>QNUK01000098.1:560000-1105000 GCA_013621035.1 Clarias magur
TCTGTTGTCTCTACCGTTGTTGTTGTCATCGCTGTAGTTATCCTGTTGTATCTCTTGTCAGTTTTCGTTACCTAACACAACAACCTGACTTGGTTAAAGAACAGTTAGTATTTGCACCCTGCTTCAGGTTTCTTCATGACATTGCGAAAAAAAAAAAAAAAGCATTCTGAAAGACAGTCGCATCATTTCTTTTGGTCACGTGATGAATTGAAACTATTGGCTCTGCGGATGGGCTCGTGTTCCAAAACACTCGTAAACCAAATCATCATTTCCTATAAGAAAAAAATGAAAACTCAAATTATTCGTACCACAGCCCCCCCAAAATAAGAGGCTGTGACGAGAGAGTGACGCTCGGTGTCAAAGTAAGAGTCGCATACGTGATACATGATACTCGGCGGTCGTAAACTAATACTTGCTCGGTTTCCGATAAAACAATTATTAAAAATCTTTGCTCGGTTTGTGGAACACTCATAAACCACATTACTCGCAATCCGAGGTTCCACTGTATTTATATATACAGTATAGCAGGGGTGTCCAAATCCAGTCCTGGAGGGCCAGTGTCCAACACAGTTTGGTGCTTCTTCTTCTCAAACACAGCTGATTTAACTACACTGCTAATTACTAGGTTCAGTGGGTGTGTTTAGGTGTTGGTGAATTACAAACTGTGCTGGTCACTGGCCCTCCAGGACTGGATTTGGACACTCCTGCAGTATAGCATACTCAAATATCCTCCAACACAACTGCAGGCTGATTTATTCATTGGGAAAAAATATATTTTAGGAAAATCACATTGATGTAACCAAAACAATTTTTACAAAATACCCTTGTGACTCAAAAAAAAAAAAAAACATGCACAAAAATATTACTTTGTCAGTTTGCAATGTTTCTTGCTTCATTTAAAAAAAGAAGTGTTTTTTTTTTCTGCAAAAATGTGATTGAATGCTAATGTTACTTTATTTACACTGCTGTCACTTTCTGTGTAATCCTTGTGTGAAATGAGGCTACATGCCCAAAGCAATCTGTTTTATGGTGCTGGAATAAAACGTGGTGGAGTAGTCTGTTTAGCATGCACTACATGGAACGGGAACATAATGCATTCTCATCATTTATGTCAGATTAAGGCATTGCTTGATTAGAGTGTTTAGGTCTGTGCTTCTGTGATTGTGTTTGGTTTTACCCTCTGTTCAGTGAGATACAGGCTGCAGGACTATTAGTCAAATACAAGGTTTTTCCATTTCTGCCATATATTTCTCTCTCTCTCTCTCTCTCTCTCTCTCTCTCTCTCTCTCTCTCTCTCTCTCTCTTCCCTTTTTCCTACGCCTCTTCTCAACAGTGTTTCTCAGACCAGGCCTTTGATAGATCAGCTGTATTTTTTATTTCATTTTTATTTTTTTTTAGCCTTAGTTTCTGATATGACCAAACCTGGTTCTCAAGTGTGTTCCTCTTAATACCTGTGAACAATACAGCGTAGTTGTTCCTATGAACATTCAGCAAGTTCAACACCTGTTCTTGAAAATCGCCTGACTTGTCACCAACTTGTTGATGAGACACATCCATTAAACATCTATTATGTCAAGCCATTTCCACGTGTTCAGGACATTCGACGTGTTCCAGGGAGGCCAGCATTTCAGAAGTGAACCAGACAGTCCGATCATGGCTTCCGCATACTGGGAAAACTTTGGTAAGATCTTGATGGTATCCAGGCACTAGTGAAATGCTGGGATACTGTAGGTGAATTAGTGTAGCAGGGGAGAACTAAAGGCTTTTTTGTGTGTGTGTCTGTTCTGTATTTTGCACAATCAGAAACCCCTGGTTTCACTTGAACACCTCTCTATCTCTCCTGAGAAGAATAATTCCTTATTTGCATAGATTTCTCTGGTTTTGTGTGTCATTCATGCACTATTCATGCACGATTCCTGGTGTCATATGCTTTCTAGAATATCATAGCCTCTGGCATGGCATAGTGCTTTGTGCATGTGCTTGCCAGTGCATTCACATGTGCGTATTCTATTCTTCAGTGTCACGTGCACATCAGTGTATAATGGCAGTCTTATTTATCATTCACCAGTACTACACATAACAATGCAGATGTTTTTATAGGACAAACTTCAACTCATCAAACAATCAACCACAGCAGACAGTGTTTTTCTATCTAAAAAAACGTGCTTTTTTTAATTACAGTATGACCAGAAGACATTCATTGGAAAACTAAGTAGAATGATGGAAAAGGATCGGTTAGAAAAGTGGCATGTGTCTAATAGTGTCTAATACTGTAACAATATACAGTGTGTTTGTGTTTGCACGGCTTACCGAGATTATTGAGACGCATATACAGTAAACTGTCTGTGAATCTTGTGATTCCGAGTGCTGACAATCGTGGTGAATATCTATGTGGCTATGTGGGAAGTTCTTGACCATCCTGTGTATGCATTGTCTTTAAGATTTCTCCAGCCTTAATGCAGATATACTGGAATTGGTTGTCGTTTGCTTTCTCGTGTCTTCTCTTTCCTCCAGCAAAATGTGACATCTGCACCATTTATTCATCGTCTCATCATAAAATGTTGCATGCTCTCCCTATGTCAATTTGTATTTCCATTATTTCCATATTTTCAACGACCCAAAAAATATCCTGGTTAGTGGCCTCATAATTGTGAATTAATGCGATGTACGTACAGTATATGTAGACCCTGGCTATGTCCTCTTTCACTCTGGATCCACTATGACCATAAAAAGGTCAAAGCAGTTACTAAAGATGAATCAATATGAATAATTGATAGCTTTGGTTATTTTTAGCCTTGCTATATTGTAGGTATCTGATATCATGCCGCTCGAGCTGCTTCATTGCATACCAGTGTTTGCTCCGAATCAATATACAGGGGGTTAATTTTTCAAATCACTTCGGATGGCTTTTTTTTTTTTTTTTACAATCCACTGGGATGTGAATATTTAAAAATACTGACATTTGAGATGGACATTTGAAATGGAGCCCAGCCTCCAAGCCTGCACTATGTCTTTCCTGACATACTTTCTTAGCAACTGACTGTAATCAATTGTCAAGAGCTCGCTGCTCAAGTGTGCTTTGGGTCAATCAGTATCCCAACTACCAAATACAGAGTAGTAAAACGGATCACTGGGGAACCTTGTCTTTCCCACAAGGAAATCAGCTGTGAGTTTTATTTCTGGCCGCTGGTGAGAACATCTGGAACGTGTGCTTTAGCATGTTGGATTAGCTCATACTGGCTTGGGAGGTCCATAGAACGAGGTTTAGGGAGATAGATAGGATGATATGGGCCTCTTCTACAGTACGTCTACTTCTGTGACAGTAGATGGGTTATTTTCGAAAATCTACTGGCAAATCATTGTGGACTGCTGGGTGATTTTATTTTATGCATGCGAACACTATGTCCTAGAGAGATTTGTCAGAGTCTAGAGAAAGGACAATGGGTGCTATGTGTTAGTCCTCCCTAGGAGAGATGTTGCGCATGAGGTTACTTGTATCACCTCCTGTGGCGAATCACATATTTCGCTTGCCTGGCACAACACGCCATTATGCTCTTGAACCAGGCCAGAGACAAGGATATAGCAAGGGCTCGGAGCCAAATTTAGATATCCGTTCCCCCTTGTTTTCTCCTTTAGACCTGCAACTTCCGTTCCAGCGAAACGGCTGATGTCTGGGTGCGACAGGCCAAAATGACCCATCGGCATCAGAATTAATTTCATTGAAGTGAGTCATGCAATACCAATACCTACAATCTGCATAATTCATCCTATTGGTTGTTCTTGGTTGGTTCTTTCTCTTTTCAGATATCATATATATGAATCATACCTGAACTGGGAAGCAAGATAGTGTGCACTTCGACACTTTAAAAACAGTTTTTAAAGACGCCTAAGAAGATATATGATCTTAACACCCAACCCATTTGTGTGGATGTTTCATGCCAGAGAGTTATGTCATAGAACACCTGTCTTAACTATCTCCTCCCAGAGAACCAGAGAGGGGAGGGAAGCAACAGAGAGAGAGAGAGAGAGAGAGAGAGAGAGAGCTCAAAATCAGCCGTATCTTTGCAATAATCCCCATTTCTACTGGGATACAAGGACCTGTCCAAGCACTACTCAGGAATACTACAATGATTTGAAGGATATCCTGCTTGCTGTCACCGGGGACAACGATTTATTTTGCACAGGCGTAAATCAAACCATGACACAACGGGTTTGCTGGGTGAAATAACATACCTCTCTTCAACAATCCTGGGGAAATCACGTGTACAGGTAGACAGAGAAAGAGAGAGAATAAAACGTGCCGGACCTTGTAACTAACAACACACCGGGACAGGGACAGCCATAAAGAGTAAGTTTACTTTACTTTTGTAGAAGTACTGACAGTGAGTGGAAAACTAGTTCTTGGTGCCACTTAAGAATGTATTTAAAGAAAAACATTTTTTTTCAATCTTTAGCAACTCAGTCAATAAATAAATGCATGTTGGTTGACTGTGTGTTTATACAGGGTGTCCTAGAAATCCTGATCCCATAGGCAAACATTTATTTAAGGTATAAATCTAATGAAAGCAAATGCGCCAATTGACAGTATCTGACTTGGTGGCACATGGGTATCCGCTGCATACAATACAAAAGCAGTGAGTGTTTCCTAATGTATCAGAAGTGATGCTGCTCCATGCAGGGATGATTTCCTCCCTTCGCATGATAAAGATTTTGGGCTGATTTTGATCGAATACTGACTCTACTGATGACCCCGAAAAAAAAAGGTCGAGTGTTGTTAGGTCTGGTTCTAATCTAATATTCTAATATAATGATCTAATATTGTTTGGTTTCAAACCCATGTTGGACGTGAAATAGAAAGAAACGGTATGGAATTTAATTTACATACTGTATGGAAAAATGCACACGGATGGATACAGACTTTTAATGCACTCTATATATTATTATAGGAATTCTAGACCTTAAAAACATTAAATAATGCCTCAATATTCCTTATAGAGGTAAAAACCAGAATAATTGCAAAGGTTATTGAAAGACCAGTATGCACTTGAAAAATATATATATTTTTTTAAGTTGAGCGTGTTGGTGTGACTCGGCATCTGGATACTACGGGAGAAAATCCTGAGTACTGAAAACCAGGTAGTTGACACATGTTCACATTATGCACACAGATGCAAATTAGATGAGCACCACCACCACCACCAACAACAACAACAACAATAATAATAATAATAATAATAATAATAATAATAATAATAATCCATGCCGCATTCATGCAAATACAAACTTGTACGAAACTGAGCCACAAAATTACAGTTTAAATATTTTAAAAATATATATATTTATCTTGCATGTATTGTGTCAGTGCTAATCTTGACAAGACGTCTACTCGGAGAAACATGCTTTGTATACCAGCTTGGTAATCATATGTACATTCCATCATCATGAACGGCAGGTTGTGTGCATTTCATTTATCAGTTTTGAGCGATAGGACTGCAGACGGACCAGATATGACAGCAGCAGGACAAGACAGTGCTCACACCAGTATCTTAAATCTAATCAGGTGTCTGCTAGTGTCAGTGTCTAATGTATTTACTTGTTCCACTTCACAGCTGAAAAAAAAATAAAAAAAGGGCTGGTAATTACAGGAAGTGGACGCTGGACAATGAGCCAGACAAACAGAAGCCGGGTGGCATGGCGGTGTGGTTTCATTCTAGCTTTCAGGGAAGCTTAGTGAAGCTTAGTGATATTTTTGTAAGGTTGTATTGGAGTTTTAACAGGTTTGTCTGGGGAAGTTTACTTGTCTGTGTGAGTCAGCTAGATTTTCTGACTCATGTTTAGGGAAAAAGATGTGGCCAGTGCCTGTAAAAAAAAACACCTCGTCAGATTCAAGTAGGAGCTATTTTTGGAAAGAAAATTAATTAGAGTTTCTCATAAACAGTGACCCGGCTTAACCTGTCTTGATGCGGTATTGTGAGTCACTTTCGTTTGTGGCATGTTCTTTGTCAGCATGCGAATTATTTGCAGGTTTCATGACCCTTTCCTTTACCGTGTCACGACTTGCAAAACCACTCAACACAACAAAAACCTTTCCTTTCCTCTTTAAATGAAAGGGATGACATAATGACTACATATATTGTAGGCTTAAAAGAAAAAGACGTTTGCTGGGGCCAAATTTGTGTTATGCGGTTGTTGTAATAGCTCTCACTTGTTCCAGCTGGTGCAGCAGTGCATGCCTTGGTGCATTTTATATATATATATCTCATAGGGTATACAAAGTATATATATATATATATTATATATATATATATATTATATATATATATATATATATATATATATATATATATAATATATATATATATATATATTCTCATAGGGTGTAAAAGTATATTATATATATATATATAAAATATATAAAATGGCTGTGTCTGGAAAGTAAGGAAAAAAAGGAAGGAAGAGATATTTGTCTAACCCTGTCTTGACCAAGTGTACAAAGTTATCGTTAATGGCTTGGGGTAATGCTGTGCATCGAGTGTGTGTTTGAGTAAGTCATCAGTCATGCTGTGTGGACGGGTTGTTAGGACAGGCTACATGATAATGTCTTAAATGGGAAGCAGAAGTATTTAACATAGAAATAGTATAGAAATCACAGTGTGATGTGTGTGTGTGTGTTCTGGGGTTCCATGTGTGTGTGTGTGTGTGTGTGTGTTCTGGGGTTCCTATTCAGGGTGCATTCATGCATCAAACAAAGTGATCCTGGTTAAGCTTCTGGATCCACTGTGATCCTGTGTAGGATAAAACACTTGATAAAGGTCAATAAATGAATGTATGTATTTGAAAAGAATTTTTAATTGCACATGGCATTCTTGGTTATACAACAACCTCATTACATTTTCAGTTTTCTGTTTTTATGATTCAGAAATAATCACTTGCTACTATTTTCATAGAATGGTCACACCCAATTCAATCAGCAATTCAGCACTCGGAGTTTCTGGACGAGACCAATGCGCTACAATTCCTACATTGTCTAGTGCCACCTTATCAGTTAATTTATCAGCACAGTAAATAAAAGCCAAAAATAAATAGCAAAACCCAGGTGCAATATTTGCATATACAGTATGTTGTAATTTGCACCAAACCATTAGTGAGTTCGTATCTGATAAACTTCCATTCATATCTCATAATCTGACGCATAAATATCTACAAATAGCCGCATGCAGTCAAATGTAGAGGCCGACGGCTCGAGATCAAAGACTCGTTGAGGAAGAATGGGGAAAAAAAGGAAAAAGAGGAAAAGGGAGGAGTGGAAACAGATGGATGATTTCTGTTCTTCATGCATCACTCTAAACGCCGAGGTAAAGACAGACAGAAAGAGTGAGCTAACGTGAAGGAGAACGCAGACGGGGAACGCAGACGAGCAGCTCTTAGAGAACGAACCATGAGGTTTTGCAGCTGCAAATTCGAACAGCTATCTGCTGTACAGCTAATGAAACACTTCTCATTTGTTAAGAGTTTCAGACAGTGTCTTGGGCTATTAGATATAGTTTACCATTTTCTCAAGCCGTCCAACTAGACAAATGATTTGAAAAGGGTAAAAGAAGCAGCTGTGAGCGAGAGCTTGCGAACGCTTTGGGATTGTCTGTATTCCGGAATTTCTCACATTATTAAATCAAATCTTAAACAGATGAACAGCGCTTGCACCATTTTTACTGGATAAATTGTAACTGGTGGACTGTAATTGGTTGTAGATAAATATAAGATAAATATTTCGGTGGATCGAAATGAACACTTCTGCAGCAGATATGTTCGACATGTGAAAAAAAGAATCACAATAGTTTGGTAGAGAGTTTTATTTTTCTTTCTTTCTTTTATTTTTTTACAGAAACTATTTATAGAGAAAAAGACAGAAAGAAATTTGCAGTTAACATTCTATACATTGGCACCAGTTCTGTAGTTCTATTCTATACATTGGCATAAGTTTTTTTTTTTTTTTTTTTTTTTACCATATGACGATATTGATTTTTAAAAAAGTTTCCATTAAATTTCTTTTAGGATTCTTGACATCATCATCGGCTTGGTGTGTCCGGGGTGAGAGAAAATTTGTAAAACATAGAGCCAGTGCGAAACGAAAAAGCGCTCCCAAATGGTGTGTGTGTTTATAGCCATGGACTAGCAGCTAATGATCAAACATTAAAACATTAACTCATAATTCAATTAATTGAATATAGTTACTTATATGAACCTCTACAAGTAAGGACCTGTAAATAGCGGGACCTTTTACTTTTAATACCCCAGGTTTAAATGTTTAAATTACCTTCCTTGTAATTCCTTGTAGGTGTAAAACCGATTGACATTTACAGAACACGCTTAGGCACATTAAAATATATATTTAAAAAAACACTTAAAAAAAAAAAGTCATTCCATGAATGACAATCCTGGCTCAGAGGTGGCTTAGATCCCACTGCAGTGGAATGCTTGAACTTTCAAAATCAACAGATAAATTGTCGACAATTATCGACCGTGGTTAGACATAAAGCTCCACTGGGGCACAGGACCCTCCGTCAACACATTGTTTTAAAGCTGCTGTTTTCAGTGCAACGAACATTTCAAACTATCAATTAACGAATTGAGACAAAAATTTCAAATATATTATACACTCAATTTAATCAAACTTTAAAGACTGTTGTTTGAATGGAGACACTCTATACTCAAACTGAAACATAATCTGATCAACTGCAAATTCATATAATCACATATTTAGCACTAACTAAATATCTAATATCTAAGGTCTAATCTTACTCTGCTTACTGCTTACAGTGGGTAGTTTTCGAGTCAAAATAAGATCTTTATAAAAACCTATTTTAGTGCTTTTGGTTTACATTTGTGCATACATTGTTAGCTGCACGTGTTGCATCTCACTGGCTACGAAATGCACACTGACGTGCATGGACACACGTGCCTCAGAGTGTTTTTTGGGGTAAACTGTGTTACTATGATTTTGATTATCAGGGGAAAACAAACTACATAATTAACTGCCGAATATAGGCACTTGTTAAAATTCGATTATGAGATTATACTGAGGCACAGCAGATCAATACTAGGGGCAAATGCACCAGTGAAAGTGGTCTAGCAACAACTTTGCTCATCACTGACTTGTGAAGGAGTTCCCGGGAGGCCAGCTAGTCCGAAGTGAAGCAGGCAGTCCGATCATGGCGCCAGCAAACTTTCTACCATGATGATATTCAAGCAATAGTGAAATGCTGGGATAAGTGCATTAGTGTAGCAGGGAATCTTTACTCTCATAAGTGTGTTTTGTTATTCTGCACAATCTAAAGTCCTGGTTTGACTTGAACAACCATTGTGCTGTACTTTTTAAGAATTATGAGGTTCGACTTGGAAAATTATATATATATATATATATATATATATATATATATATATATATATATATATATATATATATATAGTACATGTGAGTAAAATATGGTTATAGAAAATTTTAAGTGATATTTAATATTAACTTCAAATATCATTTACTAGATTTGTATGTAAGCATAAGTCATAATATGAACAGGATATACTTTATTAAACATTTTAAACTAGACAGGGAGAAGAAATTGCACATCCCGTTTTTTATTCATCTTCTTATGAACTTAATTTCACTGTGCAGCACTTGGACTAACTCGTAAAAAACAACAAAAACGAGATGAATACAAACTGGCGTCAGCGAACTGTTGAACCTGTGGAAGGGAAATTGTGGATTCCAACCCAAGTGTTCCCCTTTTAGAAGACTTTAAGCCATGTTACAGTACTGTATGTGAGCTGTGGATAAAAAAGAAATAAAAAATACACACAGCTTCAGGTGTTATATAGAAAGCCGCCTTCCAGAATGTTAGACAGGTTTGTTATTTATAAGGCCGAAATGGGAGGCATTGCCACCTCTTAGCTTCACCCACCTGGATTGGACCTACAGTACTGTTTGTGCAGCGTTTTCCTCAAGTTCATATGGGTTTTATATATATATTTATATATATTTATTATATTTATATTTTATATATATATATATATATTATTTTGTAACTTTGATGGAATCTGTTTTATAGGTTCCATTTGTAAAAATATTTAAGGTCACGGAACGGTCGTATAAGCATTTCACTGCATATCGTACTGTGTATGACTGTGTATGTGACAAATAAAATTTTTATTTGATTTGATTTGATTTGGGTTTTCTCAGCATGTCAGCATGCTCTGGATTCCTTCAACTAGCCAAAAACATGGAGGTGGATTCAGCTCGAGGGTGTGACTGTGGGCGTGGTCGACACACTCCGATCCTGAATAGTATAACCAACTTACTGAAGATGAATAATGAAGATGAATGGATGAAGAATTCCAAGCCAGTGTGTGGTTTACCTTTAGCTATTTTAAAGAATATGACTATTGTACTTCGATCTATCTTTATAGAATGTTTTTAAAAAATAAGCACATTTGTTGTACTCTTTGAAGTGCGTTTAAGTGTTTTAGGAAAGGCTACAGTTTAAGCGATGCCGCTGAGAACAAAAAGGTGAAACAATCTCGTCAAAAAGCGTTGAAGCTCATAATACTACATAATAAAAGGGCTGCAAGGGATCTGATCTCACACAAGTCGATGTCACCGAAGCTTCCTGAATGCCTTTTTGGGTTTTCCCGCTTCTTCTGCTACTTCTTCTTCCACCCACGCTTCCTGTGCACGCCCATTGTGTTCTGTCTGCACCTGTATTTAATTGTCACTCATTAACCCTCATCAGGCTCTGCACTTATCCCACTTTCTTTGTCTGGATCCGATGAAACGTTACTGGGTTGTTTGTTGAATGTGCTTGCTCTGGGTTGTCTTTGTGTTTTAATCCTGGTCTATTTTGGATCTTGTGGTTCTTAGTTCAAATGATCATTCTTTCTTGCCGTCCTTCATTTCTTAACCCCTTTGATTTCTGCCTTATTCATTTCGTAACGTCTTCGCTCTGTAGCCTTTTCACGTTTGCCTTTGACCTGTTTTGTAGTTTTGAGATTTGAATTAGCATGAATCTGTCTGTTGGTAACTCTAATAATAATAATAATAATAATAATAATAATAATAATAATAACGCAAAATACAAGGGGCGTTCAAGACCAACCAGGACTTTTGATTGGGCAGAATAAAAGAAAGTTATGAAAATAAAAACTACCTTCATTTTTCTATATTATATTCTGCTACAGCTTCAGTGTTTCATTTGTGCTTGGATACCACCAGGCTGCCCGGTTTACGTCCTAAACACAAGCCTCCCAGGAACTCCGTTACATGTGAAAATGGATTCGAGTGAAGTTTTCTGTAAAATATTTTCTTCAGTGAATTCAGTAATTTTACTCCTTCATGATTGTTTGATTTGAATGCCTTTAGTAGAAGAAAAATAAGACGAAGATGCTCCTCATACAGTATATGGAATGTCCTGTCCCTTTGTCAGTTATGAAGAGTGTGTTGTAAAATCCTTATGGACTAATCGTAAATTCATTAGCTCCGATGTGTTGCCTGGAAACCTAACTGGCGAAAAACCGAAAGATGGTAGGTGATGTAACGTAATGATGAAAAGCTAAATCAGCATGAGAATAAAGACAAAAAGAAACCAAGTAGCACATCAGCTGTGAATCGGGTATTTTATTCTGTTTAAATATACTCGCCCGTTGTTGTTCCTGCACAGATGAATTCTTCATATGATGTCATGTAGCATGCGGTGAGATTTGGCATACGGTATAGCTACAGGAGCAAATGTCCCAAATAGTAATTATTGTCTCGCAAAAGTCAAAAAAGGAGTAACTCTATACTCTGTACTTACCTTCCCACTAGACAGGTACAGTATGTACTGTAAAAAAAATAAATAAATAAAAAATACCCCAGACACAAACTCTGTTTGTTCCATGTGCCTGGGCTTCTCATTCATCCACCTCCACCACTGCCTATCATAAAGTCTTGCAAAGCAGCTTCCCAGATGTTGCTCACTCACTCACTCATCATCTTTACCGCTTAATCCTGTATTCAGGGTCACGGGGGGCCCATTCCAGGAGACTTAGGGCACATGGCAGGGTACACCCTGAACAGGGTGCCAATCCATCACAGGGCACAGACACTCACTCATTCACACACTACGGGCAATTTGGGAACGCCAGTTTGCCTAATCTACATGTCTTTGGACTGTGGGAGGAAACCGGAGTACCCGGAGGAAACCCACCAAGCACGGGGAGAACATGCAAACTCCATGCACACAGAGACGGGAATCGAGCCTGGCCGGGGGTCGAACCCGGACCCTGGCGGTGCAAGGCGACAGTGCTAACCACTACACCACTGTGCCGCCCCAGATGTTGCTGTGGCATCAAAATCATAAAGAATGTAAAAAAATGAATAAATAAAAAAGTCGCAACGCATGTACAGTTCATATGATGTTACTGTACTACAAAAGAAATATCAAGGAAATGTTAAAGAAAAAAAAAAGACAACCTGGGTGGGTTTTTACAGGGACGACTGGACGTGTTCTAGGACGAAGATGAGACACGATTCAGACTTTCCTGTAAATGTATGCATTGTTATATTTACAGAATACAAATCACCGCATACCAACACCAAAACCTCACTCCAGGGGACCGCTGAATTCTAGAGGAGAGGTAATTCTATAGCAGACTGGTGGTGTGTGATCTACAACAAAAGAAGTTGTCATGCAACATCCAAAACACGGAGTAAATCAACACCAGAGTGACTTAAGCACAAGAAGGTTTTTTTTTTTTTTTTTTTCCTTTCTTTCTTTTTTAAATATACATTTTGGAATGGCCAAGTCAGAGTTCTTTCTTTAATCACGTTGACGCACTGTGGCGTGATCTGAAGCAGGCCATTCAAGCAAGACATCCTAAAATTATACACAAACTGAAACAGATTTGTGTAAAGGAACATGCCAAAATACCTCCTAATTGCGGCACAGGATTGATCAGCAGCTACAGAAAGCATTTGGTTGAGGTTACTGCCGGTAAAACGAGTTCCACTAGTAGCTACTATGAGTGCGCATACTTCTTCGCTCAATGGCCTTGAGTGTTTCAAACGCTTCTTCGGTATACATACAGGGCCCCGGACACATGAATATGCTAGCTGTTAAATAAGGTTGTCTTTGTTTATCATGAAGATCATATCATATTTTCCGTGCAGACATCTTGATGAGTCTGTCAAATCGTTTAAGCACAGTTAATATGAATGCATGGGCGGAGGGTTAAATATTTGCTCAGGGTTCATGAGGGAATATAAAGAGGAGGTTTGTCTCCGCTTAAACCTTTGTGAGAACTCAAGTCGGTCCTCGGGGGGGCAATTTTGTCCTGCATATTAGATGTAATGGCAGATTTGAGAATCTTCCACAGATGGTACCATTTTGGGAAAGAGGCCCTTGAAGAGGCCTTAAGAGAGTAAGAAAGCGAGGAAAGAGAGAAATGGGTTCTCGCAGGACGCGTGTGTGAAATCGGACAAATTTCCAAATTCAGAGATAGCTAAGGATTCTATTAAACAGCAACAAGGCTGATAATGGTGGTCATCAAGCTCGTTTACAATCTAGGCCGCTGTACAAACGTGCACTAGGTCGTGCCAGAATTTCACAGTTTGCATGCGTAGATACTGTATGCTGGTGACTAGCGGCACTGATCTTTGCACTGTTGCGCTAAATCTACTGATGTAAACCCTGCCTTTCTCTACACCCACAGGCATGGAGAGCGACGCAGAGGAACCAGGTTGGCATGGACCTGATCGCACGACGTCTGCGTGGAACTCCTCTTCAACACTCAGCGGGCTGAACGGTTCGTACGGTGGCGGATCGTATTTCTGGCTGCTTCAGAACAGCTCAGCAGGAACCACTAACGCCCCAGTTGCGGTCAGGGTGCGGGACGAGACACTGGCGCAGGCAGAGATTGGCATCCTGGGCGTGATCCTGGCGCTCACCACGCTGAGCAACAGCTTTGTGCTCTGGGTTCTGCTGCGGAGGCGCAAGCAGAACGCTCCCATGCACCTTTTCATGGTGAATCTCTGTGTGGCTGACCTGGTGGTGGCCTTCTTCCAGGTGGGCAAACGGATTAACATGGTACACAACAAGTAATGAGAGAGAACGTTACCACTACGCCATGCGTGACATTTCAGCATATTGGGTAAAAAAAAAATCGGGTTTTCCGGATCCTTGTTGAACGTTATGGTTCTCATTGACTTCAAACTAAGCAGCTGAAGGTTTGGCTTGCACAATATTATTGGCGCCTGCTCAGAGCTGTAGATCAGAATAATCAATACGAGCAGGTCCATTAATTCAAACTGTCAGTTTAAAAAATGAACTTGATAAAGTGAGTCATAAGGCCCATCGCTAAGCAGAACTGTGCTTGTTTGCTCCGGTGTTTAATATATCAACAAGCAGGATTGCCAACAAACCACAGTATTGGTTTAAACCACACATTTCTTCAATTTAGCTGAGGATATTCTTAGGTCAGCTTGCTCCTGATGGCCCCAGTGCTTTAAGTTTCAAAGAAGGGAATAAAACACTATTCGGTTTGCCGAGTGCCCGAGTGGTGTGATGACACTGCTATTACAAATTGGATTATATTCCTGTAATAGCAAAGCACGAAAATACAGAAATATTTTTGCCACTACAATTTACCAGTGCTTATAGTTACTTAATGAATCAACACTATAATGTCTTAGGATATTATAAAAAAAGATTTATTTTTTAGTGGACGTTAATTAACTCAACATTAACTAGTATAATAAGACATCCTTTCTGTCCTTTTTGGACCAGTGGTTCCCATCCGTGTTCCTGGAGGATTAACCTGTCCTGCTCATTTTAGTGCTTTCCTATTAACACCTCCTGATTCAACAGCACTGTGGTTAAATTATGTTTGATGTTTAAATTACGCTGTGTGCAGCAACTAGAATCACGTCGAAAAGGATGAACAAACAGAACAGAATCAAACAAAAGTAAAGAAACTGAAAGTGATTTTTTTTTGGTATTTTTACAAAAAAAAAAACTTAATTATAACAAATAATAAAAAAAAAAGAAAGAAAGTTTTTTTGTAAATACCTGCTTGATTTTTGTGTGCATTATGACAGTGAATGACTAAGAAAGTTATATTTAGTTCACGTAAGCTAATACACATGAAATTCTGTACATGGCACTTTTTTGGTCTATGTGTCAATCATAACCACTCATATATACTATATATATAAACAAAAAACATCTGGTTGTGAAATGTAAATGCTATAATGTTTTATCCAGAAAAAAACAGAGCTTGTTAGGAAACTTCCATAGTTTAAATAACCAATAACAATGCAGAAAGCAGAATTTCTTAACCTGGCATGAAATTGAATAATTAACAAATATTGTGCTAAACTGGGTTAAACACACAATAACTAAAATCCCACCTTTGCACTCTACAGCAGGTTTCTTCTAATCAATCATAACACAGACTGCTGGACGTCTTACCATGGCTTGCAACTTTTTTAAGACCAAACAAATCATATTACAGTACAATAGAAGAAAATGGTATTTTTGATTGTTCTTCTGACCAAACATCTTTTAGCTAATGACAATTTGAAACAGTAAGCTAATACCATACCTGTAATATATCATTGATACATGGCTTGACCTATTTTTTTCACACCCTTTCACTCCAACTCTCCAGGTTCTCCCCCAGCTGGTGTGGGACATTACGGTGAAGTTCCAGGGGCCTGACGTGCTGTGTCGCTCAGTGAAATACTTGCAGATCGTGGGCATGTTCGCCTCCTCGTACATGATCGTGGCTATGACAGTGGACCGCCATTACGCCATATGCTGCCCTCTTCAGGCGTACAATGTAGGGACGATCTCACGGTGGAACACATCCGTCATTGTGGCATGGGTTCTGTCCCTTGTGCTTAGCATACCACAGGTATAGGAATGCACCCGACTCGGGGTTTCATTAACATAGAGTGAAAGAAAAAACTGAGAAGTATGTCTCAAATGATATTTTCGCTGATGGCAATTTGTTTCTAAAAATGATTTTGTTCTAACTCATAGTGATTTTTAATTATTCTATTTTGATGTTAATTTAATGATGGGTGACAATCTAGTGTTATGTTACTATACTCAAATCTCAATATAATTATTATTATAACACATATTACAATATCATTATAATTATGCCTCTGTACAAACCCACTTTGGAAAACAGCCTACTGCGTGCGGAATGACTAGGAATCACCGTGAATGTGATCACAATTGCTACAAAGTACAATTTTAACCTACAGTTACAACATTACTTGTCTTTCCGTAGGTGTTCATTTTCTCCAAGACTGAAATAACCCCAGGGGAGTTTGAGTGTTGGGGACACTTTGTTGATCCATGGGGTCTGAAAGCCTATGTGACATGGATGACTCTGGCTGTCTTCATCCTTCCTACCTTGATTATCACAGTGTGCCAGGTAATGGAAATCTTCTTACAAACCTCTACAACCTTCATATACACTTGGCAAATCGTCTTCTCCGTACACAGAACAAAGCAGAGCAAAAACACTTTATTTCTCTATACCGAGATACCAAGTCACACGTATTCTGCGTGAGACTCACAGAATCACTTGTCTTCACACACACTTCAAATTTCTCACATTTTATTTTTTTATTTTTTTATTTAGCTGTGTCCAATTCCTCCCCGTCACTAGGGGGCTCCCACATTAAGGCTACTACTACAACTACCACGCAGGGCGGCGTAACACACTCGGAGGACAGCGCTATCTGCTCCTCCCGCTTACCTGAGCTCACAGACGCCCCTGGTTGGCTGTAGAGCCGTGATTAATGTGGGAGCACTAAGTACCTCTCATCCCGCCCCTCTGAGAGAGCTCGGCCAATCAGCTCTCTCTAGACCTCCGGCTGCGAGGTCTCACATGTTCATATTCAAAACAATTGTCCCAAATGACACAAGCAAAATCAGCAAGCTCCAGTCTCTTTCTGGTGAGTCAGCATGTAAACGGATATTATTTCGAAGTCAGATTGCTACATCGTTCCCTCACACACGCAGGTGTAAAGCGGCCAGTTGTCCTCTCCAAGTGAAGAGAAATAATATTCATGTAGTCTGGCTGAAATTAACCTTCATTTACATCAATCACACGCCAAAGAAGGGATAATAAGTGGAACAGTCGTAATCGTGCTAAACAGATCAGCAATGTAATAAAATAAATCATTCATTGAAATGCATTTATAGACTGCAGCCAAGTTACACACCAGGTGGAGCATGAACAGAGAGATTGAGGTCAGTCACATGGTATTATCCATAGAGGGAAAATGCATGTCAATATTTACAGTGACATTAAAATAATTGCATTAAATTTAATCATGTGGCACTTCAGAGAGAATCAGGTGCACGTGAAAGAGAGGGGAGGGATTTACAATCATACATAATACAGATAGACCGCATTTAATTTTTTTCTTTGGGTGAATTTTTCAAATGTCAGTTGTACCAGCTGGAGTTAACTTAACACTGCAGTGCTAAAATATACAGAAACTGACCCATTCAGGGTAAAGTGGATGGTCATCAGAATGGCGTGGTATGCACAATGAGGGCATCATGTGTGTGTACTGTATGTGCAATGCTCTTATTTTCAGGATCTCACTCCGAGCTTTTCTGAAAACTTGGCAGCTCTGATCTATATAATCCCCTGCTGCACTTAGTTTTCTCCACCTTGACAGTACGCTGGAGCCATGATCGGACTCTATGTCTGAAACACTGGCCTCCCAGGAACTCCTTTAATGGCCCAAACATATGGAAAATATATGTAGAGAGGTCAGGACTGTATGGGTGATGTAGCAATAACTTCCCAGCTGAGTTCCTATAATAGATGTGTCTCTTCTCATGGGAACAGTTAACTCATGTGGGCTCCGAGCACCTCAGCTGAGATCATCATTCTTGGATGTGTGGCCAACTTAAAAAGATTTTTGCTTCAGATCAGAGTCTCATTACCGTATTGTGTGTCTTCTGTAAATATCAATCAGTTTTACACTTTCATACCCAAGAAAGTTCCTCACAAGTCCTGGTTTCAAAACGAAGTGATTCCTGCACAAACAGGCAACTTCAAGTCAAAGTGCTGAGCCGCAGTAAAAACGTCACAGGCTGTGTTCCAAAGCACATAAGGCGCACTGAAGTATGATGATGGAACAAAAACATTTTTCCCCTCCAAGTGAAGAGAAATAGTATTCGTGTAGTCTGGCTGAAATTAACCTTCATTTAGAGTTGCGTGAGGCATCAATCACACGCCAAAGAAGGGATAATAAGTGGAACAGTCATAATCGTGCTAAACAGATCAGCAATGTAATAAAATAAATCAACATTCAAATGCATTTATAGACTGCAGTCTAGCTGGCGTATGAACAAAGAGAGTGAAAACAGTGACACAGTATTATCCATAGAGGTAAATACTGTAAAGTACATGTCAATATTTAGAGTGACATTTAAATATTTAGTTTATTGATGTAGCAATTTTATATTCATATTAACACTCAAAGACTAACTGTCACAAATCTGGTGGTGTTGCTAGCGATGCATAAATGCAGAGGTTTAGATGGTTTTAGAGATGTTTTTAATGAAGATCAAGAAATAAAACAAACACACTTAGCTAAAGAACGAAACAAACATAAGTCACTGAAACGGACCCAACACATAACAAGTCTACTTTTAACAAATGCAAGACACAAACTAGAACTCAAGCAGACTATTTATAATGAAACACATGAGCCAACTCGGTTCAGGTGAGTGCCCTCATCACCTGACCATGGTGCATCCTGGCAAACGAAGTCCAAAAACAAAACTTAGGAAAACTATAAATGGCGCCCTCTAGGGGTTATCTCTGACATAACCCCCCCTTAAAGGGCGCAACTCCGGAGCGCCACTGGAGGTCCTGGGCACCGCCCCCAAAGTCCAGTGTCTGGCCACCTTACACAGAGGCTGTTGATCCTGTCCTCTGGGCAGGGTGGCAGGGTATGTAGGGCAGACAAAAGGAAGCTCGCCGTCCTCGCCGAAGCAGGGCGGTGGAGGAAGCTCACCGTCCTCATCAATGCACAGCGGCAGAGGAAAGAGCTTGCCTTCCTCGAAGCTGAGCGGCGGAGGAAAGGGGTCTCTGTTGCCGAAACAGGGCAGAGGAGCTGACTGGTCTGGGCCTCCAGTGAGGCTATCTGGCAGCCCTGGTCCTCCACTGAGGTTAAGCTGAGCGAGAAGTCGCTGGAGCAGCTCCACCTGCCCCCGCAGGTCTTGTATGCACTTACTATTCTCTTCAGCCCAAAACCTGTGGATCTCACTCAGCTTCTCCTGTCCGGCCTCTCTTCTCGCTCCATGGAATTCCGCCGGATGGCAAGCCGACCGCCCACTCCATCGGCTTCCCACGGCATCATCATCACAGCCCCCCCCCCAGAAAAATCTCCAGGAGAGGCCCCTCTACTATGCCTCTGTGTAGTTCTTGCATTTTGTCACACATCTGGTGGTGTTGCTGGCGATGCATAAATGCAGAGGTTAAGATGGTTTTAGAGATGTTTTTAATGAAGATCAAGAAATAAACAAACACACTTAGATAAAGAACGAAACAAACATAAGTTACTGAAACGGACCCAACACATAACAAGTCTACTTTTAACAAATGCAAGACACAAACTAGAACTCAAGCAGACTATTTATAATGAAACACGTGAGCCAACTCGGTTCAGGTGAGCGCCCACATCACCTGACCAAGGTGCATCCTGGGAAACGAAGTCCAAAAACAAAACTTAGGAAAATTACAAATGCCGCCCTCTAGGGGTTATCCCTGACGCTAACAAACAGAGGGATTTACAATCCTACATCCTACGAGCAATCCCACTTTATATTCACAATTTTTTTCTTTCTTTTCTTCTCCCCTTCTTTTGTATCAATAATGATTCTTCTTTGACTGTATTTTCTCCATTCATTATTATTATTATTATTATTATTATTATTATTATTTCAGTTGCTTTTTGCTTTCCTTCTTTTTCAGTAATTCTTATCATTAGTGTGACTTAATTTTTGATAATAAATGTGTTTGTTTATATATAGGTAAAAAAAAAATATATATATATATATATATATATATATATATATATATATATAAACAATTAACACATTTATTATCAAATTATCTAATGCATCTTAATAGATTAGAATATCATCAAAAAGATTTATTTCAATACTTCAAAAAGTGAAAGTCATATACTGTAGATTCATTAAACACATACTGCTATAGATTTTTCCTTTAAAACAAAATTTATAACTATAACTAAGTAAAATAAAAGCGCTTGCTAAAGGAGTCGGGTGTCTGTTCATCTCCAAAACTGATAGACAAGAGCTAGCCTGCTAACTCTGGCTAGCAAGCTAAATGCAGTGTAGAGAATAAAATTCTTTGCCAACAATTAAATTAGCTGCTTTATTTAGAAGAATGCTTAATTAATTGACTAGTTTCCCTCCAAAACATTTATGCGAAAAGAAAAAAACCCTTCATACCATCCACATTTTGACATGTTACAACTACAAACGTAAATGTATTTTCCTGGGATTTAATTTGATAGATCAACACAAACTGGCACATGATTGACTGATGATGAGTTAAAATAAATAAATAAATAAATAAATAAATAAATAAAAAATCTGAAAATTGTGATGTGCATTCGTATTCAGCTTTTTTACTCTGACACTCCTAACTAAAATCCAGTGGAACCAACTGCATTCAGAAGTCACCTAATTAGTAGAGTAAATAGAGTCCAACGTAGAAAAACATCAGAAGTTTGTTTGAAACAAACAGCATCATTAAGCTCAAGGAACAACAAGCAACTGTAAGTGAAACTACAAATGGGATTTCTTACTGCATGGCTTTTTTCCAACAACAATGGGTTTCTTCTTGCCACTCTTTCATAAAGGCCAGATTTATGGAGTGCACAACTAATAATTGTCCTGTGGACAGATTCTCCCACCTGAGCTGTAAATCTCTGCAGAGTTACCATGGGCCTCTTGGCTGCTTCTCTGATTAATGCTCTCCTTGCCCGGCTTGTCAGTATAGTTGGACGGCCATGTCTTGGTAGGTTTGCAGCAATGCCATACTTTTTCCATTTTTGGATGATGGATTAAACAGTGCGCTGTGATGAGTGAATCTGTGAGATGTTCAAAGTTTACACACAGGCTGAAGGTGGATAGGCTGAAGGCTTGTGGTTCCACTGGATTATAGATAGGGGTATCCGAGTAAAGGGGGCTGAATAAAAATGCACGACACGTTTTTAAGATTTTTATTTGTAAAAAATGTAGATCATTTTAGCACTTCACAATTATGTGCCACTTTGTGTTTTGGTCTGTCACGCAAAATCCCAATAAAATACATTTGTTTGTTTTGTAACATATATACATTACACTTTGTATCCTTTATGTAGTGGGTGCATTGTCTTGGTCGGACTTGTAGTGGGACTGGAACCTTGCTAGGAAATCTGGATGAGTTACGAGTTTACTACAGGGCAACTTGCATGCACACATTGAAATCCTTTTTTACACCTACAGTAAAGGCGATTTACAGTAGCCAATCCACATAAAGGCATGTTTTTTGAAAGGTCAGAGGAAATCAGAGAAACCTGGGGAAAAAAAAAACATTGATACAGGAGAACATCCAAGTATTTACTTAACATATTAAAACACAATGCAATAATGTTTTTATACTGTAAAATGACACAAAGCAAAAATAGGATGCACGGTCTCGGTTCCCATTCTGGCCACTTCCAAACAATTCCTAAAGCAGTCAACCCTTAAAATTGAGAGGTAAGATGCAAATTAGCAAGAGAATTATTGACAGAAATAACAGACATTGTATTAAATAGACGGATTTAAATTGATATTTGTTCAGAGGGTCACATCCTGTTGATAACTTTGACATGACTGTATTCCTCCTAGGTGCGAATTTTCAGAGAGATCCATAAGAGCATATACCTGAAGTCGAGGCGCACGTCAGCTGACTCGAAGAAAAGTTTTGTCCTCTTCCGCACACCCAGCCTGCGTAATCAGAGGGACAAAATTAGAGAAGGGGAGAAAGGAAGAAGATCCACGCTGAGGGATTCCCGAAGAGGATTCCATAGAAAAAACAACAGCGACTCATCCCAGTCATACTGCAATGCCTGCACCTCCCAGCATGCACCACAGCCAGACTGCTGTGACTATCCGTTCCAGGACAACCAAGGTGGAAACGAGCTCCAATACATCACGCAGTCCCCTGATGTACTGCCCCACACACTCTCCCACACACACTCTCCCAAAAATCAGAACAACTCATCAGCTCTTCCGAGCTCTGGTCCTCTTCTTGAAGATGCTGCTGATTGTTATCAGACTTCCCCGGATTATACAGAGTCCTTAGATAAGTCACTTAGGGTCCCTACGGAGAATTGCAATCCAGTCCATTCTGTCCGGGTCTCATTGTCTATTTCGCGTCCTGCGACTCCTCCACCACCAGGAATATCCAGTGCGTTGACCAAAACACTGAGGATGACTCTGGTCATAGTGCTGGTTTATACCATGTGCTGGTCACCCTACTTCACAGTGCAGCTCTGGGCCGCTTGGGATCCAGAGCCACCCGATCAAGGTGAGTTCACTGATTGAACCCTCTAACCCTATCAGTGTTCTAATGATACATGTAACTAAGTGACATGGATGATTAATAATGAGCTCAGCAAAAATGCATACACGTATATACGAATTTGAAGGCATACATACTGTATATACCAAGAAAGTGCATGCAAAAATGTGTTAGATGCAATATAACTTTAACGTCATGGTAAAAACTGGCTTATGTTTTCATGTGGTTAATCCGACTAATTGATATATGTAAAATTAAAAGCAGCTGTTTAAAGCAAGATGCAAACAGTTACAGTTCCTCGTTACAAATATCAGTGACAATCAAAGGAGACCATTTTACAATAAAAATACTCATGCATTTTGCAATATGTGATTTCAGGGAAAGATAATGAAATAATAGACTCCTGAGCAAGAACCAAGCAGGGCCTCACTTCTTAACCCAAAATACAAAAATAAATACATACATCATTACATTCTACACCAAGCAGCCACGCTGAAATAAATAACACAAATCATCAATTATATATATCAGTAAACTGGTAAGAGGATCATTAGCACCTAAGGCACATCTGTTCTTGTCCAGAGCAAAGGTCCATCTGCTCCAATCCCACCAAACACCCAATGTAGCACAAATTGATAAAAAAAGTTAATTCTTTATATTATTATAGACGGGTATACGAACACGCAGTGTAACACAGCCTGCTGCATACGGATCTTAGAAGGCCAAGTGTTCAAGGTTGTTCATATGGTGTCCAAATTCCCGAAAACCCAATCTGGTTGAGCATCAATGGAATGGCTTTATCCCACAACCCACAGCACCCAAAGGTTCCACTGCTAACGTCCTGGTACCAGACACCACAACACACCTCCAGGAGTCTTGTGGAGCCATGCCCTGAGGGGCGCCCTGGTGGCACAAGGGGAACCTACACAATATTGGCCTTAATGATTCGGGTTTTAATGCTATGGCCTCTCAGTATATGTTCATTATGCATTTCTCAGTGAATTGCAGACTTTAGTCAACAAGTGACTAGCAGTGACAACATCTTGAGTGTTTTTTCGAACAACTTTTATATTGTAGTGTGTTGTGGTTTTAAACCTAAACCAATAGTCTGATCAGAAGCAGGTCAGCCAAATCTGATATCCTATTGAAAGACAAGCTCAACTGATTAAATTGGTTGCCATAGCATGTTAGCTGTAATTGTTTCTTGGAATGAGAAACAGATCAACATCTATCTCTCTTCTCTCTCTCTCTCTCTCTCTCTCTCTCTCTCTCTCTCTCTCTCTCTCTCTCTCAGGGGTGGCCTTCACTATCCTGATGCTGCTGGCCAGCTTGAACTCCTGCACAAATCCTTGGATCTACACAGCCTTTTCCAGCAGCGTCTCTCAAGAACTTGTCTCCCTTTTGCATTGCCGGACTCGACCGCCTCGCAGGGGCTCTCTCCCGGAAGACTCCAGTGGCATAAACACCACCAGCACCACCAAGGACTACGCGCTCTGAGCCACTCACACACCTGTGTTACATGGGCGAACAGATTTACAATGTACTGTACAAGAGCCATGCCGCACAGAAACAGACGAGAAACAGGGAAACAATGAGAGATTTGTTGCTGGGACACATCGTGCATAGTGTAACTAAAGCAACCCGAGGAATTGGAATGAGCACATTGTGGAATAGTAGGAGATGAACTTGAATTGAAGAACATGGGCATGATGTGAACATATACCTGTAATCATTATGCAATGTTCACAACAAAAACATGGAGATACTTGAGAGGTTGCAATCTAAACTTATGAAGAGCAAATAGTTACTCCCCTAACACTAAGCTACAAACGTATACTGTATATAGAAAATATTTTTATCAAATCAACGAACTCTTGAGGCAAGAGCACGTGAAGGCTGCTTAAGAACTCTTGATCGAAAAGCAGGACGCCCGCCTAAGCCTGCGCGCCCCAGTCTTTCCCTAGTATCATTTATCACTCTGTTGTTATTCCTTATCAGTCTTTCTGCTAAAAAAAAAAAAAAAGTCTCAGTTAAGAGTTTGATGGAAAGCATCAGCGAGAAGAATGAGTCATGCATGGAAACTCCATCAAGAAGACAACTTCAAAATTGTGAGAAGGTGATGGCACTGAACGGTGCGCAAATGTGAAAAACAGGAAATGAATCTACGGGATATGGAAGGGGAAGGAAAGAAAGCAGTAATATAGCACTCAAGTTAAACAAGTGCACATACTGAAGACATCAGGGATAATGAGGTTTTAATCACAGTTTATTTTACAAATATGGCACCAGTGTTGCACCATTTTAACAAATGTAGCATTACAGGAATCTATAGCTTGACTGTAGACTGTTCCTTTCATATTCTCTTACATTCACTGTATATGATATGATGGACCAAGCAGCTTTTATAATCTAAATTAAGCTAAAAAAAAAGAAAAAAAAAGAAAAGAAAAATTCAATGTTATTCCCAATTTGTGCAATCACCTCTTTCGGAGATTTCTCTTTCCCTGGCAGTCATGTTCTCCAGTTTAATCTGTATTATACAACAGTTCCAACTAAGCTACCTGATTAGACACTTAAAGTTTTTCCAAATCACCTCTGAATCACCCATGTTCTTTGATTTATGCTTTCGGAGCTAACTAGCTTCTAACACAAGGCTGAATCCCAAATAGCCGTCCAACCCCTGATCAAGCCATATTTGGTTTGTTGAACAAAAGATTGTACATCGTAGCACACTAGATTTCAATTTAATGCTATTTGTGATTCAACCCCAGACCCCAAGTAGGAAGTATAGAGAAACTTATGAGATTTAGAGGACTGTACACCACCTCTATATTCTATTCTCCTCACCTTTTGGCCACATACCGTCATACCAGTAAGAATTTACACCTTCTTTCAGACTGTTCACCAGCTCTGCCAGTCTCACCAGTTGCAGAGAGATATATGTCGGTGGAGCAAAATAACTGGTTTAATAATAAAAAAAAAATCTGTTGATAAAAATAACTGTGGAACTGTTGTATAAAAGCAATATCATACAAACGCAGGTGCTGTTGTGCTGAATATCAGCATGGCTGTGATGACTCAGGCCACGCCCTCGTGCTTACGACCACATTACAGCCATGCTGATATTCATCCCAATCGCACTCCTTCATGTGTGAGAAAAGATATTGCTTAAATAGCACAAAGCCCATATTCAAGGCCTATCAACTGCACATTCATTGAGATTTAAACATGAGATTTAATTCCCCATGTGTGAATGGACTTACAGAGCTATCTATTCATTTGTTTTATTGACAATGTAATTTATTAAAGTGCAATGAATATATGTAAACATGTTATGTTATTTTATATTGTTATAATATTTGTGAATGGGAAATTGTGATGTAATTTCCTGAAACTACTCCTTTGTGTTACAAACAATAATAATAATAATAATTAATAATAATAATAATAATAATAATAATAATAATAATAATAATAATAATAATAAAATATGTTTTTAAAAATAAAAAGATTCAAAATAATTTTTTCTCTGAAATCATACTGGGTCAATACAGGTTACGGTTCTTTAATGATACCTTATTTTCTTTTTCTTTTTTTTTAAACCAAGTTAATATACACCTAGAATAGAAACCCCACAAAGTATGTCTTAATGCTGCAGCTGAAATATCAGATAAAGCAATTTTTTCAACAAGCAGCAAGCTGGGCATGGGATATCTTCTCAACTGAGGTCACAACATACAAACATAGAAAAGGAACAAAAAGAAAGGAAATTTACATGGCTTAGTGGTTAACCCTGTCGCCTGCTTGTGCTGTACCTCCAGGGTCCAGGTTTGATTCCCGGTCAAGGTCCATTCCAGCCTCTGTGTGCTTGGAGTTTGCATGTTCCCCCCCGTGCTTGGTGAGTTTCCTTTGGGAACTCAGTCAAAAGAAATGCAAATTAGGCTAATAGGCATCCCCAAATTGCCCGAAGGGTGTGAAAGAGTGTGTGTGTGTGCCCTGCTATAGATTGGTACCCTGTCCAGGGTGTACCCCGCCTCCTGCCCAATAGGCTCTGGGCCCCCGTGACCCCGTGTACAGGATTAAGCTATATAGATGGTGAGTGAGTGAGGGAATGAGTGAACGAGTGAGCCGCTTTAAACCCCTGTAAGTAATGTACAGTATACACACACTCACCACCATAGTCGGAATGTTCATATATTTGCTTATTCATGGAGTTATTTAGCCAAAATCAGACAATCATGTGGTAGCAGCACAATGCACACAATCTTCTTTTAATATTCACGTGTAATATCAGAATGGGGGAAATACAAGACCTTGAGTGTGGTATGTATGATTGTTGGTGCCAGACATGTTTGAGTATTTTAGAAACATGATTTTTCTGGGATTTGTATGCCCACAAATCCCTACTGTTTACACAGAAAAGTGTTTAAAAAAAAAAAAAAAACTAAAGCATTTAGTAGGCAGGATCTAGCAAGAGGAAAATGTCCAGATTGGTTTGAGCTGACAGAAAGGCTACACAAACTCAAATAATCACTTTTTGTGGTGAGTGAAAATGGATCCCAAAAAAAGCACAACATTACAAGACCACATCGAGTTTAATACTGCCAGCCAAGGACAAGAATATAATCCTGCACTGGGCATAGACTCACTGACACTGGGCAGTTGGATTGAAAAATGCCACTAGATTAATTTTGATTCCGTCTACAACTGGCAGAACCAAGTGTCAGAATTTGGTGTGAATGGCAGGAATCCATAAACTGCCTGGTGTCAAGAGTTCTGACTGCGCCTGGTGGTGTAACTCGATTTAACCAACCCAGCATCATTTTGAATGTCACAGGCTACCTGAGTATTGTTGGGGGCTACATGCACATTCTTTATTTCCAAAATGTTTTTATCTTATATTTCTGTACTGTATGCATCTTACCTCCTGCAGAATAATCCCTTAAGGCAGGAAGGACAGGGTGCCAATCCATCGCAGGGCACACACACATATACACACACACTACGGCCAATTTGGGAACGGCAATTAACCTAACCTACATGTCTTTGGACTGTGGGAGGAAACCGGAGTACCTGGAGGAAACCCACCAAGAATAATCAAGCACGGCGAGAACGTGCAAACTCCATTTACACAGAGACGGGATTCGAACCTGGCCAGGAATCGAACCCGGACCCTGGAGGTGCAAGGCGACAGTGCAAACCACTACACCACCGTGCCGCCTTAGACACTTTATAGCATCATCTAATAGTAACAAAAGCACAATACACTAATTAGTAATAGCACAAGAGGGTGTCAAGCTCAATCTCTTGTTCAAAGTCAATGCTTAGATTTTTATACATATCAGGTCCTACTAATCCCAAATATATTTAAAAAATAAAGAAATAAAGATGCATGCAAAGTTAAAGCTCACTTTAATTTAAAGAGGTTAAAAATACGATTCAAAAGATCACTTTAGATACAGCTTGTGTTTACAGTGTGAACATATACGAAGTAACCAGTTTAGGCATGAGGCTTTATGTGAACGTAATACACAAAATATTGCCAGTTGTGTGCAAATTGTTGAATGAATGAATTATGCTTAGTCACCATTGGCACTCGTATACTAGATGCCATCTTGTGCATGAGAGCTTCAAAAAGGTGATTTATGACGCAGAACTGCAATAAATACTGCTGTAGTTCAGACGTCTTTTTCTGGAATCTTTTTACCAAGTCAGCAATGGTTCTATGAAATCCTGGAAGTCATCTCAGCTTCTTATGCAAAAGGCAAAAGAAGGCTCTTTAGGAGCTAGTTCAACAATTTGTCAAATACCTCGATTTATTATTATTATTTTTTTTTTTGAGAATAAATAAGTGTCTTAAGTAAAACCCTTGATTGAAGTGTGTTGATCGTGCCCAGCTGTGTGTTTTGTATTATCCTTTTGGCACCATGCGCAAACCAAATAGTTTGGGAGTCCTGGTCTAGGTGTCCGATTGCTGGAATGAGGTGTCATCCAGCTCCCCTACATCGGAATCAGTTTCTGTCTATTTGAAAGATGTTTTCCAATGCTAGCACTTAGCCACATTCATGTGTCCTAGCTTGACATGCTAGTGATTGAGCTTTCCAAAAGCTACCTTGAGCTGTCCAAGCTTTAAATCATTGAATAGAACAAATGGAAACCTGACTTTGGTTCAATAATGCATGTTGGTGGACTTAAGCCAAAGTAACGTGCAGGACAGCGAGAGAAAACCCCAGAAACTCCTTATCTCTTTTGCGTTCTTCGCCCCAGCTGCTTATGTTTAAGACATTAAACCACTGCCATAGCGGTGTTTTAATGATGGCATGATGAAAGCCATACACAACCAGTCACTTGTTTATTCCTCACTATAACTAGGTTTAACACCTATTACTGTAGCAGCATGATGCTTATTAAACCACCAACAGGCTTTGGTTATGGTATCAATAACCTAATTGTCACTTTCTATAAATTCCATGAAGATGTTCTAAAACCCAGAGATTTCCTCTGAGGCTAAATGTGACATGATGCAAATTGTTAAACATTCCTACTTTTATGCACAAATGACTAAATTGCGCATTACGCCCTCTGGAAATTTCTTCAAAAGATTTGAAAAGGCTGCTAGCTTGTCAAAGGGAAATACTTGTAGGACTTTTAAAGGGCATGCTTTCGCTTTATAACAATTACAGTTCAGACACAACTTTGAAAAAATAAAAATAAAAATGTGAAATGAAGTCAGAGCGAAAGAGTGAAATAAAGGGATCCAGACGTTGCGCAATCCTTTGGGAAATTCAAAATGGCAATTATCGTGTTTGACAAACTGTTAAAAAAATATGTCAGAGCCCAATTATGCTGTTAGACTCCGGTACAATAATTCATAACTCAGTTATGAGTTGCGGTTATTCAGTCGCTCACAGTTACTCAATTAAATACTAATTGAAGAGAATACTGGCGATACTTGGGAAGCTTTATAATTTTATATGAAATTGTTCACCTTTCAGTCACAAATTAGTTTTCCACCACTGTCACGGTCTATGCAATAATTCTTCCTGCAGTTAGAGTGAGAGTAGAGGCAATAAAACACTTATACTTATAAACTCTGCTTATAAATGTATTTATTTGGTATCATTTTTAAAGTTGATAGTCTAGTTTTAGTCACTCTCACAAACTTATCGTCTATTCAGGGTCACTAGGCAGGGTACATGGTAAATCCATCACAGGGCACACACATATACATACACTCACACACTACGGGCAATTTGGAAACGCCAGTTAGTCTAATCTGCAGGTCTTTGGACAGTGGAATTGAACCCAGACCCTCAAGGCCACCGTGGTGCCATCTACTTTTCCTGTTAACCTTTAAAATGAACATGTTTTCAATAGCCTATCTAAGAAATGTCTGGTTTACCATTCAAGGAAATGAAGTGATGTGTAAATGGTTATAAAAATGATCAGTAACATTCATTACCACATGTACAAACTTTAATTTATAGAGAATGGCTATTGGATCACAATGGTCCGTCTTTTTTGAAAAGGCTGGTATAGTAGGCAAATCTGTTGGTTGGTGTGCAGAGCAGGAAAATTTAGACCTACTGTAATGTCTTTTCATATATTCCCCTCAATTTAAATCTTATCCATTTAATTTGTATATGTATTGTAGCACTGTAACCATTATCAGATAGAATGTCTCTTTTGTCAATTTTAGAAGCCGGGTCTCATGAAAAGTGATCTTTGAGTAAAAATAGCGCTGTAACATAATATAACTGCAAAAAAAAGTGTGTGTGTGTGTGTGTGTGTGTGTGTGAGAGAGAGAGAGGGGGGGGGGGTATTTGGTTACACCCATACTTCTCAACTACAGCATATTAAACTCTGACACAGTCTGTATACCCGTACAGGTATACCAGTATACTTAGGGGACGATATGGCTAAGTTGGAAATGCTAATTAGCCTAATTTGTGTCTCTTTGGCCTGTGGGATGAAAACAGTAACTGGAGAAGACCCACCAAGCACAGGGAGAACCTGCATGGGCACAGACATATTAGGCTAGAATCGAACAATTGATCCAGGAGGTGCGAGGCCACAGTGTTAACCAATTTGCCAGTGTGCCACCTCATATTCAAATTGTTTATTTTGGTGCATGGATATCATTTCCTCTGCCAGGCATTAGGTTCCAACAAGGATGTAATAATTTCTATCTTTCATTTTCCCAGAGAAGCTGAACAGGACAGGGTTTGTGGAGAAGTTACTGCATGAAATAGGATACATGGAAATGTACAAGGACTGGATAGAGTACACCTTAGTGAAATGAAGGGAACAGGGACATTATGAAATTTGAGAAATTGGTGCTTTATTTTAGGAAACATGACAGATACACATAGCTAAAAGATCTCCAAATTAGTCTAATTAATTAAGTTAATTTAAGTTATTTGCATTTCTTCACTAGGAGGATTTTACTTAACCCAGTTAAAATAATAATGATAAAATAATACACACTGCACACAATTAATTGTAGTGAAAAATGCTAGTCTGCCCCCTTGTGTCCAAACCCAAGTATAAACCCAAGTCCACTTTATTAGGAACCCCTACACACCTTGTGAAATATGCGCTAATCACATCCAATAAGTCAAGTAAGTGGCAGCAGGAGCAGCACAATGACTAAAATCAAGCAGATACAGGCTAAGAGCTTAAGTTAATGCTCACCTTTAAAGATCAAAATGTCATACAATTTTTCTTTATTTTGCACCATCGTATGTAAAGACTAACGACTGCTGTGTGTAAATCTCAGAAGTTCACATTTACATGCAATACTCAAACATGTCCATCAACGACCATGCCACCTTTTTTCATTAGACTGATGTAACAATTACCTGAAGCTCTTGAGCTGTAGCTGCATGCATTTTATACCCTGTGCTGCTTCCAATTGATTGGTTAACTGGATAAATGAGAAGGTGTTCCCAATAAAGTGGACAGAAAGTGGACAGATAGAATTAAAACATCAAAACAAGAAGAACAGATTTTTAGCTAAAATGTAGTAAGTTTTATTTTTTCGTAATATATAAATGTAAAAGATTGCTTTTTTGTTTAATCAGTGCATTCCTTATTATTTGTTAGTGAACCTGCTTGTATTTACAGCTGAGCCGGTTGCATTGAGACAAATCCTAATCCAGTACAGTATACACCGATTGTTATTAAATTCAAGTTTTTGAGTCAGTCAAAAGGTACCTTTAACAACAAACCTAATAAATAAACATGACATTGGTCCATCTTGTGAAATGTACATCCCAAATCCATCTCTTAAGCTCTTTCAAGACTACCACATATTTACAAATCAAGTATAAAAAGAAAAAAAGAGAGTGTAAGGATATACGAGGTAGTATCAAAACGTTTCGAGACCACTTTTGTATCACGGCAACAGTTGGCAGCATACACAGTCGTCTGTGATTTCAACATGGACAGAAAGTTGGAATGCGAATGTGAAATTCTGTGTGAAACTGGGCAAATCTGCCAGACAGACGTTTGACATGAATCAGCAAGTTTACAGCGATGCTGCAATGGGTCGTTTGACATTTGAGTGTCACCCGAGCTTTAAGAGTGGAACATCTCTGGAAGACGACGAGAAATCGGGAAGACCTTCAACGAGCTCAACCCTTGAATATGTCGGAGATGTTCTGCACCCACCTTAATAGTAATTAATGAGTAATAAAGTACTTTCTTGTAAACACCCTAATCTCAAAACTTTTTGATACCACCTCATGTACAGTAGGGACAAAATATGCAGGTAAAGAATACAGCATAAACGTGATCATAGAGTAATGCATGTTGAGTGTTTTTATCTTCATGCCTGAATTATGCTCTTGGCGCTGAAAGCAAAGTAATAGATCAAGATGCCTATAACAGCAGCCAGGACCTCAGTAGACACCCAAGGACCGTTCCAAGCTCCCTATGGACAAAAGACCATTTTTACTTTTACCAAACTGCAATATTGTCCACGAGCTACTACCATCATCAATGTTCACAGAGCATCATGGAGAAAAACTGATCACTTGCTATACATTTCTAGATGTTTATATATGGTGTTTAGACTTTTTTTCTTACATATTACCAACTTAACATAATCGACTAGGCTGCATGCTTTCTATCAACAATAAAAGCTTTACATTTTGTTACAAAAAGCTGCAACCTACTAAATGGCTACAAGCATACAGTAAAAATAAAAATAAAAAATCATAAGAATTCTCTTAATAGACTAGTTACAGTTAGGAATTATAAACATTTTAGCTGATAAGGTCTTGCATGTAATGGTAAAATCGGTAACATCAGCAGCCTATCTGTAATCTAAAATTAGCTTAGTTATTCATACCAGCCAGGCTCCTTACAGTACATGCTTTGTAATGAATTATTTGAAAACACAGATCTCCTTGATTCCTTGAGTGAACACATGATCGATTCTGTGCAAAAATGTGCGATATTTGCAACATCCCCATAAACACAAAAAAACCTTGTGTGCCAAATCAATAAACATAGCAACAGAATATTTTAAATAGATTAAAGGTGTCCAGGAACGTCTCTGTCACCTTTAATCACATTATGTAAAAATAGTTTGAGGGTGATTATATATATAAAAAAAATAAGCAGAAGAAAAAAAAACAGTGCATTATAAAAAAAATACAAATCATAGCTCAGAATATCACTTTCATGAGGGGTATCACTAATTCTGGAGAGATCAGTAACCATTAGTTTTCTACTCACCCTATGATCTACATTAACGGAGAAAAGGGGCTTGATCGTGTCAACGTCTTCATTGTTTCTCTGCGCCTAAAACAAACACATGCACAAAAGATTGGACATTAAAATGAGACACTGGACTCACATAAGGAAATTTAACCCTATTCAGGTTTATGTGCAGTGTGGACACTTTCACACTGACTTACAAGACTTGCATGTGATAAGTCAAAAGGTTCAACCTTAGGATTGCTAGAAAGACTACACTGCTGCTAAATGCTAACTTTTGCAGTGTATGCAAAAAAAAACAATGAACCCAAGCACTTGCCTAAACAAATGTACATGATGAAGGTTTCACGATTTAGATTAAAATTAGGCATTAAAATGGGGCAACTGACCACGTTTTGGGCAAGCCAAATTCATGTAAACTTCTTTGCAAGCACTAAATCAAGCCTTTCCTTTTCTCGTTCTTTAAATGTATAGGATTATTTACTGACCTTGCGCAGTGCGCTGTAAGACTCCTCGTCAAAGAATTTGACTTGGTATGTCCCAGAGCTGGCCTGCTTGTGAGGCAGACTCCATGACACCTGATGGAAATGCAAATGAAAACGTTGGTCTCACAAAATGTACTGTGATCTTATTATGATGATAGATGATACAGTACAAATAATGCAGAAAGTGAATATGCATCATCTACATTGAGGTCAATGGTATTTTATTTAATTAATTTATTATTTGTTAGAAACAGTAATGATTTAGACAGATATTGTTAACTCTGCAGCAAAAGCATATAATTTCATCCCTAGTAAATTATACCTACAGTCATACGTTATTACATTTATATAATCTCTTCTTCATTGTCTTTCGGTTGTTCCCTTTCAAGGGTTGCCACGGTAACTCATCTGCCTCCATCTAACCCTATTCTCTGCATCCTCTTCTCTCACACCAACTAACTTCATGTCCTCTCTCAATGCATCCATAAATCTCTTCTTTAGTCTTCCTCCTCCCCTGATCTTGTCAGTTAGACTTTCACCAGTTTGGTCCCCTGAAAGCAGACCTACAAGTTTGAATATTTACTTCTGATGAAGAAATAAAGACAGCGGTGCATTCGAGCCTCGCAGCTCAGCCTAACATGTTTTTAATGATGTAATGCAAAGACTTGTTGACAGATGGACAAAGTGTACTGAAGAGCAGGGAAATTATGTGGAGAATTATATACAGTTAAACCGTGGATTGCAAGCATAATTCTTGCCACAATCATGTTTGTAATCCAAGCACTTGTACATCAAAGCAAACTTCCCCATAAGAAATAATGGAAATTCTGCAGATTTGATCCACAGCCCAAAATATTCCTATAAAAAGTATTAATACAAACTATAAAGTAAATATAAAATGAATTAATCTGCTTGTTATCTTTGAAAAGAATCATAGCTGATGAGAAAGTGACGATAGAGAAGAGAGTTTTTTTGCTTGTCCTTCAAAACACTCTCAGACGAAGTTACCCGTAGGCTTTACTGTATTTTTCATTTCTAAAATTTGATCAAAAACCAAAGTGCAGATAATTTTTGACTCACCTTTGTAGAATCTTTTTGTGTGTATATGTGTTAGGGTATAATTTGCAATAAACCATATACTTGTACCTAGCATAGATTCTGTATAATATATGTTTGAAAATAGGGAAACACTTTATGCACACCCTGTATAATATAAAATAAAGAAATGTGACTTCCTACCACTGATTTAAATGTTCACTTATACCCTTTCTTTTGTGACCGAAACCACCATTGTTTTCTCTTTTGACTCCTCACTCACTGCTGCCATCATTCAAAGTCAGTGCCTGTGATATATTTTTTTTTTCAACATTAGAGTACATCTTGTTGTTACAGTATGCTTAGGTTTTCATGAACTCTGCACGTCTGATGTTCTGCTTTTGCTTTGACGGCACATTTTTACCTCAGCTGGAGTCTATATGCTGTTGTGTGGAGCAAGAATAAAATAAAACAGCAGATAATAAAGTCAACACTGCTCTACCTAATGGTTTCAGTAACAGAAGCCTAGGTCATCTCACATTACAAGACATTTCTGCTGGAACGTATATAAAAATCAATGTTGATCCTAAATAAATCCATTTAAGAAGGATAGAAATCCCAAAGCATAAGAACTGAATAAAAAAGGGATTGAGTATACTGACCTGGTACTTCCCAACATCCTGACCCCTTGTCACAGGAAACTGTCTCCCATTGACATCAGCATACAAGGCCACACTCTAATGATAAGAAAGTAGCCTGGTTAAACTGTAACAGGATATAAAGAAATGTCCTTAACATGATGATGGCTACTTACATGTACTCCGTTCGCACATGACAAGCTGAGTTCCACAATAAAGACTGACTCGGAAGAGATGACTGCATCGTTGGTGGTATATGTTGATGGCGTAATAACTGGGTTCTGACAGGTTTCCCCTACGCACAGCACAAAGAGAGAAAGCAGACTTGCATTTCAGTAACCTCAGCGACCTTTCTAAGTAACCTTAGAAATGCGTTTTAAACAACAGAGATTTGTGGGATGTATTCAGTAATGTATATCAAATTTATATATGTTTGCATTTAAAGTGGAAGAATGTTGCTGTCCCTCTATAATCCAGCAGGTGGTGTACTCTAAACTATTCACATGGCACAGCATTCTGTGTGGTTGGAGCGAGTTATTTGCCAAGTTTGTTTAGAACTGAAATAAAATCTGAACAGATATTGAAGATATTGAACCATGATAATTGCCACCTGGGTATCGTGATAATATCATATGGTTGGCTCTGGTAATTTTCATCCCTAGAAAAATATATTGTCTTTTGGCTGCTCCCGTCAATGAGTCGCCACAGCAGACCATCTGCACACAACTTGGCACAGGTTTTACGCCGGATGCCCTTTCTGATGCAATCATCCCATTTTATCTGGGTTTGGAACTGGCACTGCATCCGGTGGCTGGGGTTTGGGCATTTGGTGGAAATCTTTCGCATGGCAGGAGAGAAACCCAACACTGAGACATCAATGGCCTTATTTACCTTTACGGTATATTGCAGATGCCCTTATCCACAGCGACTTTCTTTTTTTCCCTCTCTTCATACACCTGAGCAGTTGAAAGTTAAGGGCCTTGCTTAAGGGTCTAACAGTAGTAACTTGGTGATGGTGGGGTGTGAACCTGGGACCTTCAGACCAGTAGTTCAATGCCTTTTATTTATTTACATATCAAGCAAATTTTTATTAATTAATAATTAATTACACAGTTAAATAGTTAACTAGTCATAAAGGTATCAAGAACTTATATTAAACTCCGATGCCTGAATGAATGAACACACACATACATACACATATTAACTACATTAACTACACATCTAATTGAGAAGTCACATCATTCAGAGATACAAGATTGAATCCTGGGCAGCTCAGCTAACAAATTGTCCTCTAACCTCTACAGTGTACGTGGGGTTTAATATCAGAACCACATAAATACAAAGACAAATACACATAAAAATAAGAAAACATACCGTTGCATAGGCAGAAGAAAAACGCAAAAATGACCAAACTCTTCATGGCTGTTTTAGGGCTATGTTGACGGACAGAACGAGAAAGTCTTCAGCACATCAGAGCCACATCAGCGTAGGGCGCAGGATGATGACGTGGGTCTCCCGGAAGTTGGCGCGTGTACAGTGTGTTTGAATGAAATGTTATTCCATTTTAATCGCATGAGTTATTTAGCATATTTACTGTATCCTCATACATAATTCAATAGGCTTGTCTTTAGGATGTTTATCACTGGTTTAGTAGTAAGTTTCTAATTTAGCTTCTTATAAAAATAAAAAATAAAAACAAAACATGCGTTTCTCTAAAACATCATGCAGATGGAGACATTCATCACAGATAGAACAGTCCACAGCCCGCTCACCAAACTCTTACACTTGATATAATTCTTACACTTCACTGGATTTTAAATAGACAATGGGGTGTAATGCGGTATCCAGTAAGGGCCATGTGGATCACATGGCCCTTTCTTGGTTCCATTTCCCTTTTGCATTAGGGGTTCTGATTTTTTTTTTTTTTTTTCAAGTTTAGTGCAATATCGCAGAATAAAAAAAAAAGCTATATATAAACTCATCTGGCCTTTATACAGAAATATAAATATAGATATTTAATGACAAAATGAGGAATATAACAAACCAGTTTGGCAAAGAATCCTGTTGTACAGCACAGACCAAATGTTTGGACACACCTTCTCATTCAAAGAGTTTTCTTTATTGAGTTCTTTATTGTGTTCTTTAGCACAACCAAGTCTCTTCTGCTTGTTGCCTTTCCTTAGCAGTGGTTTCCTAGCAGATATTCTAGCATGAAGGCCTGATTCACACAGTCTCCTCTTAACAGTTGTTCTAGAGATGTGTCTGCTGCTAGAACTCTGTGTGGCATTGACCTGCTCTCTGATCTGAGCTGCTGTTAACCTGCGATTTCTGAGGCTGGTGACTCGGATGAACTTATCCTCCGCAGCAGAGGTGACTCTTGGTCTTCCTTTCCTGGGGCGATCCGCATGTGAGCCAGTTTCTTTGTAAATCCAGAAAAACTGGATATTTTATGACAACACAAAAGATGAAGTGCACAGGTTTACTTTTTTTTTTTTTTTACTTTTATTGTAAAACAACAAACATCTGTAGACTATTTTCCACATTTTGGAGAATAAATAGCCATTGGAAATAAATTACTGCTCAAGCTGATTAAACTGAATTTGGTCACTGAAGCTTTAAGGAGGACAATCATAAATAAGGAAGTTCCAGCAGAGATAATGTCATGTAACATGATCAAAGAATAATCTGGGAAAACTTCTTCACAGCATTCACCAAAGGCTTAAAAAATAAATATGATGGGGAACTAACCAAACCACAACTCAGCACATCATTAGAGGAACACATATTTGTGTTCTCGTTTTTGCATTCAATAACAGACCTTTTGTGTACTCTCGTGTTCTCTGCTGTCTCAGTGTTTGTTAGGATTAATTGCCCTCATTTCTTAGTTCAGCTAGTTTCAAATTGCCTTTTCCCTTCTGTGATGTCACTCCTTTCTTGTTAAAGCTTTGCGGGGATCCAGAGGAATGGGGGAGAGTGGAAGGTGGGACAGAAGATGAAGAGACTTGGTCCTGCTGTCGAACAAGAAGCTCTTTGAAGACAGAGTTCATCTGCTGACACACCTCCTGCAAGAGCACATTATTTTCACTTTAATCCTTCAAGCAGAAAATGGCCTGCTAAAAGGCGAATGTATAGATTTAGAAGGACATTTCCTTACCCTGTCCACCAGGATTTTGACCTCCTCTCTCATCTGTGGCCTGGTAAAGAAGCAGAATGGTAAAAAAAAAAAATGCTCTGTTAGTTTGCCTGTAGCCAGACAGGAAAAGTAATGAACTGCTTTGTACTCTAATTACTTGATTCACTGTGATATGTTTTAGTAGTTCAAATACAGCAGACATTTACTTGAGCACTTTGTTAATTTATTTGAAATGATGCAAACTGTAATAAATAATTAAAAGACAGTATATGAGACTCAATGAAAATGAAACTTGAAAATCTATACTTCAGCTCACAAATGCCAATAAATTTGAAGCTACCTATGAGACGCTAAAAGAGATAAGTATCAATTGTGCTTTTTTGTTGTTGTTGACATGATAGTGATCGGCAAATTCTGTGAACCAAAACTTGTAACAATGTCACCATTTTACAGCTTCAACATGCAACCTGTGAAAACATCTACAGGTACAGTAAGACAGGTACAGAAATGCAGCTGAGTGAGCTAGACTAGCCTCCTGAATCTTTTGATTTTGTCATGATGTCTGTCTGCCATTGTTCTGCCCACTGGATGGCAAAAGGACGTTACTTACCGGATGCCACAGTGCCACTAAAACCCGCATTCAAAACCAGTCATTGAAGCACTTTCAGCAAGAAAACACATCTGATAACGTTATATCATATTAAACAACACTTTGTCTCCTTAGTAATTGAATCTAAAGCATTAGTGTTGTGTTTCATGGCTAATATACGCTACAAAGCTAACTAGCTTCTAACACAAGGCTGAACACCAAATCCCTCTCTAACCCTTTGTGTGTGTGGAATAAGGGGTTCTACACCCTTTGTAGTGCACAGCTTTCCATTTTGTGCTATTTAGGAATCAACTCCGGAATAGTTAGTTAGGTATTAATTAGAAAACTTGAAATATGTGTATTAATTACCTGCGTTTTATGAAGCGCAGCATATTCCATAGCATCATCTCATTTGCAATGAGCTAACACTATTGCTAGCAAATTGGATCAACTAGGAGGACCATCTGAGGTAATCCCGTTATGATGACAAATCAACTTCTGTACATTAATATCTTTCCACCACAACATAGTGTATATGAAAATAATCAACGGAACAAAAGCTATCAATCGCTAGGTAACAGTTTTTCTGTCGTCCTGTAAAAGGTCAATAAGCAACTTTCAGGATAATGTGTAGAGGACATCTTTGCTAACTAGCCAAGTCTATAGCTAGAAACATGTATGAATTAACATGAGCTAGCTAACTACATAACAAACCTAATAAGCTAGCTTGTCAGTTAACATTATGAAGATGGCGTTCATTTCGGCGTCCAAAATAATTTTCGGATTAGTTGAGTAAAATCTAGACATATAAAAGGAACCACTGAAGTATTTTATTTCTTACCAAACGACTTATAAACACAATAAAAGTGTGATTGCATACTCTGTTTTTCGCAAAGCCCTCGGAGAAGTGTTTGACAGTTGAACTGCGGGTAATTGTAAGGAAATCTTCCCTGCCAGAGCTTGACTGGAACTGAACCCCGCCTTCTCGCTGACCACTTTGATCCTGGTGATGAAGATGAACCATTTGTGAACTCATGTAGATTAGAATTCATGTAGAACTCATGTAGATCAAAAAAAAAAAGTAAACACTGAAAACACAGAGCTATAGATTTTGATCTCACAGAGTACACTGGAAAAGGAGGACGCCTTGAGATGACGGAAGACATGAGGATGAAATCTTGATAGGAAACCAGACTCTCAAACCGATTCAGACGGATATAAAGTGGTGATATAAAATATATTTTCTAGATTTTTTTTTTTACTCTATGACACCATTAATAACCATTTTTATGATTTGAAGAATTACACAGAAACCACACTCATTAGATAAGGTTAGACTATAGAAAGGGACACTTCAGTGATTAAAAAAAAAAATCTAATAGAAATGGTGCACTCTTAGCACATTTGAGGAGTACCGTGTTTGAGTCGACCCGGGTGGCTGGTCATCTGCCTGACTTCCACTGTTGCATCTTTCTTTGTGGTCTTGCCCTCCTTCCATACTGGATAAAATGTGGAACAAGGATACAGATGGACACGTTAAGGTGTAGACACTGTAAGTTTTATATACTGTACATAATTTCTTTTGGCTCAGGATTTTCCTCCCCATCCACCAGTTGTATTTCCTAGTGTTCTAGCTCTATCAGTATGTCTAACTATTGGCAACGCAGCTATAACATTCTATGACTATTGGACTGAATTATTAATCTGAGCCTTTCCTGTGTGAATGACTCACCTTGGCACACTGATGTACTTATTCGGTATAAGACCCTTTGAACCATCTATTTCTCCTCTCCACCAGTCAGATGATGCTCTGCTGTAAACACGGAGACGCGCACCCTGTTTGAAGGACAGCTCAGCTTGGGAACGGGCCGTGTAGTCGAACAAGGCGACTCCATCCATTTCTGCACAGTCAATTTAGAAAAGGTTTTGACATTATGGCTAAAGGAAGCCCGCCAAGCATGGGGAGAACATGCAAACTCCCTGCACACAGGCCTGTGCACTTTATTCAAAGCAAAAGGTACTCGAATAAAAATATTACGCTAGCCAGTGTATATTGCCTTCATACTTTATGAGAAGAAAGTTTTTATTTTTATCTTCTTATCTTCTTCTAATTAGAGCTCCACCAGTTGTATGTCCTAGCTTGGTTGTACAAACAAGCACATTGTACAAACAAGATGTGTAAGCATATTTACAAGATTAAGATCTAAAGATACAATACGGTCACTGGCTCACGTGATTCACTGTAGTTCTATTCATTATGCTCGCTTTTAACCTTATTCTGCAGTTCTTTTTTAAATGAATCACATTCCTGCAAACGTGGAAATGAAAGTGAACTAACTGCAAATGACCTCAGTGCTTTTGGTGTTCTGCATGCATGAACACTCAAATTTGGACTTTCTAGACATTTTAATACAGATAAAATCTCAGAGCACTACTTTGTTCTCACCACTACTAGTAGTGTCATTTTAAAACAAAGGTTGATTGACAAGATGCTATCATTTGACTGTGGGTGAAAACTCCAACCATAAACCACATATATTTCAAAAGTCATTTCTATAGAATGTATACTCTTCCTGTCACACGCTGTTATTCTTACTGCTGCAATAGACGCCTGACCTCTATAGCATATTTGCTAGTGCTTGTTATGTTTCTACCTATCATGGGGCCCAGTGGAGACAGAAAGAGCAAAATGTGAAGTAGTCTGAGACCACACTGGTTTATTACAAGGAACAACTCATAAGAAAAAATTATAATAAAAGCAAAACACCACGGTGTACAGTAAAATCTGCAAAATATTACATAAAAATGAATTTACTTTATTAGATGCTTATTGAACTTGCTTTTGTATTATTGACATGACTAGCATAATATTTTAGCAATAAATGAAGTAAGCACTGCTTGAGCAATTTTATCCCAGAAAACTATACAAGCGAAAGCTTACCGTCTTTAACTTCCTTGTTTGGAGATATGTCCTGTTCCACTTCTGACTCCTCTGTGGTAGCTTCACTGCAAAAACACACAAAGACACACACAGTTTATGGACCTATGTTTTTATTTAAGTATTGGTATCCCTAGTGCACGTCTGCGTTGGGTTCTCACATGTCATCTTGCTCCAGTGTCATGCACGTCTCATAGACAGGTCCCTCTAATTCATTCTGGCTGGGGAAGATGCTCTCATGGTGGATAATGATTGTTTTGACAAGAGCATTGATGTGCTGGAGAGTAACGGCATCTATGTCCTCAGGCCCTCTGATCAGACTGGGTCCGAAACACACGGCCAGGTTGTAGGGCTGCATCATGTTTTCATCGCTGTACTGGGAGATACTGCACAGAGAGAGTGAGAGAGAGATGACCCATAGAGTTCTGGATGACATTTATATAATAAAAGTCTGTTGAAACTTGAGCAGTGATTAATTACTCACTGGTGGAGGAACGCAAACAAGTATCTCATCACCACAACTAGCGGTGGCGGGTAGGTGAGAATAACTGACTTCAACTGTGCAACTTTCTCTGATTCATCCTCTATTCCTTAAAACGAAAGTGAAAGATGACATTTATATTAAACTAGTAGGGTCTATAAATCTGTCAACTAACTGTACAGTAGTTTCATAAGTTGAATATTATAGTGTCCCAAGCACAATAGTATCCATTATTACAAATCAAAACAATTGTTTAAAAAAAAAAGAAAAGCTTACATGCGTTGACTTTTTACATTTTTCTTCAAGAACTCAAGTATCTATTTTTTAAATATATTTTCAGTTCAGAGTTTTAGAATTGAAAATGCTCTCATTTGTAAAAAAATAAAAAAATAAATAAAATCCCTTACGTCCGCACTCCATCAGCTGGTCGTAGCTGTCTTTAGGAAAGAGAGGGTTTTCCATTCCTCTGAAATAGAGCTTTAGCACACCAGCCACTGAGTCCAAGGCACAAACTTCATCTGCCAAGGGGTCATCACCTATATACCAGGACACAGAAACAGTTACCCCAGGCTGCATTATTAATGGCCCACGGCAGTCTGACTGAGTGGATACACATACCTTTCTCAAACAGGTCTCTGAGCCGATTGACCTCCAGCTGAGAACCCGGGACTCGGAAGATACCCTCATGGTGGAGGCCTTGTCAAACAGAAAAAGGTGGAAAATTAGATGGAATAGCAAAATTTGTTTGTTTTGCAGGGACTGATTAATTATATTTTATAATTATAAAGATACTGTGCCTTTATCATGTAGGTCTTTCCAAAAGAGCAGAGCAAGGCAATATGTAAAGAGCAAAAGTCTTTGGTTCTGGCCACAAGCTGGATCACCATGTGCATGTGCAGAACATGTGGTATGGTTTCTATAACACGGCCTCGTATTGGAACAAAGTATCAATCAAATGAACCAATAGAGTCGCGAGAATTTCTTGCCACTGACCAGGCCTAAACTTAAAGATGCTTAAAAGTACTTTACGGTTATCTCATAAGGAAACCTTTGACTGTGACTATGGCTACCTCTTTTGGAACAGTCAAGAGTATATGTAACATGTATATATATATATATATATATATATTATATATAATATTATAACATGTAGATGCGCTGGTATTGATTTTACTCTCTACCATTACCAGTTTTTTTTTTTTTCAGACTGAAGTTGCTTGTGTTTCTCATTCCTTAATAGTGTACAAAAGTGCACATCATAAATGCTAGTATTATGTGAAAATATCACTGTGGAGGAAAGCAATTATCCTTTTTTAATTATAATAACCACAAAAATGTCTGAAGAATTACGGAATTAAAGGTTGTTCAGGTAACAAAACATGAACTGGACCTTATTACTGATAATCCCAAAACTCATAGACAACGGAAATGTATTGATATCTACAAACGATTTTAGCAATTTTACTCAAATTACTGTACAATTTTTGGTTAGTGCACTCCTATCTCAGAAAAAAAAAAAAAAAACGTCCTTGAAATTCAATGAGAGCTCAGATATTTTAAAAACATGCCCGTATCCACAATAGGGTAGACTAATATCTAATTGCTTTTGGAAAGTACAAGGGGTGTTTAAATCAAACTGGGACATATTGATGAAGGTTGTAAAATTCTTGTGAATGAAGGCGTAAAACAGATTGACATTTACAGAAGACTTCAAGCACTGTAAGGTGATGAGACTCTTAGCCGCAGTAAAACATTCGAACTGCCCAATCTTTTAAAGAAGTCGATGTGTCCTTGAACGATGATCCAGGCTCAGAGCCCACTGCAATCTCATCCTTGAGAATGAACAGATAACTTGTCACCAACTTGCGGAAGAGACGCATCTGTTCTGGGGAAACTGTACTCACAATCATTTATGAACCTCACTTGCAAATTAAAGGAACTCGGCTGAGAGTTATTGTCACGTCCCCTGTACAGTCCTTTCCTCGTTCCAAACCATTTCCTCTTGTTTGGGCCATTAGTCAAGTCAAGTCAAGTCAAATCAAGTCATGTAGGCCTTTATTGTCATTCCAGCCAAATACAGTTTGGTACACAGTGAAACGAAATGGCGTTGCTACATACAGTACATGCAACATAAATAAGCTAACTAGCAAAACAGAACACCTAATTAGCTGGATTTTTAAGACCAAATTAACGCTATAAATGATCAAAAACTATTCTAAAGCACTCTACAAAGACATTACTATACAAAAGATAACACAAGACAACATCAAGTGCAGGCGCAAATGTGCAAACAGGACACAATGCAATATATTGCATTAAAGGAGTTCCTGGAAGGCCAGCGTTTCAGAAGTGAAGCAGGCAGTCCGTTCATGGTTCTGGCGTGCCCAGAAAACGTTCTACCGTGATGGTATCCAAGCACTAGTGAAGTGCTGGGACAAGAACATTAGCAAGGGATTATGGAGAGAAATTGAGGTAGTTTTTACTCTCATAACTGTGTTCTGTTATTCTGCACAACCAAAAGTCCCAGATTGACTTGAACACCCTTCATTCAATTTGGTGTAGTTTTTTGGTCTAGTATATGCCCTTTATAGGCAGTTTTGGAAATGCAGACACTTTTCAGACTCATTTTCGAGACATCGTTTCAAGTCACCTTACCATGAAGGTTGATGAATCTGATGCAGCTCTCTACCACCAAAGGAATGGGCTCTTCAAATGCCTGCAGAGTAGAACCCAAGCCTCACAAACAAGACCGTGCTCAAGAGATAAATTATTAATACGACACAAAAACAACCTTTTCTACAACCCAGAGAGACAGAATACCTGGATGTAAGAGAGCATGTCATGAGAGAAGGCCTTCTGGATGGTCTGAGAGCCATGCAGGTTCTTCCTCTGGCGAACAGACCTCTTGGAACGGAGTCTGATGTGAGGCATGAAACTGTGATTAGCAAGGTATTGCGGAGGAGTGGAAAATACAATGACATTTTACAAGAGCTGTTGTCATACCAAGAAGATCTGGCTTAATACCCAATGACTCAATAACAGCTCCAAGTCACTGTGAACCTTTTTACAGAACTAATAGTAATACATCTATTCCGTTTTTATAATAAAATGTAGTAATTATTGGAGCTAGTCAATTAGCCACATGATGTATAAAGTAATGCGCAAGAGCTTCAGTTATTGTTCATATTAAACAAGGAATAATGAAAGGAATGTCAGTGGCATTGACAGTGGCGTGATTGTTGATGTTTGAAATGCTGAGTTGAGAATTTCAGAAAATGTTGATCTCCTAAGATTTTCCTACATAACAGTCTCGAGAATTTACACAGAATGGTACGGGAAACAGACAAAAAAAAACATCCAGTTCTGCAGGCAGGAACTGTTGACCAGAGAAGACAGGATGGCCAAGATTACCAAAGTATAGTATACGATAATTTGTCAAAAACCACACTTTATAATCACGATGAGCAGAAGAGCATCTCAGGAGACATGACTTGACGTGATTTTCCAGTGTGTTGTCCAGTTTAGGTAAACCTGTCCCAGTTGAAGCCTCAGATTCCTTTTCCTGGCTGACATTTTCATCTACTATAGCCCTTCTAAAACAATGTTCAGAATGGTGTGCTTTCTGAGATGCTTTTTTCTGCTTACCATGGTTGTAAAGAATGAGTATTTCAGTTACTGTAACCTTCTTATCAGTTTGACCCAGTCTGGCTATTCTCCACTGTCCTCCTCTTTATATATATTAAAATGGAAAAATGACTGCTCTCCAAAAATATCTTTTACAATACTTTGTTTTTATGTATTTGTACCTACAGCAAATATCTGTACTTTCTACTTTACTACATGTATGTATGGCTTTGTGTTACAGTACATACAGTAACATAACTATTATACATACTAACTATTATATCGTTCTTCTCTCTGTGAAATGTTCAGTCATGTATCAGGTGAAATGAAATCAGAAGCGGTTGCAGATAGAGATGAGAAACACAGAAAGAAAGAGAGAGAGAGAGAGAGCGAGAGAGAGTATTTTATTATGACTTACTGGCTACTGTGAGCAAAAACAAGCTCAGAACTTCAAAGCCGTTATTTTTTGTTGATAACTACTTACTTAGTTTGATGGATTATACAATTTAATGCATGGTGGGCAAAGTGCACAAATTGTGTGACGTTCCTTTGCATTTCTAGAAATGCAAGCAAATGTCACATGATTTGTGTATTTTGCCCACCATGCATTAAATCGTACGATCCATCAAACTGACAGTTTAATAGTTCTATATTAAACTAATGTCACCTACACCATAAATTATGCTTAAGTAATTATTAACCTGAAGTTGGCACACTATCTTTACAAAGTTCTGTTATTTATTTATCACAGTAAAAATGAAAAAGATCTCGTTTAATTACCTGTGATGCCGACTATCCACAGTACTAGCTGGTTATGTACAGGTATTAAAAAAGATTAAAAAAGGTATTAATAGACATAACTATATATATATATATATTAGCAGTAACAAAATCGCAATCATTTAAAATACATTTCTGTAGATATTGAAGCAGATATTTTACCTTTCTGCATTGCAACTTGGAGTAGATCATGCTTTGCTTGTAGTTTTGATATTAATAAGCCATTAATGAGATAGTCCTTAAATTTCTGCGAGTTACAACACAAATACATATATTCAAATGTAAACAAGACCAACAATGAGCTGATGCTATAGAGTCAGCACTTACATTATAAAATCATTTACCATAGAGTACGAGCTTTCTGTCTCTTGCAAATTGGATCTACGTTTTCCTTGATTGGGCTTACTGGTGGACGTCTCATATATGTTCTCCAAAGATTGGCTGGTATTATGTTCAGACCTGAAGATGTCCTCATTGATGTATTCGAGCAGAGCAGACTGAGAAACCTGTAGCGTTTTACTCAACTGTCAGGGAATGGTAATAGAAAAAAAATGTGACTTTAACTTATTAAACAATAATAATAATAATAATAATAATAATAATAATATGTCTGATATCAGAACTGTTTCACTTGTCTGGTTTGTAAAACTACCTCTTCATTTTCTTCTGTAACCGTGTTAAGTCTGGTCTGCAGCTGGAGGAATCGAGTATCAAGCTCACACTTTACATCAAACTCGGCACTCACTTCACACACCTGTACGAGAAAACATGTCAAAACATGTTCACAACAGAACACCAATATGAAACCATAAACTCAAGCAAACACACAGAGTACCTGGTCCCCCTCATGAGGCTGGTACTGTAACCGAAGCGGCATGCAGAAAGCCATGTCATGAGCCTGTATCAAGGTGTCTCTGTCCTGCTTCTGATCCAGACCGGAGAACGCGAGGCCAATCTGCTGCAATCCAGAGCCCAGGTTCTGGTGGGCCTGTGAGCGGCTGGACAGGTAAAACTGAAGCACTTGGGACAGGGACTGATGGAAACCTAAGTCGCTGAACTAAGGGAAGATGTCAAATGTATAATAAGGAGTTGAAGCATTCATATTAAAGCATCTAATGCAGTATCAGTGAACTCTAACAACAGATGTTAATCAGATGATGTTGATCAGCCAGATGTGCATCAATATCACCACCACCACCAGGTGAACTGAACAACAGTGCTCGCCAACTAGACATGCCTCGTTGGCACAAGGGGAAACAGAACCCAAGTGATTTAATGTTATTGTTTTAATCTTATGGATAAATTTAGAGCCCTAATGAGCAAGAGCAATGCCAAGAAATCATTCCTGATGTGACAAAAAACAATAAGAGGAACCAGAGTCAAAACAGAACTTGTGAGATTATACAGTAAATCATTACTGTATACAGTTGCAAACAGGGAAGGGAAGAGAAAAAGTCTTGAAATTATGTTCAGATTTCCGACATTTGCATGAGTTATGTCAAACCTTTCTTAACACTTCTACACAGTCCCAGTTAAACCACACCAAACCCGGACACTCACATCAATCAGGGAAGAGAGATCCTGTACGTAATATTTGTGCATGGAAGCGTTCATCGCTTCCAGGTTGAACAGATAGTCATTGCGTGCTTTGGTGCACTTTAGCTGGGTCTCCTGTACTTTACACTGCCTCTGCAAGCACAAAGACAAGGTTTATAGTCATCTGCAGTGGCACAAAGGTGCAAACGTCTCTCCCACGCGAACACTCAGATGCAACCACACACATCCGTGTACTGTCATTTAGGAGGGAAAATTCATCTACAAAGTTCACACAAATGCCCCACATCAGAGAGGTACAGAAAAAGAAGGAAGTAGCTTTAAAAAAGCATGCAAAGTTTGCCACAAATGAATGGAATATATAGAAAAAAAAAAGAAAGACAAAAAAAAAAAAAACATCCACATATTCATATTGCACAAATGAACAGAAATGTACTATTTGGAATAATTTACAGTAGCTCTTACAGTGAGAACTTGGTGTAATGCACGAATCGTTTTATATGTACATACATTGCCTGCAGAAAGTATTCATCCCAGAATGAGTATTAAGAAATTTACTGTAAGTACACAATGGAAATGTTTTTTTTTTTCCCCCTGCTCTTTTTGAGATTACTTTCTATTTAAGTAAAATGAAATAAAGCATTTCTATGTCCTTTAAAATTGTTATTAATATTTATTATCTCTCATTCTCATTACTGCTTATCGTGTACAGAGTCACAGAAAGCCTGGCGCCTATCCCATGGGGACTCGGCGCAGTAAATGGGGTACACCCTGGACGGGGTGCCAATACATTATTTGAAAAAGACAATTAGCCTAATCTGTATGTCTTTGTGGGAGGAAACCAGAGTAACTAAGGTAGGCGACTCAAACCTTTTACCCTACAGGTGAGAAGCCACAGTACTAACCGCTATGCCACTGTACCTGTGCCATGATTATTATTATTAATAATTATTTTAAAAAAATAAAAAAATAAACAAAAATGAAAAGACAACTGCTTAATTGATATTTATTCACCTGCTCACTGTGTATTGTACTTTATCAACAATTACAGGTTTGAGTTGTCTCGGATTTGACTCTAAGAGCTCTAGATATTTAGATTTGGGTATTATGGGTATACTGTATATTATTAGTGTTGTGCACTGGTACTCTACACCCTGATACTCCAGTTGTTTGCCTGGATTTGGTTTTAGATGGAAAGGACATGAAACTTACCTTTTCGATGAGTCTTTCCATTTTCTTGGCTGCACTTTGTTTCTGTTTCTCTTCCTGTTTGGTTGCTTCTTTTAGCTTGCCCTCAGCCGACAAGTACTCAGTGTGATACAGCGAATATGTCTTCAGTGTCTATAACAGAACAATTAGTGTGTATACTGTACACCCATACACCCCGTATATTGTATATAAAACTTTCTGAGAAAGGTTGTATGTTAAAGTTGGAGTTTGAGATGGATTAGGAGCTATTATTCAAAGATTATTATGTTCTTTTTGGAATGCAAAAGATTGTGATATTTGGCTGCACATTTTCCATGATAGTGCATTTTTCTGAGCTTGTTCCCTTTTCATAGGCAAGGTCATTGAATTGTAGGCGGAGAGTACAAATGTAGCACACTCACGGTCTGGAGCTCAGCTGTGACCTTCAGCAGTCCATCTTGTAACTGGGTACTAATATCTTTACTCTGAAAGAATGTAAAAAGAGAATTTAAAAAAGCTCTCTCTCTCTCTCTCTGTTGTAACTATATATGTGTTTGTGCATGTTGCGTGTGTGTATACTGTATGTATATATATATATAAATATAAATATATATGCACGCATGCATGCGCACACACACACAGAGTACTGCGCACGAAGTGTATTCAAGTGTGAGGTGTGAAAAATGCTGTCAAGTAAGATTGCGTTTAAAAATAAAAGTGTGAACAGTTTATTTTTTTTTATTTATTCTTAGCAGTTAACATAATGGAAAATGAACAGATGAGAAATCCAGATTAAATCAAACCAGAATTGGCATGAATTCTTCTAGGTACACTTAAGAAGTATACACAGTTTTTGAAGGAACTCAGCGGGTAGGTTGTTCCAAACATCTTGGAGAACTAAACACAGATCTACTGTGGTTGAACGCTGCCTCAACTCCTCCTGTGTCTTTAGAGGCCAAACCTTCACACCCTGCACTCCTTGACCTTCTCTACACTGAAGATAGTTCTTAATGACATTGACTGGATGTTTGGGGCCATTGTCCTGCTGCAGAATAAATTTGGGGTCGATCAGCCCCCTCCCTGTGGTATTGATGGATAGGTATCTGCTAGTATTTCTCAGCTTTGAGGACACCGTTCATCCTGGACAAAATCTCCAACTCCTTTTGTAGAAATGCAACTCCAAACTTGAGAGGCACCTCCACCATGTTCCATCAATGTTATCTGTCAATTGTTTTGAAATCATCAGTTCAGAGGTTCAGGTGGTTTATTTTTCTGAACCACAGCTGCTATGTTTTTGTGCATAGTTGAATAGATTAGCCTTGTTTCCATGTCGTAGATATGGCTTTTTTTGGCCAAGTTCTTCCATGAAGTCCACCTCTGGACAGTCGATGGGTGTACCAGGCTCCCACTGGTTTCCGACAGTTCTTTACTGATAACACTGCTGGGCATCTTCCGATGTCAAAGTGAAGTAAGCATGATGTGCCATTCATCTGCAACAAGTTTCCTTGGTTGACCATTACATCCATGGTGCCAATATTACCTGCTTCGTTGGGCTTCTTAAAAATAGCTTGAACAGCTCATCTTGAAACACCAGTCTGCTTTAAAATCATTGCCTGGAAGAGACCATGCTGATGCAGTAAAAGTATCTTGTGGCTTGTTGCTGTTCTCAGTCTTGCCATGGTGTATGACCTATGACATGAAACTTGTCTTCCACAACCTCACCTTAGTAGCAGAGTTCGGCTGTTTCTCAGCCAGGTACTGTATGAGCCTCCTGAACAGCAGTTTTTGTTTCAGTTAATGACGTATTTCAAACTGCATATAAAATTTACATTTAATTTCTGACTTTGTGCAACTATAAGCATTTATGCTGGTTTATGTATATCAAAAAAATATTTTTTTCGAAAAGCATTTGTGTGTGTGTGTGTGTGTGTGTGTGTGTGTGTGTGTGTGTGTGTGTGTGTGTGTGTGTGTGTGTGCGCCATCAATTTGGCCGGTTTCGAAGCATACTACTGTAAAGTGTGTATATGTGTGTGGGTGGGTGTCTGTGTGTTGTGTGTTGACGTGCTTTTTTTGCCAGGCGCTGAACAAGCTCGAGACAGCGAGAGAGCTGCTGTGGTAGTGTAGTGCCACAGATCTCACTCAGTGAGATGTGATCTTTACTCTCATGGCGTGTCTGGACCAACAATTCCTGCCAGCATTTCAACACAGACTCACTGCTGGCGTCCTTCCTGAAAGCGAGAGACAAAGAGAGAGATGTAGCGACAAGAAAAGATGTAGAGACACCATGAAACGATACCACATATACTCTAGACAGCAAGCGAGTAGAGAGAGTATAAAGAGTATACCTTAAACGATTTGAATGATGTTTTAGTACATTCATTACCTGGCCAAAAATAAAGTTATTTATTGAAGAAAATAAATAAATGAAATCACACACTTTAATATTTCGTTGGTGTGCAATAATGTGGTGGCCAATTCATGTGTGAAAATGATTCCCAGAACAGCTCTTTCACAGTTTGAGTCCTGAGATATGCCTGTGCCGTCAGGGTAGAAAAACTCTTTCAGTAATTTCAGGTCATCAGCTGACTTAATTTTATTGCCACACAACATTACTCAGTCTAGACCTGACCATCTGAAGCAACCCCGGGTCATAACACTGCCTGTAGAGAATTGTACAGTGGACACTATGCATGATGGGTGCAGCACTTCATGCGCTTCCCTTCTTACCCAGACACACCCATCACTCTGGAATAGGGTCAATCTGGACTCATCAGACCACATGACCTTTTTTTGCCATTGCTCCAAAATCCAATCTTTGTGCTCTTCAGAAAATCTAAGCTTTTTTTATTATTTATTTTTTTACTTCGCCTCAAGTGGTGTAGTCTCAATAATGTGAGTTTTTGTAACACTTACTTTCACTTTAGCTGTGATTTCAACTCTCGATCTTTAACGATGCAGCTTCATAGCGCAGTTTTTTTCTTATGAAAACCCTTTCTCTTTGACTTTTTCTCATTGGCACTGATTTTTTATATTGCTTTGGACAATTTGTAAATCCATTTCAGCAATTTCATCATTTGGCGTTTTTTCCCTCTTACAATAGGGCAATAAATTAACCAATCTGAATTGCAACTTTTTCTTTTTTTTTTGGCCAGGCATATGTACATACAGTACATATATGCATAAGTATATATTTATATAAGTATATATAATTGTACCCTTGTAAATATAAAAGGGTAGAATTCAACATCTTTATATTTTTTAAATCATCATTTAAAATGTGCATAACTGTATTTTACTCCTGGTTTAACTAGCAATAAATTATAGCTTAGATGTAAATGACTGTAGTACACTCGAGTGTAATAACATTTGTCTTAACTTAACTTGTGCCATAAAATGACTCAAAGACTTTTAACTTAGCCGAATTACAAATTAAAAGCACTTCTGTATACATTTGAATACATTTAATACAAAAAAAAAACTATGTACTTTTTATGGTAATTAAAAACCTATTACTAAAAGAAGCTGAAACCATTTTCTCGCTCCTCACTTTTTGGTCTTTGCTGTAAACCTGTCTGCCAGTTTGTCCAGAGAGCGTGCATACTCGCCCTCGATCTCGCCCCGTCTGCGCAGATAATCACTCAGATCCTGCAGGACCTGCGTTTTCTGCTCCAAATGATTATCGAACACACGCAGCTGCTCGGAGAGCTGGTTGCGTACCTCTGCAAAAGAGAGATGAGGAAGTGGAGGAAAAAGATGAATTTGTAATGCATCTGATTATCTCTGTAAGCTCGCTTAATTTCTGCCGAACAGTGTCGAACAGAGCTTGTGCAAGGTGCAAGGATTACCGGAGAAAAGTGCAGAGGGCAACGCAGTGCAGAATGCGGTCGTACACAGTAATTTTGCAACCTTTCACAGCTACCCTTTAGATCCAGAATCTGTTGTGCAATGTATCCTCTTAAAGATAATTTACAGTAGCTTCGAGGTTCAGCAGTTAAATGATAGAAACGGCCTTGGATATGTACAGTACGTGCGCAAAAACAAACCCTGGTGTAGTTACCTTTTTATCAGAGTTTTGGTTTCTCAATTGTTTTTGCTATCTGCAGCAACAGCACTTCTCCTTGTGCACTCTTTTTATTTCAGCTACACAGGCCGCAGACTTTTTTTGGCATAGTTCATTTTATTAGTCAACAACATACTGTACATGCTTCCTCTCTGCTTAATGACTTAATTTAACATATCTTCCGCTAAACTTTCTCTAAAAGGAAGGCGATGCAGAAGGTTAGTCAAGCGTTATAAAGCTATTTCTTACTTATACAGGTTACTTATGTAGGTTCATTGCAATTGATGCAATTCTATATATACATATATGTGGTTTTACAATATTATCCACAGAAAGCCAGTGTGGCTTCTGGTTCCAGTTTTGCAAGCACCACACCTAGTAGTTGTTTGAAGACCAGATTTAAATGATTAAACAGTCGGGAGCTTCGTTTTAATGAAAACGTCCCACTCAGCCACATCGCGCCATTGTGGATAGGCCTGGACACTGACGATCTACGTGAAGTAACATGAAAAGACAGAGAGTACTGGAACTGCTGAAGTAGGAGTTCCCGAATTTACAGACCGGATCTATCAGCATTTTTTTCCCCTCTGTTTTTTTTAACAAATGGTCTGTTGAGTGCAAGTTCCACTTTTTGGCTTGAAAATTGCTTAACTCCGTACAAACTAAAGAATATTATTTACATTTAAGCTTAGATTATAAAAATAGTGGATGACTTGTGCCTGTACAAATTTAAAGGGTTATACACCGAAAAATAATTCTTGAATAAAAAAAATAATAATTTCCAACCAGTCACCCAGCCATGCAATAAACCCCAGACATATTAAACTTTCATTAAAGTAATCAAAGCTCAATGTCAATATCTTAGCATATACTGTATAGTGAGCACACATATACTTTATATAGTATGAAGGTTATTACAGAGGTTTATTTTAACTAAATATGGTCCAACAAGCTGTTTCTACTATATTTACTTGAATAGAGTATTTTCATGGAAAAACTAAATTAATCACGTCACTACATTACAACTAATTAGAATTCAGATCACAATATAACAATTCAGATCTTCTACCAACAACATTAGAGGCACTTGCAGTGGGATCCTAAATCAACTTCTTTATATTTTTAGAACTGGAGTTTTGTTTGCAGTACGGTTCAATGATGACTTCCTTGAATTCGTTTCATATTAGTTTAAATGTTAGTGTGCAAATCTTAATCTGGAATATCATTAAGATATAACAATAATTAAAAAAAAACATGCACAAGAAATGAAATTCTTTTGCACGTTATTCCTTGCATTATTCCATTTTTTGTTATTACTGTATATACCTTTAATGTTCTTTATTATCATTCTAAAATCGAAGTAGATGGAGAGAATTAAAAAATCAAGAATGCACCGAAACAGAAACTTCGAAGAACTTAATTAATTCAAAGGTCAGGGGATGTGGCAAAAACTCCCAGCAGATTTTCCATTAATGTGTGAGGTTTGTTTGTTTATGATCGTATGTACAGATCCCACAGACAGATGCATCTCTTCTGCAAGTTGGTGACAATATGTCAACTTTGCACGGATGAGGAGTTCCATTCACTGAACGTTCACTGCAGTGAGCCGCCTCGGCCGGGATATCGTTATTCACGGACGTACGGCCCACTTTTAAATGTTTGCACCATTTGCATTTTTTACTGCGGCTAAGAGTCTCATCACCGTACTGTGCTTGGAGGCTTCTGTAAATGTTTCACGTGTTTCAGTTTCACGTGTTCATTTATAAGAAATGACATATCAAGTCCCGGTTTGACTTGAACATTATACAGTATATTTGTATAAAACACTATTATATGAAAATAAATGAACTCTAACAAATTTCAAAATTCCAATCATTTATAAAATTCCATTTCTTTACATTTCTTTTTCCATTTCTTTTTTTTTTTACCATAACTTTTTAAAAAACTTATTTAGCTTGTGTCTTACCTTTAATCTGTGTATCATAATCAATTCCGCCTCTTCTCAGTTTGACATTATAAGACGACATTGTACCTCCGACTGGATGGACTCCTGCTTTGAACACAAAATGGTGCAATAATCAGAAAACAGACACGTCACCATGTGCACGCAGTCTTCCTGATCAAAGGTGACCGCTGCTAATGGCCTTGTTTGGCCGTGCTGTGCTATGTCCTGGACACTATACAGTGGCCGTCAACAGACCCATCCAGTAAACACTCAAACATGGGCTTGTACAGTTACTTTTAATGTGTGTGCGATATGAAAAATGACCCATACTGTCCGTCTTGTCATGGGTATAAATTCAACAAAATATTTTTAAATTAAAGCATCTCCCTGTACCGTATGTAATATAAGCCCTGAGATACACTGTACTAATAAAAACAAGTTTAGAGAAACTAAATATAGCTTGTCAACAAGTAGCAAAGAGCTGTGTGTGTGTGTGTGTGTGTGTGTGTGTGTGTGTGTGGGTGTGTGTGGGTGTGTATTTGCAAAATTTGGAGGTGATGCTCATATTCAACAGAGGTAACCACAGAAACAACGTTTGTTCCTAGTTGTATGCTAGAACACACACTTACGTACAGCCATTTCAAAGGAGTCTTGTACATCATGTTTCATATAATGTTTGAAGTGATGGTTATACAGAAGAATAGAATTAAACCATGGGTTCATTTAGTTTATCAGAATTCTGAATATGGATGTAATCCACAGTATATATATATATATATATATATTTGGAATAGAGTATTAGTAATACTATTCATTCACAGTATGAGTGAGAAGACTCCAAGTATGTGGATGTGCAGTTCCAACCCCTGAGTGTGCATACAGAGGACATACTGCAAAACAGTTCGCTTGTGATTCACATGTGTGCTGATGCACCAGGCGTCAGAAAAAGGGAAGAACGTGCGCTTCCTGTGTTAGGAGCAACAGAAACATGAGCAAATCATACCCCGGCAACTTACACTTGCCATGAGTCACCCCTCCTCTCTCTCTTTCTCTCTCTCTTTCTCTCTCTTTCGCTCTCACACACATACTCTCTCTGTCGTGTTCTTTACTGTGAGCCATAAAAGAAAAACTTCCTCTTTTAAGATGAAATGAGCAAACTAGAACAATAAAACGATATAAATCGATTACATATAACTCGTCTATATTCTATTGCTGATGAGGTGAATAATAAGATGTGCATATTGGGCTTATTTCATTTCAACACTCACTCAATAGGCATGCACCAAAGGTTGTGCGTTCATTTCGATTTCTCCTATCCAAATGTTACTTAAGATAAAGAAATTTTAAAAAATAAATAAACATGCTGATTCATACCATGCTGATGTTAACACCATCACTTAGAGAACTGTGCATGATCGAACAAGCTGCTGAATATACCTCTATCTCTACCTACCATCCAAGTACAGTACAATTAAGAGAAGACCCACACACTGCCCGTTTGGAACACAGATATTTTGTAGACTTACCCAACCCTGAGTCTCGCCACCTCTCACATTGGCCTCCACTGAAACCTTCACAGACGTGACAAAACGTGCTGTCTCGCTCGCATCAATATGGAGCCTTGTCGTAGACCAAACACACTGGAGCTCTCTCTCTCTCTCTCTCTCTCTCTCTCTCCTCTCACACACGCTCCATGAGCAGAGGACTGGCTGCCCTGACATCAACTCATTCACAGAGTGAGAAGAGCGAGAGCAGGTTTTTGAGTTCCTCCTCTACTCTTGGTGCTGCCCACTCATTTTGACACACACTCGCGGTCTCATGAGTATTCTCTGAAACGAAGTCCCTACACTTTGGCAACTTTAGCACCCCCTGCTCGTCCGCTCGAGTCAGGTTTAAGTCTTCTTGGCTTTACTGAAGCATGCTATGACTTGTCATTGACAGTGCTGTAGGGAAAGACTGGATGCCTAAGGAAGGATGGAACTTGTCTGGAATTGTTCAGAAACTTCACATCCTTCAAGGTTACAGCAACAGTAGCGATTACAGAAGACTTTCTCACTAAAAGTTAAAAAGCAATACAACGAACTTAATTTAGGCACACAGTGATCTGTGCTTATACTGTCTTTTCTCATATGTGAACCCTGAGAATGCTTTTCAGTACAGTATACTGTATACCTTTTATATAGCTGCTGTCTGTTCTCCTTGGCGTCCACACGAACTTGCATTCCTTCTGCGGCTTCCTACAACCTCCCAAAACTATGAATGATACCTTTATGTGAATGTATGCGCACCGGCATCCCATCAAAAGTGAACCCTGATTAGGATAAGAAAACCTTTGACGCTAAATACTCAAAGTCTCCTGGGACAGGCTGCGGGCGTCCAATGACCCTGTGCAGGATAAGCAATATAGAAAATGAAAATGAATGAATGGATTAATTAATTAATTAATTAATTATATACACTCACCACTATTTTCGTTTGGCTGAATGCGCTTTAAACAAACTTCAGTACGGTTATTGGCGGCAGAGTTCTCCAGGAAACTGCTGCTAATAAACTGCAACTGTCATATGGAACATGTGATGAGCACCGTGTTGATGAGATCAAAGGAGGAGATTATATATTGTAACTAACATACTGTAAATCAATCAGCCACAACATTAAAAGCACTGACAAGTGATGTACATATCATTGATTATCTCCTCATCCTGACACCCGGCACGGGGGATATATGAGGTAGCAGGTAAACCATCAGTTCTTGAAGTCGATGTGATAGAAGCAGGAAATAATAACAAGCATGAGGATCTGAGAGACTTTAACAAAGGTCACTTTGTTATGGCTAAAAAGCCGGGTTAGAGCAGGTCTTCAGGGATGCTCCTTGTATGCACTCCTTAGTACCTCCTCAATGCGGCCCAAGGAAGGACGATCAGTGAACTGGTGACAGATTCATTGGTGTCCATGGCTCATTAATCCACATGGGAAGCTAAGTCAGGCCTGTTTGGGCCAATCCCACAGAAGAGCTACTGTAGCACAACTTGCTGTACTGTAAGTTATCGCCAGCTATTATGGGAAGGAGTCAGAACCCCCAGTGCATCTCAGCTTGCTGTGTTTGGGGCTGAGTATTCACGAACTGATCAAAGTGCACATGCTGACCCGTCCACTGCTGAAGGCACTTACAATGGGCACATGGACATCTGAACTGGACCATGGATCAATGGTCTGGTTTGATGGATTATGTTTTCTTTTACATCACATTGATGACTGGGTGGATGCACTGCCCTTACCTGGGCTCCAGGATGCAGTATGGGAAGAAGGCATGCTGGCGAAGACAGTGTGATGCACAGTGCGCAAAGTTTTGATGAAAAAAAGTGATGATTACATTATTTTAACATGTAACACCTACAAAAATTGTTTCAGACCAAGTATTCCCTGATGGCAGTGGCCACTTTCAGGAGGATAATGCCCCTTGATGCAGTGCTAAAATTATTTAGAAATGGTTTGAGGAACATGACAAAGAGTTCATTCCCCAGACCTCAATCTGATTGAGCATCTGTGGGATGAACTGGATAAACAGTCTGATCCATGAACGCCCCACTGTTGTAACAACAGGACTTGAAGGATCTGCTGAAAACAGCGTGGTGCCAGACGCCACAGCACACTTTCAGAGGTCGTGTGGAGTCCTTGCCTTGATGAGTTGTTTTGGTGACAAGAAGTACCCACACAATATTAGTCAGGTAATTTTATTGTTATAGCTGATCGGAGTATTTCATAATGGAGCATTTTGGAAGCTGATTAGAGGAAACAACTGTGTGTATATAATTTATAATTACTGCACAGTAGCACTTTCCTTTATCTGATGAACTTACTATCTCTTTGCATTTTGTTGGTACATCTTTTGTAGATGTGTCTAACAAAGTGGGCATTGCCGCTGACAATATTCTAACAATGGTTCAGTACACAGGCTTTGTTATTAACTTTAAAAATCATTTGAATCAAGTTTAATCTTTTAATCATTCTGAGATGATTCCGAGAGTAAAGCATGGGGTAATAGCCTACCCCATATAGTGGGCATGCTTTGAAACTATGAAGGGAGTTCAAGCCAAACCAGAACATTTGATTGTTCAGAATAAGAGAACACATTTATGAGAAAAAAAAAATTCTTTATATTCAGTAATCCCATGCTACACTAAAGCACTTTTCGCAGCATATCACTAGTGTTTAGATACCATAGAAAGTTTTCTCAATGCACCAGCACATGATCGGACTGCCTGAAATGCTGGCCTTCCTGGAACACTGATTAATGGCCAAAATGTAGAAATGGCTTTAGTCAGGACTATATGGAAGACGTGGCAATAATTCTCAGGAAAGTTCCCATAATTTATGGCTTCATTCGCATGAAAAGTCATTATCTGGTTTGTCTTGAACATAGTTTGAGAAAACAATGGTAACTTCACATGATAAATATGCAAACATGAAAACATGTTAAGGCTTTTTCATTATTGAGTATTGTCTGCACAAGGAAAACCCATCTGAGTAGGAGTAAGAGATGAGTAAAGTGACAGGAAGAGGAAAAAACCATGAGTGCACTTCATAATGTGTGCAATATGTGCAATCAAACCCAATAAATCCCAAACAAATGTATATATATGTATATAAGTAAATCATGCTCTATTACTTTATAACCATTATTGGCTTATCCAGAATTATGCTTGCTGGTGCTAAAAAGCTTAAATTAATTAATGACTTAAATTAATGATGACTATATGTATGGTCAGTGCAATAACATTATGCACTTTGAAATTTTGATTATATTCAAAATTTGAGAGAACAAACAGTGTACGCAAGGAAAAGCATAAAGGCTGCACCATTTTTTTCTGTAGATGAGATTCAGATAAAGGAAATCAAAGTGAGACCGTGATTCTGACACTCCAAGGCGGTTCTTTGTAGACATGACTGAAGTGTTCTAATTTAACATGACATTAAACTACTGAATAACATAAGACTACTATATTGTTGTTATATTTAATCAGTTCACACATGCAATATACAGGAAATATATCCCGATCCTTTATATATGTATTAGGTTTAGATTGCCACTTCAACAGACAACAGAGATGGCTAAAATAGGATTTGTTTCCCCATACTCAGTGCATGCATATACTGTATAGGATATGGATAAATAAATAAGCAACCAGGCCAATTCATAATAGACACAGAGCAGACTTGCAGACGCGAGTGTATGAAAGAACTGAAAGATGAAACTGTTCAAATGTAGAAGTTAAAAAATGGTAACGATCATGTTGAGAATAGGGGCACTTGAAGGCATTACCCTTGCAAAGATCTTAAATATTTCCACTTCTTTCTTTCTATAGAACACAGAGCAATGTGGATTAAGGTTAAAATGTTTGATCAAATTATATATTTAAAAAATATACCAGTATATATATATATATATATATATATATATATATATATATATATATATATATATATATATATATATATATCCCTGCTGAAAATTTCCAACATCAAAATGTCAATTCTAGTGTATTCAAGAGAGAGAGAGAGAGAGCTGCAGTATCAAACTGCTATGTGTGAAAAAGAACAGGAAACCATGTGTGAAAGAAACCCGTTTGAAGCATCTGACTACTCCAAACCTCCCAAATTAAATACTTAGAAAATCTAAAAAAAAAAAATAAAAAAAAACTAACTAAATATCGAAAATGAAAAACTAAATGCACATCATTGAAGGACATGTAAATATGAAACATGCTCGTGATTATGCAGCAACTGTAAATCAGCCAGTTTATCAGACATAACCGGTGACCTACACTGCTGATCTGATCTAAACCTACAACACCTTTGCAACTACCTCATCAAAGCTTAGGTACAGGCTTATTACAGGCTTTACTTGCACCATCACATTTATTTATTTATTTTCAGCATTTGTAAATGCCAAACTACCCATGCCAATTTTTTGTGCTTACGAGGAGCTGGGTATGTGTGAAAAATCAACCACCCCCTCACAGGCCACGAACAAAAAAGCTCTCTTAAAAACCACATTAATAATTCATATTTTGTTTTCATAATCCAAGTGTTTATTGTTCAGATATTTCATTTTTTTCTTTAATTGACATTAAAACTTATCATGAAAAAGTTACCTATAAAAACAAAAGTTAACCCCAGAATTAGCATGCAACAGCACGGTGGACATGTTTATATTTTTTCATGTTCATAGTGAATATAGTGCACAAAGACAACAGCTCTTGGCTTTCAAAAGCCAAGGAAACTGACATTAAAAAATGAATCAAGGTTTGTTTAAGGCAATTAAACGGAACTGATATTTGCCCAATCTCAATCTAGATATTCAAATCTAATAGATATTTTGACTTTTTTATGCACATCATTAACATCTCACGTCTTCGGGACCTGGAAGAAGAACAGCTTGCGGAGAAAGTTGAAAGATCCGGGCATCTGTTTGTACAAGCCGTTGGCAGATATTTGAGAGACTTCGTTGTTCACCTGCACAATGAGAAAAGTGAGAGAAAGAGCAAGAAGACATTCTATTAAACTCTGTTTAATATACGGTATATAGCAGTATATACAATATGCTTTCTGTACCTCAAGTAAAGGAAGAAGACTGTCCCGTGACCCAAATCACGTACCATTTTCTAACCACAACTACTGCTCAAAAACAACTTCAAGCTGGAGTTTGTTGACATGTTGAAATATGTTTCATAAAATGTGTTTGACACAAAATGAAGTGTACTAGTTCTCAGGCGGGATATAAAAAAAAAATTAATAGGAAGACCCGTTCCCCTGAACGTTCATACGAAGGGTGTTCGAGTCAAACTGGGACCTGTGAATGAAGCTGTGAAACTGATTGACATTTACAGAAGACTGCAAGCACAGATGGGTGATTAGATTTTTAGCTGCAGTAAAACATTTGAATGGTGCGCATATTATAAAGAAGGCTGGGAATCCATGAATTATGATTCTGACCAAAGTGGCTTGGAGGCCACGGGAGTACATCCACGTGGGCATGAAAAACCATTTAAAAAAGTTGTTTACCTGAACATTTACACAAAGGGTGTTCAAGTCAAGAGTTTTAAGCGTGAAGCAGGCAGTTCGATTATGGCTCTGGTTTACTGAGAAAACTTCCTTCGCTAATGGTATCCACACACTAGTGAGACTCCTGGATAAGTGCATTAGTGTAGCAGGGGATTATATAGAGAAATAAAAAGAGTTTTTATTCTCATAAACGGGTTCTGTTATTCTGCATAATCAAAAGTCCATGTTTGACTTGAACACCCTTTGTATAAATATCCAGTCAGCATATCCAGTCACATGGCAGCAGTACAATGCCTACAGATACAGATCAGGTCAAGAGCTTCAATTTATGTTCACATTAAACATCAGAATAAGGAAAGAATCTCTGTGACCTCATCAGTATTTCAGATCCGCGGGATAAAACACCACGTAATCAAATAATCACACTGAGCTAAAAAGCATCCCATGTGGAAACCTCATGTAGATGGACTACAACATCTGGTTACAAGAACAAGAACCTGAAGCTGTTGATGTGTATCTGCATGATGTTTAAACTGAGCTGCTGCCACTTTGGCCGAGTGCATAACCACATAAACGAGGACTGTAAAGGTGTGCTTAATAAACTGGACAATGGGTGTATTTTCTCATCTTATTAGCTATGTTTTCACAGACATTCACATATATATATATATTTTTTTAATAAAAAAGCAGCAGCTAATTTCTATTTAACATGCATTTTCTTGGTTATAAAGAAATAAGACATTTGCCTGCCTTTTTTTTTTTGTCTTTGTCTTGTGCACTAAAGCTCTTTAAGCCTTTCTGAAATTGCCACCTTACATCTCATTCTTGATATCCATATTTGCAAATTTTCACTGTGCAAATTTCCCCCTTTTTTGTAAAGAAGGTAAAACTGCAAGTCAGCATTTGTTTTAGTGTGCTAATTTGCACCAAATCGACCATCTATAGTACTGTGCAAAAGCATTGAGCCACCATTAAATCAAATTGAATTAAATCATTAAATCTACATGATGTAGACTAAATTAAAGACAGGTAATAAATACTATATACGTCAGCAACAACCTCATTTTCCGTCTCGTCTGTCAGCATTTGGCATTATCAGTAAACTAATCACCGGCCTGTCACCGGCGGTGACTAATCATCACCTGAACCTGTTTCTCACTGATTCATGCCTTAAGTGTTTTCTGAATAATGTTTTTCTTGAATGATATATAGGTCACAAGATTATTCTTCAAGTGTACATTTAAAATACAAAAACGTCTGGCTTTTTAGAAGCAAAATATAAAGATAATATGTTTATAATAATACAATTTCTTTTGCACTGTACTATATGAAGTATGCAATTATACTAATCATTACACTACAGCATTGCAGCCTACTGGATAACTTTTGAACTGCAGTAACAAACATGCTTAAAATGGTGGTTAGTAGATATTCGATAATAGATTCTATTGTTTTGTGGATTTAAAAAAGGAGGAAGTATTCTGGTACCTGTTCCTAAAATACAAGCAGATATTTGAAGGGTGGAATACAATGTTCTGATGTATAACATTTCTGAATGTTACCCAAACATTTGGTGGAATTTCCAGATTTTGGTCTGGTTAACATTACAACTCTGATTTGAAAGATTATCCATTATGACAAAAATGAAGATCTGTTAAACGAAGGGAAAAAAGACAAAACAGATTATACCATTATTAACATGGTGGCGAGGTCATCAGTGGTGGCATTGTACTCCAGTATGCGATCCAGTGTCTCCACATACCACGAGCCCTTGTTCGTGTCCCTCCATGATACATATCCTAGGGACAGAAGTCATTCAGGAACTGTTCAGGAATTAAAAACACTTAATTGTTGGAATGCTCGGAACATTATAAAACGGACACAAAATCCCTGCACATGCTTCTGGTTTCCTTCTGACAGCACAAGGACAAGGGTCTGTTTGATTCATCGCAAATATCAACACAAACCTGAAGGAAAAATCTACATGTGATTTTCTAATGTAGAAACAGAGTAAAGAACATGCGGTTTCACAATGAGATTTCATTTTTGTACTTGTTGAAAAAAGGGAACAAATCACTTTAGCAGGGGCTCATAAGACATTAAAAGACATGAACACACCTGGAAAAGTTGAGTAGGACACTAGCATGTCGCATGGTGTGGGGAGGGTCGCCCGAGCGTCTGGCTCATCAGACAAGCTAAGTGAGTCGCTGCTGGAGGATGTGGGGATGGCGTCCACCTGCTCATCAAGCCTTACTGCTGTGTGCTCCTCCGACGAGACCTCGAAGCCTGTGTCTCTCATATCTGCCCACACATAACCCAACACACAGGTAAAAAAAAAAAAACACAAAAACCTCAAACTGGTCAGTAGATCAGTGTGACAGGAAACAGGAAACCCTGTGAATCATTCATTCAAAAGCAAGAACAATATACATAACATTAGCACCACCACCAGGTGATTTGAATAATGCTGGTGACTGAATCATTGGCACCCAAGGCCCATCTACACACCCGGGGACCGAAGGCCGGCCAGCCAGCCTGCCTGGTCCGTTCCTTTAGAAAAACCAATGCAGCACAAACTGCTGAAAAATGTCAATGTTGTCCACGATATATAGAAAGGTATCCGAGCACAAAGTGCATCACAACGTGCTGAGCCTCATATGCGGCAGGTTGTCATGGAGCCGTTTGCCGTGGGGTCGGAGCCACTCGAGCAGCACAAGGGAACCCCAAAATTGTGGCTGATAGGTGTATAGAGTCAGGTACATATGTATTTGAACTCTGACAAAGTTATTGTTATTTTAGCTGTCTTCCATGGACAGACCTCTTTCGGCATTAACTTAATGGTACAGTATTTAGATATCAATCAGGTAAAGGATATACTGCAGGAATTGCGAGACTTTTTATACGAGGTTCTCCATTTTTAAGATATTAAAAGGAATTTGACACTATAATACTGAGCAAGTCCATGCCCAGGTGTGTGGTACTCAGCCATTATTTCATTTACATTCAACAATTGATTTCAAGCGTGGCATTGAGTTATTGCTAAATAAGAAAGCCAAAGATCTGTCACTGACAGGGAAGCAAGACATCATTAGACTTCAAAGATTCAAACAAACCTATCAAAGACCGAACAAAACACCAAAATACCTAAAACAATTGTAACGAATTATAAATATTCTGCAGAAAAACCCTTCATAGTAAATAGTCTCCAGGAGGTAGACATATCTGTGTCAATGTCAACGATCAAAAGAGGGCTTCACCAGAGTATCAAAAGATGTATACCACTGGGAAGTCTCAAAAATATGAAGACCAGATTAGAGTTTATTTCAATATTTTTGACAATGAGTACAGATCTGGAACATTTTATGTATCAAAAGAGAACGGCACCAGTTGGAAAGAAAAGAGCATGGAGAAGCCAAGGGAATGCTCCTTATCCAAAGCATACCACCTCATCCAATGTAGTGAACATGTACAGATGCCTCTCGAACCGTTTCCCTTGTATTGACTAACAATATCGGGCAAAATCATATCCGAAATGACTAGAACTATATTATCTGCTCAGATTCAGCCAAACGCTTCAGGGTGGCGCTTCACACTTCAGACGGAGCACGATACGAAAGCAGCTTTTTAAAACAGGAAGGAATGTTCTGCAATGGCCAAGCCAATTACGCAACCTGAATTCAATTCAGCATGCATTTCGAAAAAAGAACAAGCAGGAACTGAAAACAGCTGCAGTAAAAACTTAGAAGAGCTTCACCAAGGAAAAAAAAAAAAAAAGCTAGCGTCTAGTCATGTCTATGAGTTCCAGACAACATTGAGTCATAGACTACAAAGGGTTTGTAATCAAGGACTAAAAATGAAAATTCAGTTTATAATAATGTGAGATTTTTCTGTTATTATTATTTAGTTTGTTTAATTACTTTTAGATGAAAATACTCGTATGTTATTACTGAGTGTCTGCACTTTGTATAGAGTATAGAAACATAATAAACTCTTTATACTCTTTGCACTGTGGGTACATACAGTAATACAGACATTATATAATTTTTTGCCTCAGATTGGGCAAATGTTACCAAGGACATTGCTTTTGGTTTTGTTCATATCGATTCCCATCTAACCTGAAGTAGTGTCTAATATTTATTGTGCAGCATAATAAAGCCAAATTCTTATTACGTGCACAAGCTTCACACAAAGAAATGAAGCTGTTCATATCATGACGGTGTAATTTATTAACCATGAATCAGAGGTACTGGACTGAAACACACCATCTTTTCCTTTGATCCTCCCTTTGCCTTGGAGGGGAGAGCTTATTTTATAACCACTGCTCTGTTCGGCAAAAGAAAGACTACAACAGTTAGAAACAGGACTTATGTGCTTACTTCCTCCACAAGCCTGGATGAAGAAGAGCTTGGGTTTGCCCTGTAGAGACGGACAGTTCTGGCCATTCAGGTAGTTAGTGATGATCTGGACTGGGACAGAGAGACCATCCACACCATGCACGGCTCCAGGGAAGCGATTGTGATTGGCCTGAGCATGGAAAGTAAAATGACTTTTAAAAAAAGTATTAATGGTAATACAATAAGAAAGTTTTTACACTTGGATCAATTAAAAATTTTTTTTTTTTTACAAAAGCCATCTGAAGTGAAATATTGTTCTCATTAATGTTATTAATTATAATGTAAATATAAAAATGTAATAAATATTATAATGTCATTAATACAAGAATATGTGTTTCTGCGATCCTTTTCTTCTTTTTTTGTAAAGCCGCACTGCTTACTGAAAGCTTGTACAGAAATAAATAACAGCTGGAGACATTTGTGTTTTTATACTTATGATTGTTACTGTATTAATAAGTATGTGTTTTTAGCTTCCTGGAAGCGAACTGCTTTAACCCATGCTGCAGTACACGCCAGATTTTCTTAGAACAGATGTAAAAGCACTGTTTTGGAATAAAGCAGGGAGTCTTTCAGTAGACCAGAAAAAACATATTCCACAAATGACCACTCACTCATCGTATATGCTGCTTTATCCTGTATATAGGATCACAGGGGACCTGGAGCCTATCCAAGGAGACTTGGGGCAAGAGGCAGGCTACAGCCTGGACCGGGGTGCCAATCTATCGCAGCACATACATACTCACACGCTCATTCACAAGCTATGGGCAATTTGAGAAGGACGATTAGCCGAATCTGCATGTCTTTGCACTGTGGGAATAAGCCGGAGCACCCGGAGGAAAACCCACCAAGCATGGGGAGAACATGCAAACTCCATGCACACAGACCTGAGGCGGGATCGAATTCAGACCCTGAAGGTGGGAGGCGACAGTGCCACATAATGACCAAATATATTGAATTGCGATATAAATGGACTTGAGTCATTAAAAAAAAAAAAAAAAAGATTAATTAAAAAATGTAAACTGAAAGGTTCAGGTGAAAAAAAAAGGAGAGATTGTCCATTATTCCACTAGTGGGCTATAAACTAGAGCGGGAGACTCATGGCATGTAGACTCGTGGCATACACTACGCATACATAAAGCAAAGCAAATCATAAGGATGTACCTGAATTAAAGCAGAAAGTCAACCACCCTCACCTCTGTGCCATGTGACAAGATGACCACCACACAGCAGTCGTATGCAGAGTGATCCTTTTTAGCTAGCGAGGAAAGCTCGTGTTTTATGTGCTAGTGAGAAGAAACAGCTGTGTTTTATATAATACAACAGAAGTCAGAAGATTACATACCACAGGTACTTTTCTTGGTTTCAATGCAAACACACTTACTTTACATTTTGCATTCCTCTTAACAATAACTTCAAAGTTGAGAGCTCTGAATCGTCTCTCCAGCTTTTCGCTGTCAATGTCAGACCCTTTGCGATTCTTCAGGACTGAGTTAGTGTCAAATTCCACGTTGTTGATGATCAAACAGATTCCACAAGGATTAGCTTCCATCTTATAGAACTGAGGACAGTACAGAAAATGGAATATTAAATGGTGAAGGAGAAAGATATACAGTACTGAGCAGAGGTTTTAGGCAGGTGTGAAAAAATGCTGTAAACAATTAATGCTTTCATAAATATAAATAATGATTGCTTTTTTTTTGTCAATTTACAAAATGCACTTGCACAAAGTCAGGGATTTTGTAGGATTATAGTCAGGTGTATGATCAACCAATTATACCAAACAGTTGCTAATGATCATCAACGTCACACGTACAGCACAGAACAAAAGTTTGGACACACCTTTTCATTCAAAGAGGTTGAATTTGTATTATGACAAGAAAAAAGCAGCTAAGTGAAGAAAAAAAACGTGTGGCCATCATTACTTTAAGAAATGAAGATCAGTCAGTCTGAAAAATTGGGAAAACTTTGAAAGTGTCCCCAAGTGCAGTCACAAACACCATCAAGCACTACAAAGAAACTGGCGCACATGCGGACCGTCCCAAGAAAGGAAGACCATGAGTCACCTCTGCTGCGGAGGATAAGTTCATCCGAGTCACCAGCCTCAGAAATCGCAGGTTAACAGCAGCTCAGATCAGAGAGCAGGTCAATGCCACACAGAGTTCTAGCAGCAGACACGTCTCTAGAACAACTGTTAAGAGGAGACTGTGTGAATCAGGCCTTCATGGTAGAATATCTGCTAGGAAACCACTGCTAAGGACAGGCAACAAGCAGAAGAGACGCGTTTGTGCTAAAGAACAAAATAAAGAAAACTCTTTGAATGAGAAGGCGTGTCCAAACCTTTGGGTTTCAATCTACAGTACAGACCAGTCATGAAATGAAACAGAAACAGCTGTGAAAAAACTGGGTGTGGTACTGCCAAACTCTGCTACCAAGGTGTGGGTGAGAAAGACAGTTTCATGTCAAGGCAAGATTGAGCTCCTTTGAAGAAGCACAAAGAAACGGGCAACGATCATAGACGAGGTGGTCAGCCAAGGAAGCTTAGTGCAGCAGATGAAAGACACATCAAGCTTATTACCCTTCGAAATCGGAACATGTCCAGCAGTGCCATCAGCTCAAAACTGGCAGAAATCAGTGGGACCCAGGTACACCCAGCTACTGTCCGGAAAAGTCTGGCCAGAAGTGATCTTCATGGAAGAGTTGCAGCCAAAAAGCCATATCTCTGACGTGGAAACAAGACCAAGCGACTCAAGTATGAACGAAAACATAGGAACTGGGACGCAGAAAAATGGCAGCAGGTGCTCTGGACTGACAAGTCAAAAATTAAAATATTTGGCTATAGCAGAAGCCAGTTTGAAGTATGGTGGAGGTTCCTTTAACGTTTTTGGGCTGCATTTCTGCAAATGGAGTTGGAGATTTGGTCAGGATTAATGGTGTTCTCAATGCTGAGAAATACAGGCAGATACTTATCCATCATGCAGTACCATCAGGGCGGCATATGATTGGCCCCAAATTTATTCTGCAGCAAAACAACGAACCCAAACATATGGCCAAAGTCATTAAGAACTAATCATCAGCGTGAAGAACAGGAAGTGATGGCATGGCCCCCACAGATCTCTGATCTCAATATCATCGAGTGTGTCTGGGATTACATGAAGAGACAGAAGGGTGTGAGAACACCTACATACTGTCATGGCCAAAAGTTTTGAGAATTACATGAATATTGGAAATTGGAAAAGTTGCTGCTTAAGTTTTTATAATAGCAATTTGCATATACTCCAGAATGTTATGAAGAGTGATCAGATGAATTGCATAGTCCTTCTTTGCCATGAAAATGAACTTAATCCCGAAAAAAAAAAAAACTTCCCACTGCATTTCATTGCTGTCACTAAAGGACCTGCTTTCAGTAATCGTCTTGTTAACTCAGGTGAGAATGTTGACGAGCACAAGGCTGGAGATCATTATGTCAGGCTGATTGGGTTAGAATGGCAGACTTGACATGTAAAAGGAGGGTGATGCTTGAAATCATTGTTCTTTCATTGTTAACCATGGTGACCTGCAAAGAAACGCGTGCAGCCATCATTGCGTTGCATAAAAATGGCTTCACAGGCAAGGATATTGTGGCTATTAAGATTGCACCTAAATCAACAATTTATAGGATCATCAAGAACTTCAAGGGAAGAGGTTCAATTCTTGTTAAGAAGGCTTCAGGGCGTCCAAGAAAGTCAATCCCGGCAAGCGCCAGGATCGTCTCCTAAAGAGGATTCAGCTGCGGGATTGGAGTGCCACCAGTGCAGAGCTTGCTCAGGAATGGCAGCAGGCAGGTGTGAGCGCATCTGCACGCACAGTGAGGCGAAGACTTCTGGAAGATGGCCTGGTGTCAAGAAGGGCAGCAAAGAAGCCACTTCTCTCCAAAAAAACATCAGGCACAGATTGATCTTCTGCAAAAAGTATTGCGAATGGACTGCTGAGGACTGGGGCAAAGTCATATTCTCGGATGAAGCCTCTTTCCAATTGTTTGGGGCATCTGGAAAAAGACTTGTCCGGAGAAGAAAAGGTGAGCGCTACCATCAGTCCTGTGTCATGCCAACAGTAAAGCATCCTGAGACCATTCATGTGTGGGGTTGCTTCTCATCCAAGGGAGTGGGCTCACTTACAATTTTGCCCAAAATCACAGCCATGAATAAAGAATGGTACCAAAACACCCTCCAACAGCAACTTCTTCCAACAATTCAACAACAGTTTGGTGAAGAACAATGCATTTTCTTGTTGATGGAGCACCGTGCCATAAGGCAAAAGTGATAACCAAGTGGCTCGGGGACCAAAACGTTGAAATTTTGGGTCCATGGCTTAAAAACTCCCGAGATCTTAATCCCATTGTGAATTTGTGGTCAATCCTCAAGCGGTGGGTGGACAAACAAAAACCCACTAATTCTGACAAACTCCAAGAAGTGATTATGAAAGAATGGGTTGCTATCAGTCAGGATTTGGCCCAGAAGTTGATTGAGAGCAGCCCAGTCGAATTGCAGAGGTCCTGAAAAAGAAGGCCAACACTGCTAATACTGACTCTTTGCATAAATGTCATTTACCTGTTGATAAAATCCTTTGAAACGTATCAAGTGCTTGTAATTATATTTCAGTACATCACAGAAACAACTGAAACAAAGATCTAAAAGCAGTTTAGCAGCAAACTTTGTGAAAACTAATATTTGTGTCATTCTCAAAAATTTTGGCCACGACTGTACACAGAAGATCTGTGGTTTGTTCTCCAAGATGTCTGGAACAACCTACCAGCCGAGTTCCTTCAAAAACTGTGTGCAAGCGGACCTAGAAGAATTGCTGCTGTTTTGAAGGCAAAGGGTGGTCACACCAAATATTGATTTGATTTAGATTTCTCTTTTGTTCATTCACTGCATTTTGTTCATTGATGAAAATAAATGATTAACACTTCCATTTTTGAAAGCATTCTTTGTCTACAGCATTTTTTCACACCTGCCTAAAACTTTTGCACAGTATATATATATATAGAGAGAGAGAGAGAGAGAGAGAGAGAGAGAGAGAGATGTGAATCATGGGTAGACTGTCAATTAGATTTTTGGGAATTGCAGCTATATTTCTTTTGAAGTTTCGAAAGTAATTCCGTGTAACATGTGTTGTAACTTGTTTACACGTCAAGATCCAAACAAAGTGCTAATCATTTTTTTGCCGCCAAACTTCTGCTCCACACTAGTCCAATAGATGGCGATACAGCCCCAACCACTCAAAGATGAGGGAACTTATCTCACAAAATCAGAGTTTTTGCGGCATATGGAAATAGTTTGAATTTTCTGAAAAGGCTGTGGGGCGTACGATTTGTTTAAGAAATCATCCATTTAAGACAATTTAATGCTTGAAAGTTGACCTAAATAATTAAAATAATAAATAAAAAAGTGTGAATCAATTTAGTTAATTAAAATCAACCAACAACAGATTAATTAAACTAGATTAAATGGCACAATCCTAACAGACAGACAATAGACAGTGTTTTACTATGGTATTACCGGTATGCTTTCACTCCTGGGTCTAGGTGGTCTTGGCATTTCAGTTCCATTCTGAGTAGCTGCAGAGACAGCAGATATCCAGCTTAGTTCAAAAACAATTCCTCATTTTAAATTCTCCAACAATACCCGACTGACTCCAAAATGGGACCTGAATGAAACCTCAAGAGTTCACTTACGTGCGATAAGAAGCGTTGTTGGTTTCACTAGATGCTTATCCTCTGGAATGTCATCTCTCTCTGGCTTTTTAAAATCTACAGGCTTTCCTGCTGATTTGTAAGAAAACACTCGTGAGATAAGTCAATACACTATATTACTTTCCACTTCAGAAAATCCTGTTTCTGTGAAACACACTTACGGACAGGGAGGGGGATTATAGTAGGCTGTGTAGGGACAGGAAGAGGTGCCGATACTGGAGCAGAGTCTCCACTCTCCAACAGATCAGCCAGCGTGTGTTGTTCGGTTTCCCGAAGGCACTCCAGGAATGCTGTGAAAGCCCGACTTCCTCTTGTCTCTAGGTATTTCACCAGCTGCCTGGCTTGATCACGTCTGGGTCTGGAGCTCTGGGGACATCATTATTTTTCTATATTATATTATATATTATATATATTTATTTTTTTTTAAGTCTGTTCACTAACGCTGTGCGTATGCAGTACTTCTAAGATCATCTATATTCAGAGATGCTTAGCTGCCTTTTTCACATACATATCTACTGTTCTACAATTAAATAGAGCATTTCTTGACATGTGAACTGTCTGTACTTAGCTCCTCCTTCATTACAACATTCCATCATTGCTAGATACTTTTTAATATGCATATTCATAACTGATCCTAAGCAGAAATGCACACTTTTTCTTTTAGATATGCTTAGCAGCCTGTTGTACTACTATTTTGCTTCAATTAGAACAAGGTTTTAAAAGCAACCATCACTCGACTTGAACACAGTGATGCCAGGACAAACCATCCTGTCCAAAAAATTTAAAACTTTGAGGCTCTCTAGTAGTGAGATTCACATTCACAAATCCTAATGAAGCACTGGCTGAGAAACCTTCCTGTACTATCTGGTACAATCTCTGTGACACTAACCATCTGTTGATAAAAATTTGAAAAGTTCAATAATTCCCATATTTTGACATGATAATGATGGTAGTTATCCTCAAAGCTCTGCATAAAAGGTTCAGTACAACATGGCTGGAATAGAAATAAATAAAGAATGTGAATGAAAAAAAAATATATATGTTTAAGCTTTTCAGGGATATAAGACTCAGTCAAGTGCCGTGATTCTTTTGTATGGCAATTCACACAACACCACTCTGACACCATATTTTTTATTTATACATGTCTGCATTTTATGTTTTTTTTGCTTTTTTTTTTTACCATTCTAGACAAATTTAGCAAATTATTTGCAAACATCACTGAACTTTTTTTTCTTCTCTATTTCATACATCTCTAATCAACACCTTGGCAGGCAGGACAGCATAATGTGTTCGCTTGGAGCAAATTAATTGCTGTTTGTTTAGAATTGTAACAAAATCAGAAATGGAAAAATTTATAAAATCATGACACAAATTGAATCAGCACCATCTTGGACGATCCCTGGTGAGTCCTATCCCTAAAGTAACGCACAAAAAAGACCTTTATACTGCTAAAAATTTATACTAAAAATTTATTAATACGTTGAAAGTATTTTTTTACAGGAAAACTAGAATGTGAAAGAGAATAAACGTGACCTAAAGGAGATTTAAAAGATTAAAAAAAAAACTATATAAACCCATAATGGCCCTGGCAGTCATTAAGTCATCCCCATTGTTTAATAATACACGTCATGTGAACCGGCATGTAAAAAAAAAAAAAAACTCATGACGTCATCCTACCTTTATCTCATCTATCATATCGTCAGTTAAGATGCCTCTTGACAAAAGTCCATCGTAGACATCTGAAGGCTCTAACTGCGACACCAGTTCTCTTCGCTTCCGCTGAAGAATCTCTTTATGCCTGCGATCCATCCTGTAAACACATTACACCCTGACATTCAGAGGACATCATTGAATAAGAGTCATTTTTAACATGGGATAGTTAGTCTTCATGTTACCTAGACGGTTTTACTCTTCAGAAGAGCGTACGCCATGAAAAAAGCAGAAAAGCTAATAGTTTAATTGTAAAAATAAATAAATAATAAAAATCATTACGAAATAGACGAGGTGCTGCTCCCGTTACTCGCATGTACTTCCTTGTTTACACCAAGCATCCTGCGCAACGTCATTCCTAGATGCGTTCATGCAATACAGGCTGCGTTAAAGAAACGCAGACTGTGCGGCTGTCTGCGCAGAAAGTTCACCACAATGTCATCATAAATAGTCAAGTTTGATTTAATGTGTGTTAAACAAATAATTTTTCTTCATTGTAAATAATTTTCCACAATCTCGAGACGTCATTAGCTAGCACCAGGGGTAAATCCTGTGTTTGTTTGTTTTTCAAAGACCAAAAAAACGTTTAAATTGTATTTTTCACTTTCAGAAAACAGTGTCAAAGCTGTCAAAATTTAAGAAAAGCTTGGAATGAGATTTTGAAAATGAGTGCACACACATGCGCATGTCCAGCCATACCCATAACCTCCATGGCTCAGTTTTTGTATATTTTAGCGTTGTAGTGTTAATGTGAAACACTACAACTGATTAACACACACACACACACACACACACACACACACCAGTCAAATTATTTATACACAGGACAGAAAAAAATGACAACATTTGCATGGAGTTTAGTCATAAACAAAACAGTGTATCACTGTTTATAATCATAAACTCAGTGGCTAACACACCTGGGGGGTATTCCATAAAGCAGGTTAGGTGACATACCCGGGTAAGTTTAAGAGTAAGTTAGTGGATATCCTCAACTTTCGGTTCCACAAACGGAGGTAACTCTCTGGGTATGTTTGTAACCATAGCAACTTACTCTCTGAAGATAACCTGCTCGGTAGCAGGTTATGTTCCAGGGTAAGTTTGTTTCAGAGGTTTATTGAGCATGACGTGCGCTTTTAATTAGGATCCTGTGGATGTGGAGGCACTAATTATACGAGTTTTTTTTCGCCGAGAGAGAGTTATAAGACCACGTATTGATGTCTTTTAATTTCCTAATGATTATTTGAAAGAATGTTATCGGTTTTCAAGGAAATCATTAATTTACTTAACACATCTCTTGAAACCGCATATTGCTAATGCTCAAGATAATTAAACACATTGAGTACTGTTAACTTAAATAATTGCAAGTAGGTCAAATGAATAGACCTTTGAGTATTTAGAGCTTTTTGATATTTTAAGTAATCGTGAGTGCGTAAGTAACAGCAACTGTCACCTTAAAATTCCACCAAGTAAAACTCTATAGAACACTGGTGGCTCAGTGGTAAGTGTTTCGGCTGCCATGTGAACGGCCCGGGTTCGATCCCGGGGCCGGCTTGTCTGATATGGTGACAGCAGCAACAATTTATTTGATTTGCAACAAGTTCAACAAACTAAATATATGTATAGTTTACCTAAAATTGGAAACATCACTTAAAAAATTGATGTAACTTATTACAGTGTACATAGCACTTCGGGTTTTTCTTCTTCGGGGTGATGCAGAGCACGTAGGAAAGGCAACGGTGTGTAGAGCCGTTCACACAGTCTGTCTGTGTCTACTACACACACCGTAAATCCGATTAAGTTAATTAAATAAAAAAAAATTAGGTAATCAGTTACATCAATTTTTTAAAGTAATGATGTTTCCAAGTTTAGGTAAACTATACATTTTTTAGTTTGTTGAACTTGTTGCAAATCAAATAAATTGTTGTTGCAGTTGTTGGGAATCGAACCCGGGTCTTTCGCACAGTAGGCGAAACCCTTACCACTGAGCCACCACCAGTGCTCTATCGAGTTTAAGAAGGTGAAATTTTAAAGTGTTACTCACGTACTTACGATTACTTATAATATCAAAAGGTTCTGAATACTCAAAAAGGTCTATTTAGTAGCTAGATTACCTGCAAAAAAATTAAATAAATAAAAAACCACCACCACAAACAAAAATACAGGTACCTTCCTAACTCCCTAAACCAAAAACAGTGAATAAATTTCCTCTCCCAAAATAAATGGCAGCCACGTCCCTACTACTTGTGAGTGCCCAAACATACAGTGAAATTATCTACAAATATATACAAAGACCAACCAAACCAAATGGGCAAAGCAATAATCAAAGTCAATGGGAGGTAAAAAAGTCAAAACCAGAATAAACAACCAAATATTCAAACGCCAAACTCACAACCTCTTTCCTCTGTCCCGCGTCTCTCTCCGGTTTAAATATGGTCGGGCTGGTTGATGACGTCACTCTCAGGGCGGAAGCGACCGTGTGGAAGGTCAGGTAGACGGCAATGTGGGGGCAGTTAGAAAACCTGGAGTGGAGTCTGGAGCGGCGCGCGACCAAGGGGGTAGTCCAGAAAGCAGGTTAGGTGACATACCCGGGTAAGTTTAAGAGTAAGTTAGTGGATATCCTCAACTTTCGGTTCCACAAACGGAGGTAACTCTCTGGGTATGTTTGTAACCATAGCAACTTACTCTCTGAAGATAACCTGCTCGGTAGCAGGTTATGTTCCAGGGTAAGTTTGTTTCAGAGGTTTATTGAGCATGACGTGCGCTTTTAATTAGGATCCTGTGGATGTGGAGGCACAAATTATACGAGTTTTTTTTCGCCGAGAGAGAGTTATAAGACCGCGTATTGATGTCTTTTAATTTCCTAATGATTATTTGAAAGAATGTTATCGGTTTTCAAGGAAATCATTAATTTACTTAACACATCTCTTGAAACCGCATATTGCTAATGCTCAAGATAATTAAACACATTGAGTACTGTTAACTTAAATAATTGCAAGTAGGTCAAATGAATAGACCTTTTTGAGTATTTAGAGCTTTTTGATATTTTAAGTAATCGTGAGTGCGTAAGTAACAGTAACTGTCACCTTAAAATTCCACCAAGTAAAACTCTATAGAACACTGGTGGCTCAGTGGTAAGTGTTTCGGCTGCCATGTGAACGGCCCGGGTTCGATCCCGGGGCCGGCTTGTCTGATATGGTGACAGCAGCAACAATTTATTTGATTTGCAACAAGTTCAACAAACTCAAAAATTGATAGTTCTGTTTACTTAAAATTGGAAACATCATCACTTAAAAAATTGATGTAACTTATTACAGTGTACATAGCACTTCGGGTTTTTTTTGTTTGCGTCATGGCATTTTTTTGTACAATGTGGGTGATGCAGAGCATGTAGGAAAAAAAAAGAGGTAATCAGTTACATCAATTTTTTAAATTAATTATGTTTCCAGTTTTAAGTAAACTATAATTAAAAAATAAAAAATAAATTGTTGTTGGCATGGCAGGCGAAACACTTACCACTGAGCCACCAGTGCTCTATAGACGATAAGTTGGTGAAATTTTAAGGTGACGGTTACTGTTACTTACGCACTCACGATTACTTAAAATATCAAAAGGTTCTGAATACTCAAAAGGTCTATTAATTTGACCAATTAATTTAAGTTAACAGTACTCAATGTGTTTAATTACTTTGAGCATTAGGGTTTACGGTGTATAATAAAAGGGAAGCCGATGTCAAATGTGCTATTTAATAGTCTCACGCATTTACTCTGTCCATTATTTTTTGCCAAGCCAACTCTCTTTCTTTAGCCGATGCAGCCGTGTTGCTTTTTTTTTTCATTATTATTGACTTAAATTCTTCATATGCTGCATTTAAACCTCCAACTTCGCCTCTGGGAAGTATGCCGCTCTCTTTTTTCACTTTGATTTTCCATTTTGACTCGTGAAATCGGCGATCCATTGAAAATGCCTTTATGTATGCACCGTGCACGCGCATTAACTCTGGGTAACCAGTAGGAGGTTGATTAAACTTACTCTTCTCAGGGGTTTAGGAACCGACATACTCATGGTATGCGGGTTTGGGGTAAATCAACCCGGAGTTTAAGTTTAACCAAATGGTAAGTTAACCCAGCTTTCTGGAATACTCCCCCAGGACACGATACACACGCGCGAGCGCAACATTTATACAAAGCATAATATTATTATTTTTGCATTTTCATTCATTTGTTTTACTCAGTAGCGAATATGATTACAATACTTAAAACAAAACACACTAAAGTAAAAGTTAAATTAGAGATTTTAAAAACTACTTTAAAAAGTAGAAGTACACAAAAAAACCCTACTCGGTTACAGTAACGCGAGTAAATGTAATTCGCTCAGGTTGTGAGATTAAAAACTACCTTTATTTCTCTATATAATCTCCTTTTACACTTCTGCACTTATAACAGTGTTTCACTAGTGTGTGGATACCATCAAGGTAGAAAGTTTTCACGCCGGAGCCATGATCAGACTGCCTGATCTGTAATGTTGGCCTCCCAGGAACTCCCTTAATGGCCCAAAAATGTGGAAACTGTTTGGAGTGAGGTCAGGACTGTACAGGGGATGTGGCAATAATTCCCAGCCGAGTTCCTGTAATGTGCAAGTGGTTTGTGAATCATTGGTTGTACAGTTCCCACAGACAGAGGGATCTCTTTCTCAAGTTGGTGACAAGTTATTTGCACCATTCATATGTTTTACTTTCATAAGTTTTTTTTTTTACTTCCTTTTTACTGTGCTTAACATCTTAATTCGGGGGAGAATTCATCAGAATTTATATGGATATTTATTATATATAAATATACTTTATATAAGAAGAGGTTGACAGAGAATTCAAAAGGAAAACAGACACAAATGACAAATGTTAGTATGTGGTTTTGGCATTTCTTGTATTTGAGACATTTTCTCCATTTCTGGATCCTCTTTTTTTCAACCACATTCATCTGAAGGTTTTCACTTTTGGTTCAGAGTTTCTACAGATGGTATTTTTAAGGATCAGTGAACAGACTGACAAAAAAAGTCTGTGGCTTCTTCCTCTTCTATCTCACCATGCTTAGTGAATGTTCTTTGATGGGTAACATCCAAGCAATCCTACCAAGGAAATGTTAACTTCAAAAGAACTTATTGCTTGGTTATCTCTTAAGCAATGACAGCATCTGTTCGTAGGCTGGGGTTTTCAAGAACATCATCTTTTCCAGATCTGTAAGTTATTGCAAAGTTTCTTTATGTATTACTGTCTGATGGCCATGCAGTTTTCTGAATTGCAAATATTTATCCAATATGGTTTAAGTAGAAACCAAAATCTTATACTGATTAGAAAAGCAGTCTACTAGATTACAAAAACAGAAGACTATTAAAGCAGAGGGTGTAAAAGTGACAGGTAGCGAGGTGGATGGTATAAGTATACTAATGATCTACACCATTTGTGTACACCTTTTATGGAGCAGTGTTGAGTTTAAAATCAGTAGAAAATCTGAGTTATATGCTTGTTGTATTGACTTCATTATTGTTTAAAAAAAAAAAACTAGGAGCAGTTTTAGATAAGGTCTGGGGTGATAAAGGTCCACCCTTTGCTGCCCATCTGGCCAAACCAGCACTCCATATCTTGTGAAAGTTTTCATTTATTTGTATGATATTATTTATTGTTTTATATCATTAATATGTTTCAATATTTTTATTGTTATTTATCATTATTATTCATCCTGGTAACTTTAAATAACTTATCAATGTCTACTGTAAGTCATGATGACTATTAGGGGCTATTAAGTACTGACGTGCGATTTCATATTACAAATTTATTCTTGCTTCTATACATATATTCAGGTTTCATTACAATTCTAAACAAACTTGCCAAATACTTTCTGCCAATGTGTGAATAGGTTAAAGTATGCCACCTACAGGACCATAGTGGAACAACAACATTTTACCACCTCAATTGCGAATCAAATCAAATTCTAATTCTGTCATACACAGTATGATATTTAATGAAATGCTTGTATGACTGCTTGTGACCTTAAAAAAAAACCATTTACAAGAAATAAATAGTAGAATAAAATAAGAGTAAGTTTAGCTATAGAAGAAATATAAAAACTGGTCTGTACAAATATAGGAAAAATAGTAATAAATTTAAATGGAAATAAAAATATGGAAATAGATGGAAGTGTCCAGGAAGTGTGCAATGTATGAAAAATATAATTTATGCAAACATAAATGAAAAATTAATACTCACTCACCATTTATACCGCTTCATCCTGTGTACATGGTCTCAGGGGGCCTATCCCAGGTGCCAATCCATTACAGGGCACAACCACATACACACACACACCCATGCTCATTCTCACACTACTGGCAATGTGGCTAAGCCAATTAGCCTAATCTGCATGTCTTTGGAGAGTGGAAGGAAACCCACTAAGCATGAGGAGAACATGCAAACTCCATGTGCACAGATCTGAGGTGGGATTCAAAACTTGGAGGTGCAAGGCTACAGTGATAACCACTACAGCACCATGCTGCCATGATTTTTTAATTAAGGTAAATTTAAATTCTTGGTAAATTTCTGTGGTTTAGGAGTAATTAAGCATATAGTGATGTGTGATAAAAGGAAAATATTAAACTAAACTCACTGATCGTCTATACAGTGTCTTGGGGTGCCTGGAGCCCATCTCAGATGACTTGGGGCACGAGGTGCCAGTCCATTACAGGCAATTCACTCAATATAGGCAATTTAGCCTAATCTGCATGTCTTTACACTATGGGAGTAAACCAGAGCACATGGAGGAAACACAGGAAGTGCACACAGGAGGTGGGAATCGAACCCTAAACCTGTAGGTGCAAGTGGACAGTAGTGATGGTTCATTCATGAACGATTGGTTCTTTATAGCGTGATTCAGAAGGACGAATAGGACAATAGAGAGTGATTCATTCGTTTTCGTATGTGCAAAGCAACGCGAAACCTCCGTAAGTTATGTACAGGAAACAGAAATGAGTAGTTACCTTTGAGTTTTGGTCCGAATTGTTCGTTCTTTTATCACATGACTCCCATTGACACTATGCAGTGCTTCACACAGGAAACAGAGTTGAGCGGTTCTCATGAGTCTTCTGGTAAGAATCGTTCATTCTTTTGTCACGTGACTCTCATGGACACTAATAGCGTAAAAGAACAAACGACTCGGACCAGAAGATATGAGAGGTGAGCTGCTCCTTCTGTTTATTGTAATATGTCCTGAGCTGCATTGTGATATTTTCATTACTGGAACTACAGTATGGCCAACATTTGTGTATGTAGACATGTTGGGGGTCTGTTTATTGAAAATTTAACATTTATTTTATTTCTGATAAAAAGAAGGAAATGAATTAAATGACTCAATAAAGATTCGTTCATTTTGATGAACGAGATTCAAAGAACCGAGTCACTAAAATGATCCAAACTTCCCTTCACTAGGGGACGGTGCTAACCGTGCCGACACTGACCGCTAGCGGCTGGAGGGAGTACTGCAGAATGAGTCTTGGAGAATGAGAGGGGAGGAGAATGAGGACTTGCAGTGAGTAAGCAGAAGAATGAATGAGGGAGAGAGGGTGCATGGGGGAGGGTTAAATACACTTGCATGACTTGAAATAAGCAGTAGCGCGATAGCCATGAGTAATAAACAAGACACGCGTGTGTACTAACAATAAAATAAAAATAAAAACAAATAAATAAACCTCGCCGAAGAAGACTCGTGATCGTCCAATGCTGGAGTGAGGAACGTGTGCAGACGGACCTGGTGCGGTATGGAGGAAACACTGCTCGACTCGCACGCAAAGTCAGCGCAACAGGTTAGTAGTGCAGCGTAGCGCGGGGTTTCGGGGGTTTGGAGTTCGCGATGCGCGTGAAAGTCTTTTACGCGGGTGGGAGAAGGTAGCGGTTTAGCAGAATGTGGCTCGAGACATAACGTGAGCCACACAAACACAGTTCCAGCATGGGCGAAAATGAGTCACAGCGTAACTCGTATGGTATTATTGTTATTATTCCAGATTTATGGAGGATTCTTGACTTTATTCGCACTTTCCTGACTTTACCCCCCTCTCTGTCTCTATCAGTTGCTCCTATAAACGACGATGGTTCCCAGTAAGTGGACTATGAGCACATCACTTCTTCATCACAAATCCCCTCCGAGATCCTGGCTCGGGATCCGTCTGCGTCTCAGTAAGCGCTTTTACAATCTTCTAACGTCTTATTTCATCCTAAATGTTCACGTTTCTAAAAAAGTTCTCTAATATCCCCAAAATACACTTTTCTAGAGGGGGGGGGGGGGGAGTTTCTCTCACATCCTTAAGTTGTTCCCCAAAGAGTTTAGCAGCTCCATTGTTGCGTTCCCTCTCAGGAAAGGTTCCACATAGAACCTGTTGAGGAACCATCGAGGAACCTCTTTTTTCAGTGTAGTGTTATGGTCTGTTCACTGCTTTGTTTTTTTTTTTTTTCTGTTGATCAGTCAGATAGTTAAAGGCGATATTAAAAAGTTCCCAAAATGGTTCTTTGGTTTGTTGTACATGGGGAACGTTTAAATATGTATCAATATGTGATGGCGTACTGTAGGTTGTTTGGTCCGGGCGGCATGACGGCGTAGTGGTTAGTACTGTGGCCTCGGACGTCCAGGGTCGGGGTTCCATATCTACCTTGGGTCCGATATCGAAAAGGTTCTTTGTATTTTTCTCCATGGGGGAAGTTGTCCATACTGTGTATGTGTATGTGTGTGCCCTTTGATGGATTGGCACCCCATCCTGAGTGTATCCTATCTTGTGCCGTAAGTCTACCGTGACCCTGAATACGTTGTATTAGCTCATGAGTGAGTGAGCGTATATGGTTTGTTCACTGCTTTGGTTGTTTTCTGTTGATTCAATTCAATTTTATTTGCCTAGCGCTTTGAACAATTGTCATTGTCGCAAAGCTGCTTTACACAATCTAAAGAAATTATGGAAGTTTGGATGAAATGTGAATGTGTATAAATCTAAATAAGATTGTCACTATGATGAGTCAAATATTTAAAGACGATATCAAAAAGTTCCTCTAGGACCCAAAAAAGTTTTCGGGTTTGTTGTACATGGTGAACATGTAAATATTTTGTTTACAGATTAACAATCTGAACTTTAAGGCGTATTTTAGGTGTAGTGGTTAGCAGTGATGTTGCCTCACATCTCCAGCGTCGGGGTTTGTTTACCACTTCGGGTCTGTGTGCATGGAGTTTCCTCCCACAGCCCAAAGACATGAAGATTAGGCTCATTGGTGTTCCAAAATTGTCCGAAGTGTGTGTATGTGTATGCCCTGCGATGGATTGGCATTCAGGGTGTACCCCGCTTTGTACTAGGGCTGCAACTAACGATTATTTTGATAATCGATTAGGTGGGCGATTATTTTTACGATTAATTGGATAAAAACTAAACGCTTCTTTAATTTGATGTTTTGCTTATAACTATATAAAACCATAAATCAGGGTAATAGTTATGTGTAAAACTAAACTTTAAAAAAAATGCAAAAGCCACATATCTTTAATTTGACATTTTAAACCTTAAAGACAATGTTTGTTTTTGAACAGTAAAACTCATCTAAATATCCAAAATATAAATAAATAAATAAATAAAAAAGCAAAACAATTGTTGTACTCTTATTATACACACATGGACAAAATTGTTGGTACCCTTCGGTCAATGAAAGAAAAACTCACAATGGTCACAGAAATAACTTTAATCTGACAAAAGTAATAATTAAAAAAAAATTATCCAATGTTAACCAATTTAACCAAAATGTTAACCAATGAAAGTCAGACATTGCTTTTCAACCATGCTTCAACAGAATTATAAAAAAAAAATAAACTCATGGAACAGGCCTGGACAAAAATGATGGTACCCCTAGAAAATACTGAAAATAATGTGACCAAAGGGACATGTTAATTCAAGGTGTGTCCACTAATTAGTATCACAGGTGTCTACAATCTTGTAATCAGTCAGTGGGCCTATATATAGGGCACCAGGTAGTCACTGTGTTGTTTGGTGACATGGTATGTACCACACTCAACATGGACCAGATGAAGCAAAGGAAAGAGTTGTCTCAGGAGATTCAAAAGAACATTATAGACAGGCATGGTAAAGGTAAAGGCTATAAGACCATTTCCAAGCAGGTAGGTGGTCCTGTGACTACAGTTGCACATATTATTCAGAAATTTAAGATCCATGGGACTGTAGCCAACCTCCCTGGACGTGGCCGCACGAGGAAAATTCATGACAAATCAAAGAGATGGATAATCCGAATGGTAACAAAAGAGCCCAGAAAGACTTCTGAAGAGATCCAAGGTGAACTTCATGCTCAAGGAACATCAGTGTCAGATCGCACCATCCGTCGTTGTTTGAGCCAAAGTGGACTACATGGGAGACGACCAAGGAGGACACCATTGTTGAAAACAAATCATAAAAAAGCCAGACTGGAATATGACAAACTACATGTTGACAAGCCACAAAGCTTCTGGGAGAATGTCCTATGGACAGATGAAACAAATGGACAAAAATGGAACTTTGTGCCAAGGCACATCAGCTTTATGTTCACAGACGGAAAAATGAAGCGTATCAAGAAAAGAAGACTGTCCCTACTGTGAGACATGGAGGAGGCTCTGTTATGTTCTGGGGCTGCTTTGCTGCATCTGGCACAGGGTGTCTTGAATCTGTGCAGGGTACAATGAAATCTCAAGACTATCAAGGGATTCTAGAGAGAAATGCCAGTGTCAGAAAGCTGGGTCTCAGTCGCAGGTCATGGGTCTCGCAACAGGACAATGACCCAAAACACACAGCTAAAAACACCCAAGAATGGTTAAGAGGAAAACATTGGACTATTCTAAAGTGGCCTTCTATGAGCCCTGACCTCAATCCTATTGAGCATCTTTGGAAGGAGCTGAAACATGCTGTCTGGAAAAGGCACCCTTCAAACCGGAAACAACTGGAGCAGCTTGCTCATGAGGAGTGGGCCAAAATACCTGCAGAGAGGTGCAGAAGTCTCACTGACAGTTACAGGAATCGTTTGATTGCAGTGATGGCCTCAAAAGGTTGTGCAACAAACTAAGTCCAACTAAGTTAGGGGTACCATCATTTTTGTCCAGGCTTGTTCCATGAGTTCATTTTTTAAAAATAATTCCATTGAAGCATGGTTGAAAAGCAATGTGTGACTTTCATTGGTTAACATTCATAGAATTCTTATTTATTATTACTTTTGTCAGATTAAAGTTACTTCTGTGACCATTGTGAGTTTTTCTTTCATTGACCGAAGGATACCAACAATTTTGTCCATGTGTGTATTGGATGGCATCTGTTATAGTGGCTGCTTTTTGTGGAGTGCAGGTGGATTTTTTATTTTTTTTAATTAACTCACTTATGCTGACTTGTCTCTTATTAATTAATAAATAAATAAATAACAGCATTTAAGTACGCAAAATGCAGCATTTTAACAATAATTGCAGATATTGCCAGCTGCTAGAGAAGGAACAGCCAATCAGAAGCCGTGTGTAGAAGTGATTGGCTGGTTTTGTGGCAGGTTTGTAACACTGGACAAAGTTGAGCGAGCGTACAGGCAGAGTCGAGCGCGCACAGGAATATAATGACAGGAACTGTGGCGGGAATATAACGCCATAGGCGCGCGCTTTTTTCTGCAGACGCTACTGTAATCTCCATTGCGTGAGCGGCTGTGTATATTTGTGTATTTGTGCATCTTGTGGTCGCGCTCCTCAGTAACGTGAGCAGTCCAACTAATCGATAACGGCATTCGCTGACAACGAATTTCATTATCGATTTTATCGATTAGTTGTTGCAGCCCTACTTTGTACCCCAAGTCTCCTGGGATGGGCTCCAGGCCGTCCACGCCACTGTATACAGTATAATAGATGATGGTTGAGTGAGTGAGTGAGCGTGTATGGTTTGTTCACTACTCTGCTTGATTTCTGTTGATCAAGCAAATAGTTAAAGAATTTCCTCTAGGACCCAAAAAGGTTCTTTGGTTTGTTCTACATGGGGAACATTTAAATACATAACAATATGACCCTTAAACAATTTAATACAGCATCCTTTTACTGTAGGTTGTGTGGTCTGGTTAGCACTGTGGCCTCGCACATCTTGGGTCTGTGTGTTGAGTTTGCAGGCATGGTGGGTTTATTCCGGGTATTCCGGTTTCCTCACACAGTCCAAAGACATGCTGATTAGGCTAATTGTTGTTCCCAAATCGCCCGTAGTGTGTCCATGTGCCCTGCGATGGATTGGCAACCTGTACAATGTGTACCCCGCCTCATGCCCAAGTCTCCTGGGATAGAGACTAGGATAAGATGAAAAAACGTTGTTTGGTTTGTCCTGCTTGCTGAACTTTTCAGGTTTCACACTCCTAGCTTTCAAAAGGGAACTCTCATAGAACCGTATTTACTTCTACTTCTTCTTTTTAATGAACTGTCATGGCATCTTTCTGTTGGGTGCAACAACCTACCACGGCAGTGCTATAAGGGGACATGTACTGTATATTACACAGGACCCAAACCTCTTTCCACCCCAAGCACAAACATTCGTACAGTTTGGAAGGAAACACACCAAACACGGGGAGAACCTGCAAACTCCATGCACACAGCCCAGAGGGAAGGTTCAACCTCTGGAGATGCGAGGTGATCGTGCAGCCAAAGAACACTTGAGGAACTCGTATTTTTTTTTCTAATAAATCAAAACATCATTATTGTTCCCTTAATTGCCATTCTGGCATGTGTTAATATTTGTGCTGATGTCAAGTGCTATTAGTAGAAATGAATTATCTTTCTTAAATATTTTTCATTTTCATTTCAATACCTACAGTATATCTCACTAAGTACAGAAGTAAGTACATCTTACTTCTGCTAGCAAGCCTTCGTGTGTTGTTCTTTCGGCTGCTCCCATCAAGCGTTCGCCACAGTGGACCATCCGATCCTAACATATAACTTGGCACAGGTTTTCATTTAGTTTTCATTTTAATTTTTTTATGCCAAATACCCTTCCTGACACAACCGTCCCCTTCTATGTAGTGCCTTCCGCTTGGCATTAATGCGCCAAAACAAAACTTTCATATATAGTTCCTTTTCTCTCGTTTTATACAAACCTAGACTTTGCTTTAGTTAGGTGAAGTTACCAGGTAAGCAACAATGGTCTAGACACCTCAGTCGCACCTGTGATAGGATTAGTCTGGCCATGTGTAATACTGGAGCAGGTTATATTTAGCAACACAGTAATTAAAGCAGGAGCATGAGCTAGTAAGTCATGAGGCACTAAAGCATTGCTTTAACACACCACAGGGTAATTAATCCTCTCTGAAGTGCAAGGCTTTCTTGTGGAGCCAGTGGCGGGTGGGTGTATGTGTGTGCGCGGGTTGGGGGTTGTTTTGGCTTTCTTACTACATTTGTCTCTCTTAAACGCAACTTATTTATATATTTATATATATCCCTGTTAATCTTAACTTTGATGTACCTCTTCTTTGCGCTCGTCTTGGTCTGGCGTGCGGCTTCCTTCAGAGCTAAATCTGAACCGGTGAACTCGACCGATTTGTCAGTCTGTTTGTATGGGAAGTTATCCTGTCACCCACGACGTCACCGGGTATTAATTAGCTCCGATGATGAGTTATCATCTCGGCATGCTTGGTAGAGTAGCAACTACATTTTCCTGCCAAGAGTCAAACGACCTATTAGCCATTACTGGTGTGTGTGTTTTAGTGCAAGCTTATTTTTATTCCAAGCATCATCCAGACAGTCTGATAGAAAGCAGGTGGTATTCGTATAATGCCGCAATACTTCTGCGAGGAGCTCAGATGCTAGAAAAGGTGGTATTGCAGGGCTGGAATATTTTCCAATATGGCAGAGCTGTCCTGCGGCGCTTTCTCTTTCATGTTCCAGCCAGAATTTATTAACATTTATGTTATAATCTTAAGTGTAACCGAGCGCTGTGCTTGGTAAATGGGTTTACCATGTGCGTGCCTCTAAAAGCCCGAACCACATATGGACACAAACTCAACATCAAAAAAAAAAAAGGATGAAGTCATGACTATTAATACACGTTCAGTTTAGACCGTTACTTTTTTCTTCTTTCTTGTTTTTTTATCATCGCCTTCCATCACTCCTTCCCTTTTGGTATGTAATTCTGTCATTGCCATCTTTTTGGTTTTGTGTAAAGATTACTTAACGAAGGAGATTAGCAGTGTTTTCGAATGTGCAGATGTAACAGATAATGTTATTTCTCTAGAGAATTGCCTCATACCGTCCTGAATCGTCCATGTTGATTTAGATAATGTTGGGTGTTTTTACCTACATGTTGTGCCATAACAGCTTCTCTCTTTAAACTGCTGTTTTAGCCTTTCTCTAGCCCAGACTAGGGCCCACACCCAACTTTATGACTGTTTTGGTGCATGGCAGGCCTCCATTAATAAGCATGTCTTGCAGGATGAGCTGTCTAATATCATCTCTGAAGAAGAAGAAGAAGAAAGACGTGTCTGCTCTCAGTGCTCCTACAGTAGTTATTTCACCTGGTAACAATTATGGGATTTTATGAACCAAGGTGAAGAAATTCATAGTTGCTATGAAGGTCCTACTGTTTGAACAGACAATATTTTTCTTACCTAGAATTGTAATTTATTTATTTATTTATTTATTTATTTTTTGTTGATCTGTCCTTGAGCAGTTGAAAAATAGTTTTCATGTTCATGATGCCCTGATTAAATTGAATTTAAGGTCAGATTGTCCCAGAATTGGATGTGATAGATTGTATCCTTGGCAGTGACCTGTAATACGTTCGTGTGCTACATTTTCAAAATGAATGTGTTATTTATGCTTAGGAGACTGCTTAGGACCAGATCTGATAGCTGTCGTCTTGTGCATATAAACTGAAGGATAGGATCTATGCAACTAAAAAGTTAAAAACGCATGTGTACGCAGAAGATAACACTGGTACTGTATTTGTGCACTTTGTACTTTAAATAAATGCAATATAGTCAATATTTTATTTGGAAATATGATTTGATATGCTTATCAATTCTTCTGTTGGGCATTATAGATAAAGTGGCTGTATTGGTTAAGCACGCGAATATTGAACCTTGCAAATAAAAGCCAAGACGGTTTAAAGACCGCTGGATATCATGACATCATTATATAATTTTATGTTGCTGTTTCATCACTCACTGGGCAATATGGCCAAAAATATATTTGGATCATCGTTCCAATATGTAGGTCGCATCAAACTGATCAACTGAACCACAACATTGCATAGGAAGCATACGTCTGATTAGTAGGAACACACTGCATGGGTGCAAAGGTCAAGTGCCCCAATACTTTTGGCCACTCAGAGTAGATCATAGCAGCAGCCTTCAATATTATTCATTTTGGTAGTATGTTTGAATCTCAGAATGTTCTTTTCTTTTTTATCGTTTGAGGTTCCTTAGTCACAAACACGCATGCATTTGTTATTTCATTGACATGCCTTTCAACTCGTTTGAAGAAATGGTTTATTTAACAAGGGTTACTGCTGTAATTTGTGTTATTGATAAGGAAACAACCAACGCTTTGTTTGTTGTCCTGTCCTCAATAGAGTCCTAGTTACATAATACATGAATGATGTTCCAACAAGGCCATATAGTAAGGTACAATAAATAAATAACTGTAGTACTGTGCAAAAGTCTTGGGCATCATATTGTCCGTACTATACACTTTGTCATGCATTTTTAACATGTCTGCATTATCATGCACAAAACCATTCACTATTTACGAACACAACTTTAAAAAATAATAAATAACTAACATCGCAAAAGAATATTGCTTGACAGACCATTTTTCAGGTGGAAACCAAAACCTAATGTGGTCTCATGTAGGGTTATGAAGGGTAATGTTGAGTTATGGAGGATAATGTAGGGTTTTGCATAAAAATAGAAAGAAACAAGTGTGACAAAGTTACCAGAAGAACTCATGTATTCTGCAGCACACTCAGTGAAACCTAACAGCAGTTTTACTTATAAAACTGCACAAAGCTGTATCTAACAGTACTGAATATTTTCAAGCAAAGAGTTTTCACACCAACTTTAGGCATTTCGGCAGGCGCCCTTACCGGAGAGACATTTTCATCTCATTACACATCTGAGCAGTGGAGGGTTAAGGGGCCTTGTTCAAGGGCCCAAACGTGGAGATGTGGGGTTTGAACCTGGGATTTTCCGAACCGTAGTCCAATGCCTACATTACTGCACGATGAAATTCTTTATTCTTCACATATCTCTGCTTTTTGCTAGTAGGCTGGGGTCAGAGCTCAGGGCCAGGCGTTATACGGCACCCCTGGTGCAGACAGGGCTAAGGGCCCAGAAGCATCAACCTGGCGGGGCATGGGCTTGAATTCTCAACCTTTTGATTAGTACCGCAGAACCTTAACACACTGAGCCACCACTGTCCCCTAAAGGACGAAGTAGAAGAAGTGGAAGTGACCATCTTTCCGAAATACCTGCTACCTTCGGACCAACCCAAGATGTAGGGTTGATGTAGAAATGCTTTCAAAACCCAGGCGCCTACTGTTTTTCTGTTGCCATCTGAAAACTGGTCCAACCAATATCATGTAATATGTTGCTTTCTTTACATGCATACAAATATTCCTCTGTAGTGTTATTTATTTACTTATACGCATTTGAAGGTACAGTTGGAAATTGTGAATGGGTTTTGTACATGATACAGACATGATAAACAACATATCAAAAAGTACTAAAGATAATACAGTGAACGATTGATTGCTGTACACATACAGTAGACGATTCAAAAAAGCATGGTCACTTTTAGCAATATTAATCAAGAGAAATGTATGAATTGAAGAAGCATTCCATTATGGCAAAGCAAATTATTATGGCAGAGAACTGATAAAGCCATTAGAAAACATTTTCTGAATGGTTCACATCTGGGCCTGAGTTTATATTTATTTCAGTAATTCTAAGAACAGATCCTGAACCTTTTGCTTGTAGCAGAAAGGGCAAGCCTAAGTTCTGGAGCTCCATGACAAGCCTGCACTTTCAAAGCTGGCCCAGATTGCTACCACATGTGGATCTGTGCATCAGAGTGGTCATCCGGCTGCCGTCCTGCCCTTTAATTTCTTATCCCAAAATTGGACATCTGAGTTTGCTGTATGACATTGTTCTTGCCTTCCCAGACTAGCACAGTGTGTGCTCACTGTGATTCTTTCCCGTTCCAGCTGGCAGATAACAATGAATCAGCCTCACTGGAGAGAATTCAACACCGAGGTGATATGTTGTGAGACTTCAGGCTCATTGCAGCATTAGGAAATGCGGAAGCTAAACTTTCTGTTCCCCTAAACCCAAACAAAACCGTCTCACGGAGAACTGGATATGATGTCATTTTGATTGTGTTTTATTCCGAAAGTATTTTCTTTGCAGGGCAGCCAGTTCATTTTATCATCTCGGTCTGCTAGCCTGCATTGTCTCTCCACATAAATAGCCGAAAACATTAGCGTGGTCACATTGCCTCAACGAGGCATAAATCCATCACCAAGCAGAAAGTGCCAGAGTGCGATGAATGCACAAAAATGTCAGGCTTTTAAAGTTTGTGCAAATTATGAAGAAAGTTCACTGTCTTGAGTAGGAAGTGGGCTACAAGAGATCTTTGTCCCAGCATGCATTTCATTCTGTTGTGAATGCAACATTTGTCTGGATGTGTAGGTCGAATGCCGTCTCTTAGCCGGCCCCCTCTGCCATGGGACACCAAGCAGTTTGTGTCCAGCACTAAGTTTGAGTTTCAGGAACTGGGTCATAGCGTCGAGATGAGGAGTTGTCAAAGGAAGCAGGATTTTTGTCATGGTGGAAGGATCTACTTTAAGATTCGTTCCTCATGGCAGAAGTTGCCGACTGGGCAGGTTTGCAGGAACTTTGCTCTGTGTCGACACTAAAACTCTCGTCTCTATTTTGTAATTAAAAACAGATGGCAGGACGGACTCTTTGTCAAAACACATTGTCAGATATGTCCCCGGTTCCTTTTAAATGGATTCAACACCCTTCTGGGATTGTTTACGCTGTCTTACTGGCATGCCATGGATCTTGAATTAACCTGGGAAAGACCCTGTACCGGTTTATGATTTATAGAGAATTATTTACTCTTCGTCCTTACAGACCTTGGAAGTAGAGTTCTTTGGACGAATGATGGCCTCAATTCCAGGGACTTGGATCGCTCCTGTCCACAATATCAATTCTCGGACAGTTTGATGGTTGATGAAATTAGCTAAGCTACTAGAGGGTGATCTGTTTAGACCTCAGAAAAGCCTCATTGTTTGCCATGTTCCTTTACTGGAAGAAGCGTGGGGCCTATGAGCTGGAGACACTTCCGTCCTCAATATTGGGAGCCGAACGCTACTCCTGGTCATCCTCCCTGGATGTCATTCATGATCTATATGGTAAGACTAAATTCCTTTTTTTTTTTTAAAAACCTCCACAATATGATGAGAATATGCAGTTTACTACGAGTCATTAATCTGAATTTATGAGCATAACAATATGGAAGCATTTAGAAAAGGTGAGCTAGGAACATGATATAGGACTAATGATTTTTTTTTTTTTTTTGTAAGAGTTTTGAATTTACAGTAAATAACTTGCACTAAATAAAGCATAGATTATTGACCGTATTGCAACCAGAACATAGCGCCTAGCAACCAAAGTTCAGGGGTTTTAAGCATAAAGGCATTAAGTTTTAAGTAGTAATAGATAAGGAGAATGTTTTACCAGCTTAGTCTTATCCTCTCTCTCCCTCACACCACCTTTTGATCAAAAGTCCAAAAATAATATCACATGAACAACAGCTTCAAATCATGTTTTAATTAGATTTTTTCAAAATTAAAGCACAGACTATATGTGGTCTTATAGCTGGTCCACATGTAAATGATGAAAAGAAGGGTGAAAATTTCCTCCCTTCATTTTTTAAAACATTTTTTTTAATCGTTTAGAATATACAGTGAAAACTTGGTCTGCGAGTATTTTGCAAGACGAGCAACATTTTTTCAATATATTTTAACTTGATAAACAAGTACGGTCTTATAAATACGAGTAGTACGCATGCGCTTTGTCTGCCGAGCATCACATGATCACAACTAAGCCAAGGGTTCAAAAAACTTTTCTCTCTCGTGCTGCGAGATTGTGGGTAATCATTCATCATTCATAATCTGTTTAAGTGACATCACATTTCTGCGAAATTCTCAAAAGGAGGCAAAAGCAAGTGTCATTAGCCGATTAGAGGAACGGTTAGTCGACACACACACACACACACACACACACACACACACACACTAACGGCAACACTCAGAGTGCAGTGGTTCCGTTTTTGTGTGTCCGTGTAAAAGTCCTACATAGTAGCCCCCCCCCCCCTGTCTTCTTTTTGTCTTACACCAGCCATGTTTCCTAGTGCAGGCTAATTATCTTTATTTTTACTTAACATTTTCTACAAATAATGTTTATATGCATACTTTTGGGTTGTGGATCGAATCATCTGGGTTTCCATTATTTCTTATAGGGAAATTTGCTTTTATGTACGAGTGCTTTGGATTACAAACACGCTCCCGGGAACGAATTATGCTCGTGATCCAAGTTTTAACTGTATTTAAATTTCAGGGTCAGGTTCACGTCTGAATGCGCTTAGAAACCTGGAACAAGTCTGAACTATATGAGGAACATTTATAGATCGGTTCACACGCAATTGGGACATACCGATCTAGGATGCGGCCGACCCAATCACAGAAATCAGAATGTGGTACTGTAATGCCTCTAGCCGTGTTGCCAGATTGGGTTATTTTCCTTGTGACGGTACTCCAGCCATGGCAACCAAAAATAATGTGCCAAAAATTAGCTTCATATGTAACGTCATACATCTCTAATGATGTCTACTACTTGTCAGTCAATTTAGAAGATGACTTGGGTCCATTAAAGATTTACAGCACATGTCTCTATTTAGTGATTTCTAAATCGGTGGTTGGGGAGTGACTTATGGGGGGGGGTGTATATTCAGGTAAGCTCCAGACTCATGCTTCACTTACTTTGCTCTTTTGCCTTGCTTATGCTGCATAGCCTGAAATCTCCCACAGGATTAAGCCACCTCTTGAGTGAGAATTCATTATTCATTAATTTAGACTAATTTGCTGCCAGAACAGACTGCATTTTAAACACATGCACAGACATTATCTCTCGCTCATTTTTACAGGAGGGGGAAAGCACAAAGAAACGCATTCATGTTCAAGGAACGCATTCAAGTCGAGTTATGATTTTTGGCTTTCTAATATATTTTTCTCAGAGCGAGTGGTTTTCAGCATATATGACATTTTATTCAATCTGGCAACCCTGGATTATACACTGCCCAGACAAAAAAAAAAGTCACACGCACTTTATTTTATTTTGCCTTCATTATGACCATGGCATCATTTAGATAAGCTTATGCAATGTCATAACATTTCATTTTAGTCAAGAGTCGCATTAATGTCTCTCTAAAATTTTGTATTGATGATGGGAGAGTCAGTCCATTCATGAAGTCTGCATAAAATCTTTTCCAGCAGATCCCAAAGAGTCTCAGTGGAGTTAATGCTCCCTGAACCCCTCGCTCACAATTTGATCGCTAATGAATCCTGACTTGATCATCTTGGAATATGCACGTGCCATCAAAAAAGAAAAAAGAAACCTGACTGAAGCAACTCCAACACTGCCCCCACAGGCTAGCCATGGAGCCATAGGCACTAGCCACCTCTCTTCTTACCCTGGGGGTAAATCTGGACTCATCAGACCACATGACCTTTTTCCTAATGCTCCACAGTACATTCCTTATCTTCCCAAGTCTTTTTTTCATCTGATAAGTGGTTTTCTTAAGGCTACTTTAATCCCAATCCATTGAGGTCTTTTCGCATTGAGTGTGGACATTCTCTTACTTTCACTGTTAAACATAGCTGGGAGTTCTACAGGTTTTTTTTTTTTTACGATTTAATTTCACTTAGTCTTTAAGTGATTTCCCATCATGCTCATTCAGGATGTTTTCCTGACCACATTTCTTCCTAGTAGATCCTGGTTCAACACTATGCTTCCAGGTTTTAATAATGCGTTTTACAGTTTACCCAATTTTTTGCAGTTTCAGCAATCTCATTATATATTTTCTTGGTGCAGGCCAATAATTTCACCCGTCTAAAACAGTAACATCTTTGCCATGACCACAGGATATGTCTTCTGACATGGTCGTTAAGGAATGAGAAGCTACTCAGGGTTATAAAACATTTTGCCAGCCTTCCATTGGATAATCACTGCAGTAATCTATTACCTTACCCATTTTGCTTAGTTCTTAAATCCAGGTAGGGACTTATTAAAAATTTTGGGCCAGTCAGTGTATTTTATGCCACTTACTGCTGTAGAATCTCATGAGAATGTCTGAATGAAGCCGTGAGGAACATTTTACTCTGTATCTCTAAATTTAAAAAGTCTACTTTAGTCTAATCTGAGTTTTTTAAAGGTGGCACAGTGGTGTAGTGGTTAGCATAGTCGCCTTGCACCACCAGGGTCCGGGTTTGCTGCTTCACAGGGTCTCCTATGGGTTCTCCAGTTTCCTTCCACAGTTTAAAGACATGCAAATTAGGCAAATTGGCATTCCCAGAGTGTGTGAACATGTACTGTATGTGAAAGTTGTCTGGAGGTCCTACCACCACGGTTGTGAAAATGGAAATAAATACCTTGGTCACCATTGGCCTCCACAGTCCCTAGTTGGACTACAGAGGTTCCTAGATGGAGATGATTAGAAGGAGTTTTTAAAACTGACTGAGACACATGCACTGCGCAGATCTGGAGAGATGTCAAGTGTGTGTGATCTCTAATTTTCCTAAAAATGAAGGGAGTATGGAATTATTTGTACATGAACATTTTTCACAAAAATCCACATGAAGTATGTTTTAGGTCAGAATTAAGAGAAAATGCATGGGGAATTCTGGTTAGGGAGTCATTGGCAATTCAGATTGTCTGTTATTCCTAGAAGACCAAAGGTATAGTGGAAAATAAAAGGAGTTATTGTTGTGCCATGCGCTGCCAGCAATCAAGTCCGTAATGTCTTACAGAAACAATACTACTGCGCAGACATTTTGCCCTCCCACACAAAGAGCTGGATGATAAACTGGATCTGCTGTTTATGAGAACAGATGAATAAAATTTTCTCTCAGACTTTGTAACCGGCGACTCGGAAACCGGCATAATTGCGTAGCGTGCTCTGGGCTTAAGTGAAATTGGTGACAGCGAGGAGGAATTTTGTGTTGCTCCGTCCATGTGTTCATTATTAAATCAAGATGCTTTAAAGATGTTTATTTTGAGACACTTCAGCGGAGGAGAATAGCTGTATTGCAGAAGAATATGATTTTAAACCGTGGCTCGTTATTTGTTCCCAGCGTGCACTTGCTCGGCCAGGCCTCAGATTTGCTGCAGAGTGTCGATGACGCATATATAACTGTAAGGAAGAAAATTGCCCCCACTATAGTTTTAGTTGTCTTATGGCTCCTGTTTGAATTTATGTCTAAAAATATTTTTATAACCTGACGGATGAGATGGATTTAACCCTCAGGCGCTTTTATTGTATTATAAGTCGATTTGGATAAAAGTAGCACCACCAAATGAACGAATGTAAATATTCTTAGATGTTCACTGTGTCTTAATCCTGTGTATAGGAGTTACAGTAGTTACAGGTACACATGGTGCTAGAGTTTATCCAGAGTTCCTGTGGAAACTTTTTAAGCAGTGTCTGGCTGGCTCATGTGCTCACATTATGCTTTCGCAGCGGCCCGAGAATGGGACCTGGAGATGAGAGGGTTTCTGCTGTCTTTGTTTATGGATTTATTTTTTTTGTTTCCCACTTCCATCGGTGCATCTGTGTTTAGAAGGAGCGTAATGGTGTGAATGATTCTCCAGGCCTCGCTAACATCAAGCACAGATACACTTAAGCCTCAGTGCCACTGCAGGCGGCTGCAGCTGGGATCTTTTTGAACTGAACAAAGAGACAGTATGTAGTAAGTGCTGACGGTTTCTCGCTGACCGTGAGGTTGGAGCGTCTCATTCGGGTTTTTCTTGCTTTTGCCTGAAATGACTTGTTGAACTTTCATGGTAACCTTTTACAAGCTAAATTGACGATTAATTATTATTAATTCATTTATTTATTTTATTAATCCCGCTGGATAAATGCTCTAATAAAATAAGCATCTGGTGTTTGTCTGGTTTCTGACCTGGGACCTGTTTTTTAAAGTATTTGGACTGCATGATGAGCGGTTCAGAAATAAGTCATGTTTTAGCTTGACTCATGTGACGTCATTCACACTGCATTCGTCCGGCCGGTGATATATCCATAAAATGAACCAGTGTCTCAGCCTTTTGTCCTGGTAGCAGAAGGAAACCCTTTGTTCCATGTTTTTTTGTAGGACTGACCTTCCCACATAACCTGCCCTCAGTCCTCACTGTTTACATCTTGCAGCTTACAGGCAGCAGGAACAGGAGGCTGGAATTAGACCGAGGAACGGCTCAAATCAAAAGGTTCTGTCTATGTGGACCGGTGAAGGCCGTGTCAATTGCATAACACATGTAGGGAAGAAAATCCTACTTCCTACACCCTATTCTACAACTGATGGGTGAATCTTTTTTTCCCAGGGATATAAAATGCTAACTTTATTTTAAATGCTCATTTTTTATGTATTTATTTTACAGGAGGCTCCAATTTTTTTTTTCTGTTTACTTTACCTCACAATGTGTACATGTTTGCATTAAAGGCAGTAATATTGTGCAGTTCCTCCGTGATCCTGCAGGTGGCACACACTCTAATATAGGAACACATTGGCAGGCAGATAAAATACTATATTTTTGTTTTTGATTCAGTTTCATTGTTATGCCTTTTTAGGTTGTCCATGTGTTCATCCAAGTTTGTCTAAATCTTTATACATTTTTATCCCGTATAATTTATATATTTTGTACATTTCTGTTTTATTTGAACTTTATAAATTTGTAGATTTTTACATTTCATCCCCAAATGTTTCAATTGTAATTTTTTTTTGTGTAATTCTTCTTTTATTGCGGTAAAATCTTTCTGATTTCTTATTTTATCCTATCTTTCTATTTTATCCTATTTTATCTTTCCATATTATATACAGTCGTATAATCAATTCACTTCATATTATTCTGTATATGGTCGTGTATGTGACGAATAAAATATAATTTTTATATTCCAGAAAGTTCTTGCTTAAGTATAATTTTTTAAGAATGACTATTTGAATATTTACAGGATTTACACTACCAGTCAAATGTTTGGATACACTTTGCCGAAGGGAACCAAAATATACAATAATCTCCTTTGAACAGTTGATATTGAGATGTACTGTATCTGCTACTTTTGCTCTGTAAAGCCTCCATAACGGCTCTAATCTGAGAGTTAATTGGTGATTTCTGAGGCTGGTAACTCTGAATGAACTTCTCTTCTGAAGCAAAAGTAAGTTTAGTTGCTTTCCTGGGAAGGTCTTTATGAGAGACAGTTTCATCATGGTCCCTGATGGGTTTTGCAAATGGACTTGACAATACTGTTCTTGCAAGAACTATTCCAGAAAGGCCGACCTAACTGTTGTTTTTTTAAATTAACTAATTACCTAATGTTGTATGTATTATTTCAAAGTTGGAGAGAAAGACCAGTATTGTTTCGAGAATGTAGAAAACAAATCCAGACTTCTGTCCAAACTCTGGAAGCATCATTCTAACCAATAACTGAAACCAGCATTAATTAGATTGTGTAACTGATCCAAACCAAGGCAAGGTTACACCAGAGTCAAATGTCTAAAAGGAACATTTCTGGCAGCGGAAGCATCCAAAGCTACGTTTCTTTCTCTCTCTTTTTTTTTTTTTTTTTTTAATTTTTGGTCAATTTTGTTTTATAGTATTTTATGTTTTATATTAAGTTTCAAATAAAAATGATTGTGGTTGGCTCGGTGGTAGTTTTGAGAACTGCTTCCACAGAGGGCTTGAAATAACACCCAGTGCTGCACTTGTTATGCTAAAAGCAACAAGCAAGGAATTGCAGGGTTGATCTTGGGGCAGCTGAGGTTTTGTGGTGTTTGCGATTGCTGTCAACCTGGAGTGTTCCTCTTCTCATGTCCTGTTTTCACTCCCCGTAATGTGAGGTTTCTGTCGGGTTCATCGGGATTAGGCTTGGGCTTGGCTTGTTAGTTAATCGACAAGTTAATTGTGTTGTGTTGAAATCTGCTGGGATCTTCAGAGCAGGCCCAGGATTGAAGCAGTGATTAAAGCGAATAATAGAACTGCTTTGGCTGATGTGGCCTGCAGTTAAAACTTTGTGGTACGTTTTCAGCTGGTCAACCACACTGATTTAGCTTAGCATTTTATTTTGGTTTGGGTGTGACTGCTTTTAGAAAAAGGAACGAGTTCGGGTTTTTTCGCTCGTCAAAGTTCTACCTCATTGCCCCCACGTGTGTGTGTGTGTGTGTGTGGCTGTGGGAGTTCGTAGCACAGTTTTATTTGTTTATTTTGGGCTTAATCAGCAGCGCTGAAGTCAGGAATTCCTGTCCAAGAGCGAGAGTGAGAGACAAGGAGAGATGGAAATTGCTGACTAGACTGTTGCTACTTTTCACACCTAGTCATTACCCACTACTGACTCATGCTAAAGCTAAAATTACTGTTTATCTAAGAAGTCACTTGCACGGACCAGATTTCGTCAGTTTCTTAACCGTCTTGCTGCGCATTGGCCTCCACTGACCCTCCACCCCAGTTAGTAAACCTGTCATTTGTCTTGCCAAATGCAGTTTGAGATCATCGACATCATCAGATTGTGCAAAATGCTCGTCTGCTCCACCTGGCAATTGTTGCATGATGTCATCAAGCCCCTGATTTGAGTTTAGCTGGGTGTGCAAATTATGTCCCAGCAAAACAATACTTCTACGTTTAAAAGCTAAATAGAAATCGTGATGGCACATTTAAAACTGTTGGAGTTTGACGCATCTACTGTGCTAACACCGGCATCTACGCAGCACAAGGTGTAATGCTTTAACTATAACTCAACAGTGATCATCCCACTTCACACAATCATCAGTGCATTTTACCTGCAGGTTCTAAGTAGCCCATCTTTCTACTTTTCAAACCATTTCAATGACGATTTATGATTTGGACTAAAAATGAGAGCCAAAACTTGCCCAAAAAGTTCTCCATGGAGCCTGGAGAACTATTCCTTAAGACTACATTGCAAAATACTAGAAAGTCCGGCTCTTAAGAAATAAAGCTCAGGAATTTTGCACAGTATTGAAAATAAGAAAATTGCAAAAAAAAAAAAAAAGGCCAAATTTATTCTGTGAAAAAAAGCAAAAGTTTGAGTGAAGTTGGTCAGTCATAATCTGAAACTTTGCTTCAGGGATGTGGACCTGGGTAAAACTTGATAAGTTTAAGAATAACTGCGATCTGTTCAGGGGACTGCACAGGGAATTCAGCCGTGTTATGTAACGTCCCAAACCGCAGGGTGCAAAACTGCTCAGTTCAAAGGGAATCGTGAACAGTGCAGGGAACACGTGAACAATGGTTCATCACATCATCGGAAGTGCTCACGTAAAATTTCCCATCAGGCATTGAGCCTTGCTGGAGCAGGGAAGAATTGGGGCTTGAGAAGACGCTTGTATTCAGGATGATAATATAATCTTATAATAATATTAATATAACACTGTTGGAATTTGTGTTTTATATCATATTTAAGTGTAATTAAATTATATCTGTTAAGATATATGAATAGATCCCGACCATCACATAGGCTAAGGATGGTAATCTATTAAAGAAATAAAAAGAAAACGCAATTTTTTTCCCCCCAATACTTAATTCAATACTTAATTTCAATGCTGAAACTGTTTGAAAACCATAAGCCAACTAATATAGACAAATGAATAAATATTGACATCCTTTTATAACGGTCCATGTGAGTGTGTTCAATAAGCATCGATTATATTTAGACCGATTTTCATACTGGTGTTATGATTGAAACGTATTTAAAAACCTCATCTAAGCATCAGCCATTTATGTATGACTTTCTCACCATCTTGTTCTGCAAACAGCTTAAAAATTAGCCCCAGGATTTCACTTTAAAAACGTGTCATGATGAATCTCCAAAGCTTCGGCAGCGTGAAAGCCCTCATCAACAAGTGGAGGAAACAGGACGCCACCACACTGACATTAGGAAGTACAGGATGTCCCTTTAAAACTGGCGGGTGGGGGAAATCAAGATGAGGACTTGGTATAGAGACCGCCAACATTAAAGGAGCTGCAGAAATTACAGGTCACTTCCTGCATGTGACAGCAGTTTCTTGTGTTTAAAAAAAAAAAAAAATCCACATCCATCCATAATTTGCAAAGGTCACTTACTGAAGGTCTGTGACCTCCATCTTTAAACTTCACATGACTACACTACTGCGGTTTAGTGTTATCTACCAAGATAACGCAAAAGCACCCAAAATGCAATGGGCAGCACAAATGCTTTCTAGTAATGATGGTTTAATCCCAAAGTAGACTTTTAAAGGTTACTGTTGCAAGGCCTGTTGAAGTTCACCCTTGCCCTTGCTTGCCCTTAGCATCTTTTTTTTTTTTTTGTCGTCGTTGTTGTTGCTAGTATTGGCTCTAAACATTGCTGGGAAAGTAGAGATGTACATGGATATATACAGTGACGTACTGTAATGCCGTGACTATCTAGCCAGTGCAAAGACCGTCTGCTCTGAACTGTCCATAGCACCGGACATGAACTAGCACCTGGTTCATGAGGTGTAAAAAATATGATGTTTTTTTTTATTTTTTTTTATTTTTTTTAAATGAGTTATCATCCCAGAAGTACAATCATAAGTGAAATTTGCCTATATTTCTAAGTAGCCCATCTTTTCTTCATCTTAAAAATATTTGAGCATTTAGATTTTAGCATCGTTTTCAAAGAGTTATCAAACCATTTCAGTGACTATTTATAATTGAATAAATGGGACCATATGTTTTTTATGGTGCCTAAAGACACACACAAAAAAAAAGGTTGTTTATGTAGCAACATCGGCAGCGGGCTCATCTTTCCCTCTCGTCTGTTCCAATGACTCAGCATTCTGCATCACCAGTATACTAATCACCGGCCTGATCACCTGCCATCATCTGCACCGGTTTCTCACTGGTTCATGCCTTAAGTTCGATTTTTTTTTTTTAATGCTTGAAAGATTCATAGGTCACTATGTGGCAAAACAAACAAACACATTCCTCAGTAACTGGCCATTTACAGGGACTGGACTAAAAATGAGAGCCAAAAAAGTCCTCCAGGAAGTCTGGAGAAATATTCCTTAAGACATTACAGAATCCTAGAAGGTCTGGAAGTCTTTGGAAGCAAATTTTTTTTGTAACTTTTATGTATGCTGTCTATAAACGTTGATGTCGTTTAGTATCAATATCATTTCTCAATTTGGGTCCAAGTTATAGTTCTGTTTGGAAAATACGAAAATGGCAGAAGAGGCCAAATTCATATTCTGTGAAAATAAGCAAAACTTACAACTTATTCAGTAACTCTGGGCAAAATGGCCCCAATCGACCCATAGATTAAAAAAAAAAACGAATTGTACAATGAAAATTCTCATTCACTCAGTTACTCAACCTTCGTGTAGACTTGTCTGATTCATTCTGGTACGAGTTCCTCTGTTGCACTCGTGACTCACTTGCTGCTGCTTCCCCATGGATCCCCTAAAGATTTCACTTCCCTAACGCAGTTACCCAAATCTTACCCAAGACTTATTCTTTCCTCAGAGGCTCGTCTCACTGGGATACTTGTACCTGCTGCCGTAATCGTAAAGAGCATGATGCTCATCCTGTCATGTCTCTTGTTTTGTTCGGATTCCTTGTTTCTCTCCTTAATCGACCTCTAATCCTTTCTCTTTTACCACCGACCCCTTTTTCTCTCTACGATCCTTACATGGGCTTTTATTTCATCTTAAAATGTCATGTCTCTCTCTCTCTCTCTCTCTCTCTCTCTCTCTCTCTCCTTTTTTTTCCCGATCTGATAATCAAATGACATTGCACTCCTTATGTCCTTGCTCCCCTTCACTGCTTTTAATGCCAGTGTGTTTGTCTATTTTTGTACGCGCGTTTGTGTTCCTCTGATTTAACGCCGACTAAATTAACGACACCGCTCTCGCTGTGCTGTTCCAGATGAGAAGTCTGTCCAGGAGGAGGAGTGTGTGGAGTGTCAGCATCCAGACTGCCGCGAGCGCCGTCGGGCCTCCAAGGTAAGAGCTGGACAGGACACACATTCTTCACACAGCACTGTGGAGGGTCCTGGATGAATTATGACTACACATACACACACAGACAGTCAGTCTCACATTCTCTGACTTTTGCCGTCTATGTGTGTGTGGTGAGTCACTGCTTTATTACTAATAAACATGGACAGTGTTTCTGGTCTGTGTGTGTGTGTGTGTGTGGGAGAAAGTGTTCCGTTATCTCTCTCTTTCGCTCTCTTCCCGCTGTTCCCGTCAGGACCCACTTCATCAGATGAGAAAGTACAGGGAAAGGAAAGAAGGTTGAAAAGTCCGGACACACCACTATTAAGAAATTTTCTGCTTTTTGAATTTCAATGATGTATTTATTTTTGATCCTGTCATTTAATCCTGCCGTACTGTAGCAGTAGCGCTGCACCATGTTTATTCTGGATTATAAGAAGAGTCCAGAACCCGAGCATATTAACAATCATGGTTTTTAACTGTTTATAGTTGTATTTAATGTAGGGCAATGTTTACCAGACAAGTCACTTCCTGTTCTTTCTCACATCAAAGCACTTTTAAACAGTCATTACCGATCATTTCAATTTTTTTCGACATTACAGAGAGGTTCACTTGGGGTAACCGAGTCGTTTTAACGCGTTCTTAGTGAGCCTTGTAGCGGCTGCAAGTGTTTAGTCTTTCCTAGGCTTCATTATGCACCAGTAAGCCCAGTTGTCGAGTCTGAATCCGAGCGAGATTGATACTTTTGGTGCATTTGCTGTTTGGTTTGGATTGCTTTCACATTGCACATATTTAAACAAAGCAAAGTAACGCTGGCTGAGGGGCATGAAGGGTGTGAATGTAGTAAAACGTGTTGGATGAAGGCTAATTGGTCAGACGGCCAGCAGTGGAAGGGTGAAACGAGCCAAGATCACTCTGACGATGGAGTTTATGGCGTATAAATAATAAACAACTAGGGCTGCACGATTTGCTGTAAAATCACATTGTAATTATTTTTGTAAAACACCTATTGCGATTGAGATTTTACTCTGTGATATTTAATTATTAAATGTTCTATTTTATTCTCAAATTTATTAATCTTGACTTAAAACAAAATAACATCATATACACACATACATGCTGTACATGCATACATACATCAATAATTTTTCATTATATATAAATATACAGTGCCCTCCATAATTATTGGCACCTGTTTTGTTCTAAATAACATAGGACCACAATGGGGGGAAAAAAGAGAAAATTCCAACCTTTTATTCAAATGCATTTATTCAGTGGGAACAAAAATTCCCACATTAAGAAATAATTCTTTTACATGGAAACATTGGTGCCACAATTATTAGCACCCCTGATGTTTAATACTTTTTACAACCCCCTTTTGCCAACAAAACAGCACCTAATCTTCTCCTATAATGTTTCACAAGATTAGAGAACACAGAAAGAGGGATCTTCGACCTCTTCCTCTTTGCACAATGTCTCTAAATCATCCAGTGACCTGACTCCTCTCCTCTGCACTCTCCTCTTCAGCTCACTCCACAAGTTTTCATTGGGTTGAGATCTGGGGATGGAGATGGCCATGGGAGAAGCTTGATTCTGTGTGTGGTGAACCATTTCTGTGTAGATTTGACCACATGTTTTGGGTCATTATCTTGTTGAAAGGCCCAGTGACGACCCATCTTCAGCTTTCGGACAGAGGCCACCAGATTTTGCTTTAAAATGTCCTGGCATTTTAAAGCATTCATGATGCACTGTAAACCCTAATGCTCAAAGTAATTACACACATTGAGTACTGTTAACCTAAATAATTGAATGAGTAATAATTTTGAGTAACAATAACTTAAGTAAAACTTCTACCAATGTAAAATCTATAGAGCACTTGTGGTGCAGTGGTAAGTGTTTCGCCTGCCATGCGGAAAGCCCGGGTTCGATTCCCGTACTGGATGGTTTGCAATTTTTTTTTTTTTTGCACAAGTTCAACAAACTCAAACATTGATAGTTCTGTTTAAAATTGGAAACAGAACATTAATTTAAAAAAAACTATGTAACTGATTACCTCAAATATTTTGAGTTTTGCCAACTTAATCGTGCTTACAGTGTGCCATGCACCCTAACAAGGTTCCCAGGGCCTCTGGAAGAGAAACAGCCCGACAGCATCACCGATCTTCCCCCATACTTCACAGTGGACATGAGGTGCTTTTCTGCATACTCATCTTTTGTGTTCCACTTAGCGTGTTTGTTGGCAAAAAGCTCTATCCTGGTCTCATCTGACCAAAGAACACGGTCCCAGTTGAAGCCCCAGTACCGCTTAGCAAACTCCAAACGTTTGCGTTTATGATTGTGACTGAGAAAAGGTTTTTTCCTTGCATGCCTCCCAAAGAGCTTGTTGGCATGTAGACGGCGTCTGATGGTTGTTTTGGAGACTTTGTGACCCCAAGATGCTATCATTTGTTGCAGTTCTTTAACAGTGGAGGCAAAATAAACTTACGTCCTTGTCCAGGCTTGTTTACTACTGTTCCAGTTTTTCTTTTAACTTCTTAATGATTCCTCTCACAGTAGACAATGCTTAGGTGCAGGCGGGTGGCTATTTTCTTGTACCCATTGCCTGACTTGTGAAGGTCGACACACATGTTGAAGAGTGGACAAGAGAAATGGCCTATGTGTCACGTCATATTTATACCCCAGGGACGCAGGAAGTGATAAATTACTAATTAAATGTTCCTAGATACTCTGATCAACTTCGCAAACTACTGTAGAAATGACAGAAATACTTCAATTACATTTATTTTCTAGGAATTGTTAGGGGTGCCAATAATTGTGGAACAGGTTATTTTATGAAAAATAATTGTTAGTCAGGGATTTTTATTTCCTCTTAAAATTTACTTCATATTCACGCTATATTTTTCTACAATTTTCAGTGTGACAATATGTTTCTGCAATAAAAACTGAATTTATTTTAAGGCTTTTAACACACCTTAACCAGGAGTGCCAATAATTATGGAGGGATAGATCACACACACACACACACACACACACACACACACACACACACACACACACACACACAGTATATGTACCGTATGTGTGTGTATAGTACGTATATATGTGTATACACACACGTGTATGTATATTTTTGTGTATATACTGTGTGTGTATATTGAGATCTACATGAATTCTACAAAACTTAATACGCATCTATTAACTATAATAAATTGCAACCTTTTTTGCAATAATTGCACAGGTCCATACTGTGGTTTTAATTTTTTTATTTTATTTGTATTAAATTCAATAAAATTAATGTATTAATTTGTGATAATTGTGTAGCACTATAAATAACTAGTTTCAAACATTCTGTGTTTTGAAAGATGTCAAACAGACCAGAAAACTAGATTATTATTAATATTTTATCGCTTAGCTCGTTGTTTTTATCTTAAGTGCATAGGTCTTCACTGGGCTGTAAAGTAAAAGTCCCAGTTCACATGTACATTGGTTTTGAAGTCATGATTCAGTACATTTTGGGTACAGTTAAGAATAAGACGACATTTCTTTTCAGCTGTTGTAAATTTCATTTTTAAACATCTAAACTTGGACAAATTCATATCCAGTGATCATAATTTTCTGAACATATAATTAATCCCTTTTTTACTTAAAACAAACAAACACAAAACACATGCTGTATGTCTGGGTATCTAGATGCACAGAGTTGCTTAAAAACAGTTACAGCACTATCTATAGCAATGAACTACATCTGGTAAATTACGGATAAAATAGAATTAAATATTGCTGCATTAAAAAAAAAAGAATAATAAAATAACGCAAATAATAAAAATAAAAAAAACAACCTGCTGTCCTGACTCTTGGCCACCAGGGGGAGATGGTTACACAATTTCACGTGTGCGCCACATACCGTGCCCGTGTTCGATGCTCGTGGTTACTTCATTTGGCCTGAAGCTTGTATCTGTTCTGTATAATTTATAATAATTATTAACAAAGGATACCAAACGACAAACGCCCTGCACCTGAATCAACCTCAGTGTTTGTGTTTCCCATTCATGTCCGTTTAAATACATGTCTCACACTCAGACACAGAGACACACACACACATACACACACACACACACACACACACACACACACACACACACACAGTGATTTTGTGCACTGAATCACTGGCTGTGGTTTAGCCACTACTGCAGCTGGGCCGGAGTCCGGAGTCGCTGGTATTACAGTGTCCACAGATATTGCTTTTAGACTTGCAGACTGACGCATTTGAAGAGAGTTAAATTTAGTATCATCAACCTCAGTGACCGTAGTCTGCATATTTAATTTGTTTTTTGAGGTTCTTTGGAATTTCCTTTTTCCTGACCAGTCTGCATTTTTGTTGCAAAAAGGTGCGTTCCATGCATCGCTCCAGGATCAGATCATTTGTGTTATTATTTTCACGCACAATGAAATGAGACAAAGTAAAGTTTCCACCGCATTAGTTTTCTTATTGATTTATTATGAGAAAAAACAATATTAAGGCTGAAAGTCGTCGAAGATTGACGCTGAGAATGATTCAAACTACACAAATCCTTCTGCAGTAATTTTAAGTCTTGTTTTCTTTTTAAATGTAATGGAAATGTCTCAATAATCAGGATAAATAGCTATTAAATAATCAGGATAAATTATTATTTGAAAGGCTGTGAGGCAAAGAAAACTTTTTTATTGTTACTATATCTCCAGTACATCGCAGTAAATGTAATTTTCTACCAAAAATACATTTTGTACTGTAATTTAATTTTCAAAAAGTCAAGCTACCAAGAGATTTTAAAGCGCTTGATGCTTTATGCCTCTTGGTGCCTCTTCCAGCAGGACTTGGCACCTGCCCACAGTGCTTGATATTCAGGAGTAGCTTGATACTAGGAATGCAACAGCTGTACCCCACTTTCTGCAGAAGTCTGGATGTGGTGGCTCTTGATGCACTGACTCCAGCCTCACTCCACTCCTTGTGAAACTCTTCTTAGTTCTCCAACTGGCACTTGGTCCTACCAAAATCTTCTGCCTCGAAGCTTCTTTTAATTCATTTTAAAAGCTTGCGTTATGTTTTTGCGCAATTATTTGTTTGGCCTGACACAGTGCTTTAAAGCGCATGGCACGCCTCAGTTCAGAGCATGTTAACATGCTTACCTCTCTTCATTGCAATCACACGCTCCTTTAAAGACTAGTGTGCACACACGTCCAAGAGAGAGACATTTATATTCTGATGAATATATTGACTTAAAACACAATGTACGGACTTCTGTTCCTGTCCATGGATTTTTGCATCCTAAATGTCATCCCAAAGCATTCCAATAAGACGTCAGTAAAGGCTTATGTTATGCCTGAGCTGTAGATTTTGAAACTTTTAGTTTTGAAAGTTAGGTTGCACAACTTTATTGTTTTTGTATAATTATTTATATTAATGTGTGCCTTAGTTTTTTTGATACTTGGGCATCGAAAACCCTTTTTTTTTTTTTTAGTTTTTGCATCTGAGAAAAGGCTTTTTAAAAAACTGTATGGCACTGTAATGCACTTAATTCATCTCAGTCAGCTTTAAGCTATTCCTTACATTGTGATTAATGATAGTTTATTTTTTGATAAAATTCTATATGCATTTAAAAATTTAAAGTTTTCTAAAAAGAAAAGCAATTAATCTTCGTTTCTCTGATATATACTGATAAAAAAATAAATAAATAAAGGAAACACTTTATAGTCCCAGTTGACTTGAACGCCTCTCATATGTGTATGCAAGTTCAAGTCAAACTGGGACTAAGTGTTCCTTATTTTTTTTGAGCAGTATATTTTATATTGCTGTTTAATTAAGCAAAAGTTTTATTAATTTGTTTATTTGGTAGATTACTCGAATACTAAAATATTCGATAGCTATAGCCCTAATTCTCAAAGTTTTGTATGGCGCTTTCGGACGGGATAAGCGAAGCCTTGATGGAACCCAGTGGTCTTATCTCCCGGATATACAGTATATACTGTATCTCAAAGTGTGCGTTTCTTAAGAGAGTGTTGCGATGAAAAGAGGAGGAAATTGTGTGCGTGCGTGCGTGCAGACTGTGTGTGAGGCAGAGAGAGAATTTATGGATGTCCGATTAGATGGATTAAAATAAAGAAACAAATATAGTTATCGTGCCCTGTGTCATTTATATTTCACCGGGTAAAAATCTAATAGCTCAAGCCGTACGCTTGATTTATCTGCAACACATTAACATTAAATTATGATGTGAACGTCCTCGCTTATTGTGCACGATTTTGAATCGGCTGTTGTTTGGAAATGTCATTATAGGTCTAGCTGTGTGATATAAACAGCAGAGAGTTTACCACATGCTGCTATACATGTCGTCCATCACTTTCTAATCGTTCTTTTTGCTTTCGCTCTTCCGATGGGTTTCAGCTTTTTCCTTCTGCACATTGCATTGTTGTATGGTGTATAGGGATATAATCCGGCACCTAAAATACTCTCAAAACACTCCAGCGCATTCTCCATTCCTCGCGGAAGATGGATTAACACGCAGGGAACAAAAACCTTAAAAAAAAATTTTTTTTTAAAGTATATATATTAAAATATGACTCTGGCCAGATCACAGGCATGCTGATTCGCATAGGACTAATATTATCACAGGACCTCTGTGTTCGGCGAAATATGGTACTGTAGGTAATTTTCGGAGGAAGTTTTACTTTACGCTCCTTGTGGGGTGTGTCAGTGATTGTGTTCTGGACAGCTGGCAATGATGGTGGTTGTGTACTAAACTGGATGTAGACATGCACAGTATTTCTATTAATAATAATGTACTCAAATTCAAAATTAAATATTCTAATATTTTGAGATGCTGGATTTTAGATTTTCGTGAGCCGTGAGCTGTCGTCATCGAAATTGAAACATTTTAATTTGCGTGTAATGAAATCTGCAATATGATTTTTAAATAGATGTTGTTTGCCTTTCTCCACAGCGGTCTATCCGAACCGCACACGATTAACATCAGGTGCCCTTCCTGCAGCCTCCAGGTGCCATATATTATTTCAATCCAGATTCTGGAGAAGGGATGTATTATTTAAGTTGCATTTTTCGTTTTTTTTATCTGACTCACCTCTGTACATGTGAGGTGTATAAATGAATGCGTAGGCACGTGTATGCATTTCTAATGAGCTGTGGTAAGACGTTACAGCCATTGCATTCATGTTTTCATAAGCACTCGGCTCCCTTAAAAATGTTTCATTATTGAAATGTAGTGAACTGTGCAAGGGGTAGATATGATTTGTAGGCAGCCCTGTTGTGTTGTCTGTATGAGTGCAGGTATGGCCAGTCTGAGCATGCTCCGAGAATCACTTCTAATCAACACACAACAGGACCAGACAACGCCCGCTGGGTGTGTGTGCATCTGGGTTGCTATGACAAACTGCCGTGCCCAAAACCGCTGCCAAAGCATGAGATGATACAGAAGTGTGTGAGAGGAGTGTCTTGCGTTTTTCACTCCTTGCTTAACCACCCCCCACCCCCCTTCTGTCTTGATCACATGATGACCCTTGACTTTTCAGTAGTTGCTTCTACTCGTTTCCTGGCAGCCAAGTGTGTGGCTTTGAAAATCCTTATCAGCTTCTCATCAGAGGCATGTTGTGTAGGTGGACTGATGGGAAGCATAGAACATCCTTTGGTCCCCGATCCCTCGCAACCATTTCGGGAAGAGTCGCATTGTCCGTTTCAGAAGTCTCGATGTGTGTCAGCAGACCCTGTCACGCTAAAGATGACGCAGATGAAAATAGACAGAGTATAAGTTTATATACGATGATAAGCCTTCTGTAGGTTTCCAGACATACAAGCTGTTAGGTAATGGCACCTGATGACGTTTGTAATAATTATGCCAAAATCGAAGGTGGTTAAGCAATGACTGTATATAAATGAGAGCGATGACGGTGGAAGCATGATATGACTTGTTTTTCCATGGAAGGTGGAAACTGGAAAAAACAAAGTATTTGAGTATGGATTCTGTTTACTGGAATTATCCACACCTTACAATCAATTAAATTCACTTTTTTTCCCCTGTTGTTTATTAAATTAACATTTTTTTTCATAAATTAACAACAGAATTTCTATTCAAATATATTCCCTTTGCCTGCTTCTACAAGATTTACAAGCCATATATATTAAGACAAGCTAATTTCTTTCAGTTTAATTAGAGTCAATTATTATACAGTGTGTGTTGGTGCAATACATCTGCTAGAATAGCAGAACTTTGCCAAAAGCCCCTGGAAGCCAACTTTGTCATTGTTTGTTTGAAGCATGGCCAGTGCCTGGATATGCGGCAGCTGAGCAATACATCAAAACATGCAGATACTTGTCAGAAGTTCTCTTGAGAATTTCATATCCCCTGAGTGACGGTTCTCTTGGTAGAAATTCCTTGTTGGTGAGAAAAGCTAGAGGAAAATCCCAGACTGGTTCAAACTTACAGGACGGCTGAAGTAATCGCTCTTTACAGCCATGGTGAGCTGAAAAGCCTTTCATAATGCACATTCCAAATTTTAAGAGGTTGCAACAGAAGACCATTCTGTGTTCCACTCATGTCGGCCAAGAACAGAAATCTGAGGCTGAATCATTGTTGAATCCTGAGGGAGGGATCTAGCTCATTCCCATCTCATACCCGGTGTTCCTGGAAAAGGCCTGCAGATCTACATGACCCTGACCAGGACAGGGATACAAATACATAAAAAAAAATGTTACATATGAAATTTAAATTTAATATCAATTTAATCTGTTCTTAATGTGAAAATTCGTATTGCGAAACACGTTTTCCCATAGGAAGTAATGTAAATGCAGATAATCTGTTACCAACATTACCAATTTCCAGCACTATTAACATGCATATACATGCATATACAAACAATGAAAACATTTAGAAAGAACATGTAAATGAAGGAAAATATGAAATAAATAGTCATATTAAATAAATATTAAACCTCACTTAACTGTAATTTGTGATTCCTCTTGGCACCGCATAAAAAACAAAACTGAAAGTGGCGCCCTTTTCTACTTTGCTTCTTGGACAGAATGCAAAAAAAACCTACGGAAAATATGTGAACTCTCTTTGTTTGGCTTTCACTGCCTCAAATCAGTTTTGAATGACTTCCGGCCATGTGCGCAATTTATGGAGCAAGCTGGATGTATGTGCAACCTATCCGCATGCTGAGGCAAATTTCTTGTTTCTCAGTGCGAATTGTAAAAAAGTATTTATTGCTCCCTGATTTTAATGAATCAGCCAATTCCTGCCCGTCACCAGGGGCTGTCACCGACAGCATTTTTTCGAACTGCTCGCTCGCGCACCGTTGGGGGCAGCATAACAAATTGCATGCGCTTACAGACGCGATTGTTTAGAGCCGCAATTAATGTGAGAGCACCAAGCGCCTCCCATCCACCCCGCTGAGAGGTCTCGGCCAATCGGCTCTCTCTAGGTCCTCGGCTGTGAGAGGCTACAGGAATCGAACAAGTCATTTCCGGATGATGGGGCAAGCACTTTACCTCTGCGCCACTCACTGGCCAATGCGAAAATCCTTAAGGTGAGGGAGTTCGAACCACTGTATGTTGTTTTCTGAAATCAAAGGAATAAATGTCAGTACATTGGGAGTAAGGGAGAATTATTGGAATTTTTTACGATAAAGTCAGACATCATCTGCAAATGATGTGGTGCACAAGACATCATCTGCAGACATCATCAGCATATGATGTGCTTAGGCAGACAAGTACTGTAATGTGCTTAATGCCCCAATGGCATCATCAGGGTGTGAACTCGTATTTCCAAACAGTGCCCCACCCAAGAGAGCAATACTGACCATGCCTCGCTTAACACTAGACACTCATCTGTGTCTGCGCACTCGTATACGCATAAAATGCATTAAAAAATGTAGCACTTTCCTTCATGAGAACTTCGTTCTCCTGTGATGTAGCATGTTGGACCATGCAGCACATCTTTACAAACCCTCGAATACACAGTATTGATGGGAACGTTGCTTTTATTTCTATTTTTCCATCTTTACCTGAACTGCAGGATCTGGGATTTGCTGCTAGCTGGATGTCATGTATATATTCTTTGCCGCTTGCAATGCTATAACCAAACCTCATAAATCCGTCTACATTCGACGTGTACAGGGTTCATAAGTTTAAAATAAGCTAACAAAAGGCCAGATGATTGGCTGGAGAGGATTCTGACTATGACTTCAGCATTATGTCAGGGACTGGTTGTCAGAGAAAGATGATCCTACTATTGCCAGGACCGGAACTGTGGTTCTGTGCATTTTTGCCTGAGAGGTTGAATTGGACTTTTTCGGGCTCGCAGCCTAAAATTAGCTAATGCTTTTCCAGTACTGGAAGAAAGAAAGTCTTTGATTCTGCCTGTAGGAATGTTTCAAAGATCAATCATCTTTCCACAGCAGTCGGTTACATCGACTGTCCTTTGAGTTTTTGGCGTGTGGAGAGTGAAGGGGCAACAGCAGGGATTGATGAGTATTTTGTTAATTATGATTAAACGATGTTTAAAAATGCAAAATGAATCATCTTTATGAATCATATATCAAGCCTGGTAGGTTTAAAGTCGGAGTGGGTGGCTTTGAGTACGTGTACTTTCTCAGCTCCAAGAACATTAAGGTGAAATAAAGTCGCTGGAGCACGATATTGACTTTGGGTCAAGTGAATGTCAGTGTGACTTTTTCAATTTTTTCGGGGGGTGGTGAGGGGGAAATCTGGAAACCAAGATTCTGTTGCACTTTCCATCCTTTTAACCACCTCCAAGATTTTCCACAGAACGATTGTCCTATGTGGCTTTAGAGAACACCAACAATGTGTGTAAGCAAGTTCGGATTCGTTTCAGCGTGGGATGGAGGTGTTGGTGGGGGGGTAAGGTGGCAGTGAGGGGAAAAGTTGGGAGAGGGGGTTTGTGGTGCTGGTGTCAAACTTCCAGATATTGCTTCCTTGGAAGCCAGAGTTATCATTTTGCATTGAGAATGTTTAGACTCTCAGTCTTCTATCAGTCTTTTCTTGTCGCTTCAATCATTATTATTTTGAATCTTATTTGAAAACAAAATGATGAAGTAGAGCAGAAAGACAGTCCGACAGCGCCCCTGTTAAGCCAGGAAGCGAGCGCTTGACCTGAGCTGAAAATAGCCCAGTCGATTATAGTTGAATGAGACATTCTTATCAGTCATATGCTGATAATGCACACGATGTGTGATCTGACATTGTCAATAATCCCTCCAGTGCCTCGAATGTCTCATACTGTTATACAGTTAAAACAAAGACAAAGCAAACGCATACCGCTGGTAAAAGTTATTTTTAATTTTTTTATGTACATCTATGTTTAAGAAGACACGGCGTAAGAGATTAACATATAAGGTGATTTTGTGATGTATAACATTTTATAATAGAAATGTGTTGGAAGTTACTCTGAAAAGGTGAAGAACCCATAGAGCGAGGTGAGATGGTGCTTCCTGTTTATGTTTGTCTGAGCTGATTATGTGGTTTGATAGTATATAAAAACACTCTTATCATGTTCCTACACCAGGAAGTCTTTGCACACAGGTGGGAAAAGGAGTAGATTGAGTAATCAGATGCTCTGCCCTGCTTGTGCAATCCTTGTGTATTATCATAGCAAAACAAGCTGATGTGTTACTGTATTCCTCTGTAGCTCTTCCTTGTTCATCCATTGTTGGGCTCAAATTAGTATATATGACTAACAGGTTTATTCGTCTTTGTTGATATCTTGTATAGAGATCTTACGGATTTAGTCAGTTTCATGTGTTAGTCATGAAGAAATGACTGAAATCAATACTATGGAATAAGAACTTGTGTAAGATTTGAATGAAGTGTGTGCGCGCATGCGTGGGGGGGGGGGGGGGGGGAGGGGTGGTAGCCTGGGAAAACTCATGCGATCAGATTTTGAGATCTGCTGCTAGAACGCTTACAAGCTGTCCTCAACTGAAATCTGCTTCTCATTTTGCCTAGTAGGTTGAAGGTGTAGGATTTTATGATCTCTCAAAAGTAACAAAACAGAAAATTGCATTGAAATGTATTCCAGTCTCATTCTGATTTCATTGACTCCCCGTCTACGTCTACCGTCAAAACACTGTTAGGGTGAAATTTTAGGGATTAAAGAGTTTATATTAGGAAAAAGAGTTTTCGCTTTGATTAGCAGCGTCCTCAAAATCAGTTTCGGTCTCATTACCCGAGGTTAAAGCATTTAAAGACGAGTTAATCATGACGATGAGTCACGTCTTTGGTCTTTAGTCATTCTCTCACTTTTTATTCTGTTTCGCTTTTGGTACGCTCCATTTATTAGGCCATTTATAATACTTTAAACCTTTTTTGCCAAGTTTGCATGCTGTGCTCTATACAGATTGCATTGAATATTTTTTTAAGTTTGGTTAGGATTGGTACAAAATGGTAAAAAAAAATTTTTTTTTAAAGGACAGAATCAGGGTATTATATTATAAAATCACTTGATACAAACCCAAACGACACTTACAGTAATTTTTAAAAAGTATTTCCCATAAAAAAACATGAAAAAATCATCTGATCACAGCAGGTCTTAGTATTAGGCAAATACAACCTCAGACAAGCAACAATATAGAACGTTTTTGTTTTTTCCTTGTGCCATTGGGAAAAAAAGCGGAAGTTTTGCTGGTCTGTAATATTCATGTGTGTGTTAACTCGATGGCTAGAGGGAAGGACACAAGCAATGGTCTTACAGAAGCAATCGTTGCTGCACATTAATCTGGAAGGGGTTATAAAACTATTTCTATACAGTTTGGAGCTCAGCATTCTACAGTTTGAAAGATTATTCACAAATAGAAAGCATCCAAGACATCTTCCTAGGAGAATGTGCTGGGACATCCTCCACCTAAAGTCAGACCATGCAATGCTCGGTGAAATCACAGAAAACCCAAAAGCTCCATCTCATACCCTACAGGTTAAAGTCAATGATGGCACAATTAGAAGAAGACTGAACAAGTAGGATTTGTTTGGAAGGTTTGCCAGGAGAAAATCTCTTTTGTCTGAAGAGAACGTGGAAGCACGACTGAGGCTCGCAAAACTACATCTGAACAAAGCAGAAGAAGAAGGCTTATGGACAGATAACACCAGTGTGGATTTGTTTGGCCTCAATGCCTAGTGCCATGTTTGGTGAAGACCAAACATCATTTCAGCAGAAACACGTCAGACCCACCTTCAAGCATGGAGGTGGATGAGTGATGATTTGGTCTTGGGCACTGTTTACATTGAGTCGACCATGCAGTGGTATTGGGTCATGCAACAGTAGAATGAGCCGAAGGACTCCATTAAATCTATATCAGAAGGGCTGACAAATAAAAGAATCAAGGATTTGGAATGGCCCAGTCAGTCCATGCTAAGTCCAAACCTCAACCCAATTGAAATGTTGTGACAGGACCTTGCGCTCATGTCTGATTATGCTGTGGCACGTACAGTAACTACCCAAAACCTAGTTTAACTTGCGTAAGAAAATGATGGAGGTACAGTACAACAGTGCCAGAATTCCTCAAAGCCAAATAGCTGAATTACATGACCCGAATGAAAACCTGGTGCAATAAAATGTTAGAAATTCTCTGCATTGTAATTTAATCCGAGTGGAAAAAAAATCTGTGGAGCATTTATAATGCTTGAAATTTTCAGCACTTCAATTTATTGTGGTTGTATATTTCAACTGAATATGTAATTCAGGCATTTAAAAAGTCAAGGTAAAAATATTACTTTTACCTTACTAAATTGATGTTCCAAAATATTTAAAAGTGTAAAAAAAAAAAAAAATCTACTTTATTATTACTTTATTTTAACTCTCAAATTCAGGCCTACAAAATAAGCATGATAAAATTCAGGTAGGAAATATTACAGAAATTTATCACAGATATAGAATTAGTGATGACATAGCACCAAGAATGTTTGTAATGCTTGTATTAATTAATTAGCAGAAATTACACCAACATGGCGCTTTTATCTTGTCTGCTGGTGTTAACAAAACCCAAGAACACGAAAGACAAACAACACTCAACATACCAAACCCAAATATATATGATACAAAACAGACACTGCAGTGCACAAAATACCACTATTTAAACTATATGCGAAATATTTAGGCCTATATGTGAATGGATGTACATATAGTCCCAAGTCCTGTATACTGTGTGTGGGTGTGTGCGGGAGTATTGTATCGTCCCTCGCCAGCTTTATGAGTAAATCCGGGAACACGACGGTGAAAAAACCCTGTCCTGTTATACCGTCCCAATGGTGAGTGATCCAATTCTGATGTATCCGCGAAGAAACAGAAGAATTCACATACTTATGCAGCGCTGGGAAAAAAAGGCGACCATTTATATGCTCATAAACAACATTGGGGCATTGGCCTCCTGGCTTCTCTTTAAACATGGTCAGCTGAACTCCTTGCGTCACCGGGATTCCCCTCGTAAAAACAACAACTGGGGGCAATACATCATATGGTAACAGATTATAAAGTATACAATGCCATTAAAAATAACAAATTGCCATCTTTATTAAAACTCATTACAGTTTAAACCTTGGATTGCGGGCATAAGTGTGCTTGTATATTAAAGCACTCGGATGTCACAGCAAATTTCCCCCGTAAGAAATAACAGAAACTCAGATGATTCGTTCTACAACCCAAAAATACCCGTTCAGAGGGATCATAAATTAAGTGATGTTTGTTTATTTATTTCATATTTTAAATCCTTTACAAGTCTTTTCTAAATGTTTTGATTGTTTTTATATGCAAAAATATAGTTATAGGCTTGGAAATTGGTAACGTTGGTAATATCTTGAGTGGCTTGAATGGATTATCTGCATTACGTTGTTTCCTAAGGGAAAATGCATTTTGCAAAACGAAATTTCTTCGTATGGAATAAATTCCGGTACCACTGTACAGTCACGTTCAGAGTGTCTCCTTTAGATCCCTGCTTACTGGGAATGGTGTGGGAGGCATGAGGCATCTACTTACTGCTAAACCTATGCATGCCCTTTGCTCTTCTCCTTTGATTTCCTCTCATTCACCCAGTGTCATGTTATCCTGTTGAGTTCAAGGTCAGATTGAAAAGCTTCCTGACCCGTCCAGCTATCCATGCAGTGTCTTTGCGTTTAGGAATCGAATCCTTTGGGATAATTGTCCAGCTGCTAAAAATAGTCCTGTTTAATCGTGAACAGCTGGGTGATGGGTGGACTGGAGATTGTTCTCTGCAGATTGTGTTGTCCCCAAATCAGGCTCACCTGTTCGATTATATATATATTTTTTCTTAATTATGAAACCCCTTTTGGCACACTTACTGTAAGCGGCTCAACTTGGATTACTTTAAATGGCAAATGGGCAGCGAGTCTGATTGGCCGTCACTCTGATCATCGCCTACATGCTGTAACTCTACAGTTTCAAGGACAGGGTTTGCTTCTGGCTTTTTATATTCTAATAAATGCATGCGAATGGGTTTTGAGGGAGCTAGAGAAATGCAGAGTAGAAGGATCACGTGAAACACTCAAGCAGACTGGCTCCTGGCAGAAGCTAATAAATACTGTAGCGATGAGGAGTAGTGATGAAGGTTCCAAGATTTGTTCCTGGAAATACGCCATGCTCCTGAGTTTATTCCCGTCTAAAACATAAGGTGGTTGGTCCAGTCAATCATCCAGGCGCCTTCAATGTAAACCTCTGAGCACTGATTTGTAGTTTGTTTCTGTCTTTTGTGTTCTAATAAATACAGGTAAAAAAATGTGCAGCCATAAAGACAATAAAAACACTAAACGGCCACTTCATTAGGTACTAGTACTGTCCTGGACCCACTTTTGCCTTCAGAAGATTCAGCGGGGTGCTGGAGACATTCCAAAGTGATTTTGGATCATATTGACATTATTGCATCCCGCAGTTGCTGCAGATGTTGTCCGCTGTACATCCATGAATGGAATCTCCTGTTTTCGTCACATCCCAGAAGTACTCCATTGCATTGAGATCCAGTTACTGTGGGAGGTCAGTTGAGAACAGTAAACTCATTGTCATGTTCAAGAACCAAGTTTGAGATGATTTTAGCGCTGTGCCATGGCGTGTTATTCTGTGGTCATACAGGGATGGACATGGGTCAGCAACAATAAAGTCCAGTATGGCAAGAAAATCTACTTTTTACGTTTCGGCGTTTGGCAGAAGCCCTTATCCAGAGCGACTTAAACATTTGTATTTTCATTATACATCTGAGAAGTTGAGGGTTAACGGCCTTGCTCAAGGGCCTAACAGGGCCAGCTTGGCGGTTGTGAGATTTCAACCTGGCACCTTTCGAACTACCCATTGATACAAGGCTGGACGGATCCATGCTTTCATGCTGTTTACACCAAATTCTCACCCCATCATCCGAGTATCACGGCAGAAATCAAGACTTTTCAGAGCAGCAACGTTTTTCCAATCTTCCGTTGCCCAGTTTTGATGAGTCCGTGTGAATTTTAGGACCGACACCCAGTGTGGTCTTCTGATGCTGTAGCTCAGCTGCTTCAAGGTTCGACATGTTATGTATTTAGAGGTTCTCATCATCATACCTTGATTGTTTTTTTTTAATTACTCTTGCCTTTCTGTCAGCTTGAACACGTCTCACCATTCTCTTCTGACCTCTGGAACCAACATAGCATTTTTAGCCAACTAAAGAGAACTGCTGTTCAGTGGATTATTTTTTTCCCCTTTTTTTCCAGACATTCTCTGTAAACCCTAGAGATGGTTATGTGTGAAAATCCCAGGAGATCAGCAGTTTCAGAAATACTCAGACAGGGCTGTTTGGGACCAACGACCATGCCACGTTTAAAGTTACTTTCTGACGCTCGGTTTGAACCATACGTTAATGCAGTGAGTTTGCTGCCATGGGATTGGCTGATTTAGACATTTGAGTTGACAAGTTGTTGAACACAGTTTTTGTCAAGTATGGGATTTTCTTTAATATTAGTGGACATCTATTAGTATATTAATGAGAAGTCTGACCAGTACTGCAGAGCATCATGGGTAATTTAGGAAACGCTCAGAGTGAAAATATACCTCGACACATCTGTTCAGGGTTGTTAAGGATGGATTTTTCCTTTTAATTAGTTTTCTATGCAGCAAGCATGACCATTTCTGCTTCCTTGGTTATTAACATTGAATCAGCTTCACAATCTTCCGACAACACGCTAATGATTTTCCATCTGACCGCTCGGGAACCAAAGCGTCCGTTCTTCGTGTAAGCGTTTGGATAGTTATTGTTGGACTCAGCAGCCTGTGAGACGAAGCACCGTTCTTTATCTATAGGACGCATCATTTTGGGAAGCCGTCATGCATCATGTACTGTATACTGTAATCTCTTGTAAAGGCTTTTCCGCACTTTTGGGTTGTAGTCAATAACTTTTCTAATAAGAGGGAAAACTGGCAAGTCATGATTCTTTGGAACACGCGGCCTGTGTTCATGTTTTTCTCTCGTAAGTGTCTTGTGTGTGTTTTTTTGGTTTTCAGCCCTGCAGCATCGCATATCTTTATTTATCCTTTGGTTTTAATGAAAGCTTGATTTTTCTTTTTTTTTTGTCCACAATTGTTTAAACGACACTAATCTGTGTTTACAATCTACAAGAAATATGAAAGGGGGAAAAAACATGCCCACAGAACGGGTAAAGGGGAAAAGAGGAAAAAAAAAAAAAAACTAGGACAAACATGATTTTCCCCCTTTCTCTCCTAAGCCTCGCCCTCTCCTATCAGATAAGCTGTGATATCTCTAAACAGAGAAGCTGACTGCATAATCACACACAGACTCGCAGACCAAGGCACTTGAACGTACAGTAACTCGGACTGGACACAGATTTCACATGCACACGTACAGGATGACGTGCAATCCGCAGGGCTCAGCGGGAGCACAACCGCACGTGTTTGTCTGTCTGCCACAGGTGAGCAGCTTCTCCTTGGCTTTTTTCATTTCTGTCATGTGCTGGTTGTCCTGCGTTTGTTGGCTTAAGCTGATCTAAGTAGTGAGACACGGGTGAGAATGAAGGATACCGCCTGAAGAGGCTTCTGGCAAATTATTAGTTAACGTCACAGACCGTGATGTGTAAGCGGAGCAGTTTGAACTTGTCAAGCCGACTCGGGCAGGCGAGCAGGTCTGGGCTGGAGGTGGATATGTATGACTTGAAACTGCACTTCTCCTGTTTTCTTTCTCTCTCGTTTTTTTTCATGGAGAAAACATTCCCGTTTTTTAAGTCTTTTCAGCGAGATCTCAGGTCTAAGATTCATGCCCGTGTGTTCCTCCAGCATCTGCATAGTTCACATTTGCTTCCCATATCAACAAGCCGTGATAGTCGGCTCTCGCCAATGTAAATGCCCCCTTTCACTTTCCGTTATAACAAATCAAACTTGCCTCCTGTCTGTTCATATCCTGCTAAATAAACCTAGCGCTTGTTAAATATTCAAAAGTAGAAAGGAATTTTGCACGCTTCCAAATTATTATAAAAAAATAAAATAAAAAGTCAAACTGTCATCCGTCTGGAAAGCTTGGTGTTTGTCTTTATCCCCATTTCTTTTCTGATCTACTTTTTCCTCTACTTTCCGCCTTTCTCCTCTGGTTTTGTCTTTCTCCTTCTCCCTCCCTCCCTCTTTTCTTCTGTCTGTCTCTCCCGCCTTCTGTTCTTCTCGACGTTCCTTTCCTCGAGCTATGGATAGCGGTGTTGCGTCACAGCAGGCTGTAGGAGCTCGAGTCAGCGCGCTCCAATCTCAGTTAGTTTGATTGACGCTGAGCTGAGAAACAGCAGGTGAGTCTAATTCTGTGATTCGTTTTCTTTTTCTTCACTTTCTCTCAATCTGGAAATCTGAATGAACACAGCTGGCTCATATTTAATGTTTTGTTTGGGACACAGTGTTTATTGGCATGAGTAGGACCAGGATGGCAGTCTCAGGGGATGAAACAGGTTTTTTTTTTTTTTTTTTTTTTTTCCGCTTGAAGTTATTTCTATCTTGTTGTAATATATCATAATTTTAGCTCTAGCTTACACTTTCTCTTTTCTGATTTTGGTCTGTGTACCGTGTAATTAGGTTATTGTGCAAAAGTGACAGTGCGGGCTGCTTCAGGTGGGTGTGTGGTGTTCCAGATAAGTGTTTGCGCTACATGTTGAAACACACACTCGCAGAATGTTTTTACGGGAAATCAGGCTGTTGTCATCCGCTCCCGATGATGACTGTGTGATGAGCTCGTCGATCGCTCATTCCTCAGGTTTACCGGGTGGCCGCGCTAACCGCAGCGAAGTGTTATTAAATAGAAATGAACTGTAATGAAGTCGATCAAATTTCCGTTTAAATTATTTTGGAGTGTAAAAGAAGCAAAGTATGAACCTGTTTGATCGAGTGTTTAGATTAATCCTGGTTCAGGGGGATCGCATAAGATCCGGGATGGCACTGACAATCGCAGAGAACCAACATTTCATTAGGAGAACCCACATGGATAATAGGGACACATGATTTGGTAAAAAAAAAAAAGATGATCATATTGAGATTGAAACTTTGAAATGTAACTATTACATATACTAATTAATATTCAAATGCATTTATATAAAAAACGAGATTTGGGGACGCCAAATAACCTACGGTATGCTGCATGTCTTTGGACTATGGGAGAAAACCGGAGTACCCTGAGGAAGCCCAACAAGCACGTGGAGAACATGCAAACTCCATGCACACAGACCTGAGACCGGAATCGTACCCTCAACCATGGAGGGGCACCAATGTGCCGTGAGTGTGTATGTATACAAGTGCGAGTGAGAGGTCAGCTATGAGACTTGTGAGGTGTGTTTAAGATTAATGTGCAGTACTACGTAATGCGCTTATTCATTCATCCATCCTTAGTAAGCGCCTGCTCAGGGTCACAGTGGTTTAAAGCGGGCCTGTGGTTCGATGAGATTTTGGGAAAATTTGTTAGAAAATATCACCAGTACAAACAAAATTGGTTACTGTATGAGCAGGATTGAAAAGGGTCTTGACAATACTTTGGGTCGCGACCAGTCATGAACTAGAGTGATGTAGCTGAGGTTGAGGAACAGCGCTGCGATCTGTTTTTCCCCCAGTGTTTGTGTGTTTGAGGAGCTATAGTGATGGTCTGGTTTAGGCCACACCCACTTTGGGTTTAAATCTCAGAAATGGATATTAATATTTTATTTTATTATACATTTTTCTAATGGACATTAAAGACCAAGAAATGCCTCATCACAGCTGTTTTTTTTTTTTTTTTTTTGCATTTTACTTTCGTTAAATATAAGGTGATGTCACGAACTCACCCCTATGTTTTGTGGAAACTCTTTTTTTCTCGTTTGGGACGAACTGTTTACGTTACACCACACCCATCAGCTTTTGACCCGAGGTGGTGGTCTATTCAGACATCTTATCGAAAGAGAATCCGACCCAAAGAAAGACTCATCCTCTCATGTACTCATACTTTCAAGTTAGTACCCAAATAGTTATATGGCTTGCTCCCCACCCCATACAAGGTTTGTATTGTAAGATTTCAGATCTGATATGAGTCAGTTTCATCACTATGCGAAAACGGTGGCTTTTCATGTACTCCGTGGAGTGTGTAATTGTGGGAAATCCCAGCGGTGTCCCTCAGAGTTGTGTCATCAGCCCATTGAGAAACTCGCTCCTCGGATCTGTTGTGCTTTTTTTCTAGACAGATGCTTTACAAGAATGCACATCTGGATGGCGCTCTGGGATATTTCTCTTAATGTTTAGAGGTTTCTATGTAGCTATATTTGGAAATAATGCTAGGGCTTGATGTAAAGATCTCAGGTTTGTTTTTTGTCTTTGGTGACGGTCTTGGATTGGAACAGGGTTTTTATCCTGGATGGGAGTATGGAAGAAGGGAACCTCATCCTATAAATTAGATCTGTATAGATGTATATTTGCTGGGTGTGTTATCTAGCTAAATCTTTAAATAAAAATAAAAAAAACATTATTTTAGTCAGCCTCCATGCTTCTTGTCTGCCCACTATCCAGTAACGCAGTCTTTTTTTTTTCTTCTTTTTTTTCTGATGACGAGCGTCAGAGCTTGCATTCAACTCTCCTTTCACATGTTGATGTGGATAAGCTCATTAACATGTTAAGTGCTTTCATGTCTCCGCTGAACATATTCTCCAAACCACACGGACCCACAGCTAGCTTCAGAAGCCTAGTCATTATAGGGCATTTTGTTTTTAGGCCCACTTAATGAGTGAATGAAGAACAAATTGTGGAAAAGGAAGTTAATCCAAGGCAGTCTCTGCTGCTTTGTTTTTATTATTATAATTTTTTTATTTAAACCTCTTACCATGCTGTCATCGAGCCCATATGATTGTAAAGTAAATTAAATCCCTCTCTGGTTTACTTGAAGAGATACGAATCATGCAGTTAACTTTTTATTGTTCGAGATTAATTGCCGATAGTTACACGCGTCATGTTGAAGAAATATTAGAAACTAGAGGGGGGAAAAAGATTACTATCCTGAATGTTTGAAATATGATGTCGTCTTTGTGATGCTTTGAAGTGTATGATTCTAATGGACGAAATGTGTGTTGGATTTCTAGTGCATCATTTTATTTTTTTTGCCTATTTAAAATGACTTGTGACGCCTACAACTAACTAAAACCAGTGGATGAGTGAGATAAGGGGAAAAAACTGAATCATTACGTCTTGAGTATTGTGCCATAGCAGGCTGACTAATCGTCTGTTTGTGTATGTGTCTGTGTGGACGGCTTTATTTACAGCTTTGTTTGTGTGGATCGGTTGCAAAAGCATGACACGTAAGTTTTTTCCTGAGACTGGAGGAGTCTAGTCTTAAGAGTAGCGGAGGTTTGTGTCTACATGTATGAGAGAGAGTGTTCGAGTGTCCCGTCTGCATGACACACTTGAGTCATGAACGTTGACGATTACTCCTGTGAATCATTTACAGACTCCTCCGTCTCTGTGTACGCCTGTCGCGCACACATTTGCATGATTTCAATTGAAGCAGTCCCAGTTTATAAGCTGGAGGGATTTAAAGGGTGATTAAACGTATGCTGGAGTCAGAGATCAGGTTGGGTTTTAAAATTTAAATGAGAACCAGCAGGCTATCTTTGTAGTGGGTGAGACATTGTGCTTTACTTTTTATTTGAGTTTTACTTGTAATTTTATTCCTGACTTTGTGTGCGTGTTTGGATTTCTGGAGAATTTTCGTCATGTATGTACAGTAGTACACGCGTTTCACGTAGTGAAATGTATAGTGACATGATTAAACATAGGGATGATATAAAAATAGGAATTATGATAAATTGGGTCAATATGTACTGTATATAATATATAAATATGAAATAAATAGTAAATAAATCATATTTATTATATTATATGGTAAGTAATTTATTTCTATTTATTTGTTACAAATGTTTATATTATAAATCAATATTAAATAAATAATATATTTTTAATATAAATACATAACTGAGAATTATTAAAATTAAGTTATGCTTCTACAATTATTATTATTATCTAAATAGCAAAAAAAAAATTTTTTTTTTTACTAAATTAATTATAATACATGTAGCTCTTGTACACTTATTTTAGGAACTATAATGATTTTTTTTTAATCATATCCCCCACAATTGGATGGAAAGAAAAAAAAAAAAAACTTTTTTCAGATGGCAAAGATTTTTAGCATTTTACAAGTGTTTTACTGTATAATAAGATTATATTCTGAAACAGAAATACTCTGTTATAAGAGAGAACTTTCTTCTTAACTAAAAAAAATATATATATTAAATATATATATATACATACACACGACACGTTGACCTTCTGACTTAATGTATAGGAACATTCAGTGTGGGCGAACATCTGTAAAGCATATTGATTGATTCCTGTTATCACTTATCGCATCTGTAAACCGTCAGAGAGACGAGATGCAGTTTGACATGATGCCATGGAACCACCATGTCTATAGATCCCATTCTGAGACGTCCAGATTTACAGTGTTCCTTTCTAGATCATTTCATGAAATCTGGCCAGTAAGAGTTTTATAGCTAATACAACGTTAAGGACTAGTGTGTAGGCCGGTGATGAGACTTGAGTAAAAGATTTGAATGGTGCACAAATTTGAAATAAAGGCTGTCTGTCCATGTCTGAGCTGGCAGGCGTTTCTGTGAGCATTCAGTGAGTAGAGCGCTTGGTGATTGAAAGTCGATACGATAAATAACGCGTCGCCAACTTGTGAAAGAGACGCATTTGTCTGTGGGAACTGTACACACGTTCATTCATGAATACCACTTGCACCATATAGGAATTTGGCGGGGAAGGTTATTGCCACATCTGACCTCTCTCCAAGCCATTTCGACCTTGATGGTATGCACGTACTAGTGAAAGTGCATCAATGTAGCAGGGGACACCATAGAGAAATGAATGCGGTTTTTACTCTCGTACTCAGGTCCTTGTTTGACTTGAACGCCCGTCATATTTGTCGCAGCATCATTATATGCTGGATCCTGATTGGTCTGAAGATGTTGCTTGACTTTGACATAAGTATAATGTACTTTTCTTGTTAACTTTAAAAGAGCGCAATTAAGAGTTAATGAGGGAAATCATTATATTGGCATATCACCGTGGTACATAAATAGGAATATCGCTGGTCTATACACACTGGTCTAGCACTCCCATGCTGAAGCAGGTTCTATACAGTAACACGGATGATGTGTGAGGATGGACTTGCATGCTGCACTTCATCACATCCCACTGGCGACCAGATCCGTGTGCTTTCATTTCATCTGCTCTCTCTAAAATAAATCTTTACTTTATAATCTACCATCATCTCTCTGCTCCAACCCAACAACAGTTCAGAGCAAATGTTATGGTTGCAGTTGCTTTCCAGACTTGCATGTCATGTAATCGGAGCCCCCCCAACCCAGGACAAATACACTCCATATGTCTGTGCGTGTTTGTGTCTGGTCAACACGTGCTCTGAATCTGAGCATATCGGCTGTAGCCACGTGGCTCCGAACAAAAAGACGTCCCAGTGGAAGAGCTTACACTCCTGATATGTGTATACAGCTGTCTGAGTGTTGTCCTATTATACACGCAATGTCAGACAGCATGGAGATGGAGCACAGCGCTCAAACTTGATGATGGAGATGTTTACCTTCTGCTGGAATGGACTTCCAGTGCACAAGGAGCTAGTGATGATGGTGTACTGATGGAGTGGTATATACAGTGTGTGAGGTTTTTATTGTATTTTATTTTTTTATTGTGATTTGCAGATTAATACATTGACATGGAGTTGTTTTTTTTTATTATTCAAAAACAGTACGTATTAATGACCAAGAACTAATATTAGCACATTATGTTTTGGGAACGTTGAGTTAAAGTTTGATTACGGCCAAAAATTTAAAAAGGAGACTTTTATCACTAACCAAAACAAAAAAAAAAAGCATGCAATCATGATTGTATTAGAGCTATAGAATGCTTGATCCTTAAAAATCAATGGTAAACTTGCCAATAAATAAATAAATAAATAAATAAAAACATCTGTTTGTGGGAACTATACGTAAAATCATTCAAGAAACACCACTTGCACATTACAGGAACTCGGCTGGGACTTTATGCTACATCCCTCATATGATCCTGACCTCGCTCCAAGCCATTTCCTCATGTTTAGGCCTTTAAAGGAGTTCCTGAGAGGCCAGCGCTTCAGAAGTGAAGCAGGCAGTCTGATCATGGCTCCGGTGTACTGAGAAAACGTTCTACATGAATGTAGTTTTTAGTCCTAGGACAGAGTTCTGTTATTCTGCACAAGTCCCGGTTTGAAATGAACACCCCTTGTATGTGAAAAATGCTTGCTTATGCTGCTCAGTTTACAGGCAATTAGTGCAATACTGAAACCTACTTTACTGCAATGTAGAGCAGAAAATCACCAGGGGGAACAATCCCATTACATCGTAGGAAGCATGACATTTAAACAGTTGCGTGCAGGTTACACAGCATTTCAGTGCTCATTACATCCCTTTAACATTTTTTAATACTTTCAAATTTGTAACAGAAAATGGCTGCTTGAGACAGATTAGACAATTTAAATGACCTGCTGTTCTGAAAAGAGCAATGCCTAAAAATCAAATGAAAAACACTTGATCGACATTTGCATTTGGATAAAAAAAATTTTTTCAAGATGTTGACACCTTACCAATCCTGGATTTTACATCAGTGACGTCCCAGATTGCTACATTCCGAGATTTCATTCCCACTGAAGCACGGGAGCATTAAAGTTATTTATAGCCGATATCAGATCCCAGACTAAATTAATTAGGCTACATTACGCCAACAGTTTGCATACAGCTGTCGCCACAAACATGGAAGCACGCAACTGCCCAGGTTGTCCAAGTATTCTGTAACATTCCCATCACTGCTAAACATACAGTAAGAGGACAAACATTTCAGCATGACCGTACTCCTGTGCAGAAAGCTACTGTAGTGCCAGGTTTTAGTGACATTCCTTACCCAGGGTGGAGAGGAAGACCAGCCATGGGTTCCACCTCCACCCTGCTGAACAGCTTTGGGAACTGAACTGGAGCAGGCACAAATCCTCACAGCCATGCTCCATAATCTAGTGTAAAGCCTGTTCCAAACCTTTGCTGGAATTTATCCACACTGACATCCATCAGATATATTTGTTCCCACACCTCCACGTCTCATGAGAGATGAACAGAGCTGAGCAAGAAGCCCGGGGGGGGGGGGGGGGGGGGGAGAATCTGTTTGTCAATGCAAAAACTGGAATGAAGGATAAAAATATGAAAGCATGCAAACTCCACACACACAGGCCTGAGTCAGGAACCTTCAACCCTGGCGGTGCGAGGCCACAGTCCTAACCAGCAGGTCACTGTGTCCCATCTTAATGACCTAAAAATGATGAAGAAAATGTAATAATGTGTAATAGTTGCCTTTAAAACCAATCCTTTCATTCTCCTTTTTCATCACTTCATTTGGCTGTCCTCGCATCTTCCCCTCACTCGCTCTCTCTCCTCCTCAGTAAGTTCATTCGGACTGATCTTGTGTTCCGCTTATCCAGTCACCCCGTCTCCTAGTTGTTCTGGTCTGTTCTTTGTACAGACTTATTGAATCTTGGCTCCTGAACCCTGCATTAAGATGCTTTCACTTTAGTTGGAATGTGGATGCCTTTGCCATGTTGCTTACCTTTTACAAACGTTTGTTCTTGGCTAAAGATGGAATATTTTCTGCTTCTGAAGTTGTGGGAACCCAAGGCCAAATCCATATTTCATTTGGGTACGGTCACATAGTTTGGGTTCGAAGTTTTGAACTGTTTGTTCAGTGTGTATACACAGGAAAAGAGAATCTAAAATACTTTTCTTCTATTTTTTTATTTATTTATTTTTTTCTTCAATAAAACCGAAGCAAAAATTTATAGTGCTTTTGATGAAACAAACTTCATATCCTCATGCATGTACTTGCAGAGTTATTGAGACATGCTCCAACGAGTACACAGTCACGAAGGTAAACCTTTTTATTACAGGGGCTCACAAGGTTCTTCAGCAGCCTCTGAAACACTCCTAGTACTGACAGCACGGCGCTGCCGTTCACCCGTAGCTCGTTTAAAACCACTCTTCAGGGTTCGAGAAAGGGTGGAAGATTTCGAGATAATCTTTATCACCCTGTCAGGTGGGTTTGACTGATCTGCACTTTGGAAGATCCTAAGCTGAAGGAGTCATTCCTAAAGCAGCCTTTTTGGGGGAATATGGATTAAATGGGTGTCATGTGGTGTCTTTGGGGAGTCGAGCGGAGTATGTAGTTTGTCTTGGAGCAGATATCAGGGATAATGATGTTTCCATCTCCTGAGTGGTGGACAAGCGATAAATTTATTAATCCTACCAGGCAAGTCAATTCTCCAATGTGCTGCCCAGACCCGTATTTTATTCTGGCAGCAACCAAACTGGAGAAAACATGCTCGCTAATTCTAATAATCCAAACTGCAAGGGGAGTCCGATCGTCTTGAGAAAACTTTCTGCCTTGATCTGCGTATCCAAGCACTCGTGAAACTCTGGAATAAGTGCATAAATGTAGTGCACTGCTCTCATAACGATTTATTCCTCAGAAATAAAAAATAAAAAGTCCCGGTTTGACTCGAACACTCCTTAATAAAATGAATTATTACTGATTATGAAGAACAGTCTGTATTCATGGAGGCCAAATAGTAGCACAGTGTTCCAGCGTCGGTCAGTTCACGCCTGAGCCTGTGTGTGTGTAGTGCAGCAGGTGGTGGGATGCACAAGGACACTTAAACTTAATAGTAGGGTTCATTTCAGATTTGTTAATCCTACTCATCTAGGAAGAGGGGGAAAAACAAACAAAAAAAAAAACAACAGCCCGGATACGTCCCAGGTACATGGGCATCTTGTAGCACATGCAACCTGCACGCACTTGTTTGCGTAGAAGATAAGAGCGTGCGTACAAATGTGTCTAAAAGGAGATGAGATAGGGCGAGTCTAGGTAAACCTGCTTGTCCCTCCTAGCTATTTTGGGAGGATTTAAGCAATCGTTGAGTAACGGTGTGCTGTGGGGTAATCAGAGGAGTGGCAGGCTGCGATTGAAAAGAAAAAAAAAAGACAAAAAAAGAGCTGACACGATATAAACTGGAACATTTAGTTTAGTAGTGAAACCCAGACTCTCATGACTTCAGATGTGTGGCACTGAGAATATGATCGTGTGCTCAGTAAAGCAAGTTACCCTGAAACAAAACACATGATGATGATGATGTGCTGTTATTTCTCATGTTTTTACATGATCTCATCATACCATCCAGGCCTCAGGCTTTATGTGACGAATAACAAAACCAGAGCGAAGCCTGATGCGTACTGTAGCGTTGCCTGCCGTAGCTTTCCCAAAGGTACAGTATCAGGGTGTCCTGGTTTGTGATCTAATCAGAGGCTGGAACTATGAGCTACTTCAGAAACGTCTTTGCTTCTTCCCGGGAATTCATTTTGGGTCTCCAGTGTGCGTGGACAAACCAAAAAACAAAACAAAACATGCATTCCTTTTTTTTTTTTTTTTTCCTTCGTATTTCCCAGAGATAAAAAAAACAAACAAAAAAAAAACAGTTGGATTTTCAAACGATCATGACCTAACAGTATATAAGGCGACACCCTCGCCGCAGCGGTTGGATGTGTACAGTACATAGACATTGAAATGGTGCATTTGGTGGAGGAGTGTACAGTACCTCAAATGTACCTTTAATGCAAGCAACTTTCTAACCAGCTCACTGTACATTATTATTCATGTAACTTGTGATGATATGCATTCTTGTACAGTACAATCATGTATGTGACGAATATAATTCTTGAATCTTTAATATACATTAACTAGCGCAACGGGAGTATTTTATTTCTTTTCACGTCACTGTTACTGATTTTACTTTACAATCTCTGTTTGTGTGTGTCCATGTTCAGGTGTGCCATCATCCAGATTGTCAGGACCTGAACAACAAAAGTCCTCTCCACCTGTGTGAGTCATGCGACTCCCGCTGCCACTCTGACGAGACCGACAACATGCACTTTGACCGTCACCCTCGCTTTGACCTGCAGCCACAGAGTGCGTCTCTCTCTCTCGCATTCTCTCTCACTTATTCACACACACACACAAACATTCAGAGAATAATTCACACAAGCAGCCAGCTGAAAAATAGCAGCTTGGAGAGAACGACTGCTTGATTACTGTAAAATAAAAATAGTAAAACAGTAAAATCCAAAAATAGTCCTAGACAATTTCCAGTAAAGTCTGCTGCTGTGAGCAATCGCATACTGTTTGGATTATAGGTTTAAACGATGCCATGATGATGAGGACCATCTGTACGCTGGACATTTGATTATCCTCAGCAATGTATATTCAAACTAGAAATGATCAGCAAGACTGTCTGTACCCACATGCTCCTATACACGCGCGCACACACACATACACACACACACACACACACACACACAATAAGACAAGCTGGCATGTGTTTCCGCAGGTTCCATCCTGGCTCGGAATGTGTCTACTCGCTCTTGCCCCCCACGCACCAGCCCTCCGTCTGACCTGGAGGAGGAGGAAGAGGGCGGCACAGAGAAAGGGTCAGTCTGCTTTAAGTTACTGTATGAGTGAGAACGTAGCGGACCCTCCAGGTTCCATTCGTCCAACATTTTCTTGGAAATGACTTCCAAACAATTTGAACTGAATGTATTAAAAAGCTTCACAAACTCTGTGTGTCTCTGCTAGGGAGCGTAAGGTAGGACCCATGAAGATCCGGAAGAAGCCCCGGAGACGGTATACTGATGTAAGTGTTGTGTGTGTCCACCTGCTGGTCATTGTTGGTATTGTAGGAAGTGACTAGATTTACAAAAAGTTGCCAAAATATATTTATTTTAATTTTTATTCCTAATCGATCTTTAACATTTCACCGACTTGTCTCAAACATCTCTGGACATTTCAGCTTGCAATTCAATAAAAGTTTACCAATAAAAATGACCAAATTCTACATTTCCAACTATTAACATTCTACCTTTCTTATCGCTTTCTTTATTTCCTTTCGTCTATTATTTACCTCTCTCTTCTTTTCTTATCTCATTTCTTTCCTTCTTTGCTTGGCTTTCACTCCTATTCTGTTTACTTTTAATCCTATTTGTTCCTTTGCTCCTTTCATCTTTCTTTTTTTCTCATTCTCATTTTTGCATTCCTTCTCTTATTTCTGTTCTCTTGTGTATCTTTGTTTCCTTTCATTTTTTTTCTTTTTGCCTGTCTTTGTTATTATTCTTTCCTTTCTCATTATTAATATATCAATTCTTTACCTTCTTTTTTGGATTTCTTAAAAAAAAAAATTCCCTGTTTCTTTATTTTCTTTACCTTATGGTTTTCTTTTTCCCTCATTATTCTACCTGTTCTTTATTCCACCTCTTCCTTTTCTTTTCCCTTTTCACTCTTTCAATGTTCTTCTTTTTTCATTTTATTTTCCTGTTTACTTTTTTCCTCCTTGCATTTCTTTTTAGAGTTTTTTTTTTTTTTTTTTTAGAGTTGTCTTATCTTTTGTGTTAAATTCTCTTTTTATGCCTTTCTTTCTTTTCAAATTTTCTCCACCTTCTCTTTTCTATCCATCCATCCAACCATCCATCGTCTGAGATCGTGTCCAGGATGTCTTTTATACAAAAATGTTCCATACATCTTTCCACTGTCATCGACTTATGACATTTCAGTCACCTGACCTAGCTAGCTAATGAACTGTTGCTTCATCATTAAAAATCCTTTTTTGGTCTTGGACTTCATCCAGGTTTAAGAAACAGGCTGTACTACTCAGCGTTTGCCTCCTGCTCTTTGTTTATTTGAGAGTGTGTCCAGCTCTCTCTGGATTAATGTGGCTCACGGCTGTTGCACAAGCATCGATCAATCGCTTCGACTTAAATCCAGTCATCATATTTGTGGGTTTTCCCACTGAGAGCTGCTGAGCTCATTATCGCCAGTGACTGCTCAATATAACAGACAGGAAATGACTGACGTCTCTGAGTCATCTCCAGCTCAGGATGTGGCGCTTTAATTAGTGACATGGACTCGTCGTTAGAGCGATAATGACAGCGCTGCAGCTCGTTTATCTGTCTTACTGAACCTGGATTGATTTGCAGGATCCCACCAAGGAGTGCTTCACTCTTAAATTCGACCTGAACGTCGACGTGGACACGGAGATCGTTCCCGCATTGAAAAAGAAGACGCTCAGGTGAGTCAGGGTAGGGATGTGTCAAACATACAGTAGTGATCTCCACTGATTCATTCTCTTCTAAAGAACACTGCCTAGGATGTAGATATGCAGATGCTGCTTTATTTCTTTCTTTTTTTTTTTCTTTACTTATAAGATGAATACATTCACATTTCTGTTTTTTTTTTTTTTTATGCAGTATGTATGGAATAAACCGAGGACACAATGTCTTTTAAAATGTGCATATTTGTACAAGTAAAAACAGTGTATGTGTTTAAAAAAAAAAAAAAAGGATTTGGACACCACAAATTACCATGGTACTAGTATCAGGGCCGTTCAAGTCAAACCAGGACTTTTGATCATGCAGAATAACAGAATGCCGTTAACGGACCACTCATGTGGAAATAGCTTGGAGCGAGGTCAGGACTGTACAGGGGACATGGCGATACCCCTCAGCCGAGTTCCTGTAAAGTGCAAGTGGTGTTTGTTTTGTGGGAACTGGGCACAAAATCATTCACAGTTTCATATTTTCCTCAATTTGGCAACATTTTTTAAGGATCAGGTGTTCCACTAGCTGAATGTTCACAGGGACGACGACTGCGGTTGGCTCTGAGCCGCCTCGTCATTCACAGATGTACGGTCTTCTTTAAAACATTTGCAGCATTTGAATGGTTCACGGTGTGAAAGAGTCTCATCACCGTAATGTGCTTGAGGTTTCCTGTTAATGCCGATCGGTTTTACACCTTCGTTCACGAGAGTCCCGGTTTGATTTGAACGCCCCCTTGTAGAAACATTAGTGCAGTGCTTTGTTACAGCAGCTTTGAGATTTGTGGTACTTGGAAGATTTTCAAGGCTCTACGATGGACACGCGATAAATCTTTACTGGAATACGAGTCAGGAGATTGACTCGGCCATGCAAGTCCTTCTTGAATAATTATATGTGTATTTGCGGCTGTTGCCTCGATCCATCTTCTCCCCAGTTCGTTTCTCGGCTGCTGAGATTTAATACCCTTCCTTCTCCAAATACGTTGAGCTGAATTATTGCCAAAGATTGGCTGTTTTTGTTTTGTTGCATCGGAGAATATTGGTCCAAAAGAGTTTTTAATTTTTGTGCTAACAGCAGAGTTTAGTGTGATTTATGTAGAAGTGCAGATAACACTGCTGCAGTTCCCTGTTTACCTGTTGTGTTGCTAAAGTATAATAAGTAAAAAAAACATGTATTGTATACTTACTTTCCCCTCGCTGTTAATGTGTCTTGTATTAAGCTTCCAGTTTTGGAGATCAAGTCAATATTAGCGTAAAATACAATGTGATGGTATTCTGCAACAATTTGAACATTGATGTGAAATTATGTTATCATGCCAACTTGATTTGATATTTCGATTGCTCTCTGTACATGTAGAGAGGTGCTGGGGCCTGTTTTCGAGCGTAAAGGGATCGAGCTGTCTCGAGTTGACTTGTTCCTGGACCAGTCCAACACCCCTCTGTTACTCAGCTTTGAGGCCTACCCTTTTGGAGGACATTACATCAAAGTTAAAGGTAAGGTTGTAGACGCTCAGGGTAGTGATCCGTATATGGTCAAAAAACTATTTGGCATTTAAGTACATGTTAATTATCGAATTGATCAGGCTCCTTATCTCCAGTGAAGGGCAATCTTAAAGCTTCAGCACAGCAAGACATTGTGGACTTTCTTTGCTTCTAACTTTGTGGCAGCAGTTTGGGGAAGGCCCTTTTCTATTCCAACACAATAGAGGCATGGTTTAATGAGTTTAGTGTTGAAGAACTTGACCGGCCCGAGCACAGAACCCTGACCACAACCCCATCGATTACCTTTGGGATGAACTGGGACAGAGATTGTGAGCCAGGCCTTCACGTCCAACATCAGTGCCCGACCTCATGAATGGGCACGAATTCCCTTCCAAGAAGAGTGGATGCTGTTTTAGCTGCGAAAGTGGCACCAACTCCATATTGAAGTTGGATACAATGTCATTACCAAATACTTTTTTATCTATATAGTGCATGTGTAAAAAACCAAACCATATATCTGTTTATCTTGGTTAAACGTGAATGAATTGTTTTCTGGAGAATCCAAATGATCAGGCCAGTCATGGCAAAGATGTAGTTTTAGAACTTCCTTTGACGCAGTCTTCAAAACTCCAGAGAACTTCTTTGATACAAGGCATGTCTTTGCAAAAAAAACATAACCCGTAATCAAAACATGTTTCATGATCTAGCGTACATATACACTCGTCATTATTGGAAACTGTCTGAGTAATTATCAGATTAGATGGAACGGTTAGGAAAGTTTCACTTTGAGAAGTCTTTGACGTCTGGATGATTTTTGCTGGTCTTTTTAAACCTGACGCCTCATGGTATGATCATGTGTTCGTCGGAAATCCAGTCGGGTCTGAGATTTTGTTCAGCTCTGAATATAAGAGGATTAGAAACCATTAGACTTATAACATAGTGATGTAAAAGTATTACACATTCATGGACTATTGAGTGATGACTGCACTTGTACTGATTAAACTGTATATAATGTATTAATTTTATTCCTCTCTCTCTCTCTCTCTATCTCTCTCTCTCTCTGTCTGTGTGTGGTATTGCTCTGGGCATGCATGTTGTAGCTCGTCCTGGCGATGAGCTGAAGGTGGAGAAGGAAGTAAAGGAGTCTCTCACGCTGCCCAACATGAAGATTTCAGCAGGGGGCAGTCAGTACATCCTCAATCCCTCCCATGACAAGGTTGACCATGGCATACTTACCCAAGAGAGTGTGGACATACTGGTAAGCATTACTGGAGTTATCTCTGTACGAATGCAAACTTGCATTAAATTCAGCACAGATCCCAAATTCAAATTGGTTGAAGAATCTGTAATGCATAGAAGAATAGACAATTGCTATCAATTTCTGCCCATCTGTCTACAGCAGAAATTCTTCTGCTGGGTTGCATGACTCTGTATTTTACCAGTGATTCATAACTTGTCTTTTGTAATGTCTTTTAGACTTTTTAGTTACGTGCAAATTTCTAAAATGCACATAATTGAGGCAGACTGTGCAAAAGTCTTGAGCCGCCACCCATTTCTTCATATTAAATTAATTAAAATGATGTAGACTAAATCAAAGAAATGGTAACTTTTTCTTTTTAATGTGACAGGCTGCAAGAAAGCCTTAAGATTCAATTTAAAAACTGGTTGTTAGAACCCCCGCAGTAGCCTCATTTCCCCTCGTCTGTTGAAACCACTCGGTATACTAATAATACTAATGCGCCTGATCATCGGTCATCATCTGCACCTTTTCCCCACTGGTTAATGCCCGAGTTAGATGGTTTTTGTGTGAAAAAAACAAAGAAAAAAAAACATTTCCTTGGAAACTGCTCAGGTGCAGAGACTGGACTGAAAAATGAGGGGCCAGGAACTTGCCAAAAACGAGAGCCAAAAAGTCCTTCATGAAGCCTGGAGAACTATTCCTCGAGACTACATTAAAAATGCAAGAATGTCTGGCACTCTATGAAGCAAAAGATGAAGAAATAAGGGGTGGCTCAAGACCTGCACAGTAATTGTGAAATTCTGGAATTGATGGAGCAAAGCATGGAAGCTCCGTTGACATCCTTTAGTAATCTGATCTCAGAAGCATCCGAAAACAAGTTTGTGTCAACTTCCTGGGTCAAAGCAATGGAATTTAATATTCTTTACAGTGAGATACAGTATAAAAAGCATAACCGAGAGGTATTGCTTTGAACTAAGACTAAAGAATCGGCTTCATCTGGTTTAAAATATTTTCAGCCCACATTTTTCTAGCTTCTTTTTTCCACCACTAGTCGGCAGCATCCTGCAGAAGTATTGATCGGCTAGTTGACGCAGCGTGTTCTGTACTGGGTAGCTACTTTCTCATGCTGACACAGGGTTTAATCTCGATAGATTTCTGATCTCATCATGTTAGACGGGACACCACAGACCTTTCCATCTTTCTCTTTCAGCGGGAAGTGCGTTCCCTGTTTCATTGTGTTCAGAAATGATGAATGCAACAGTCTGTGAGAAACAGCTCCGCTTTATTGTTATGACAAATTTCCTCTTCTTGGCAAACACAGGTTTTTTTTTTTTTTGCTGCTAGGCACTGTTGTGCAATGTCGTGCTAGCTGTTTGGTTTCATGTTTCACTTTTTTTTCTGTTATTTAGGTATAGATTTGAGTCCATCGGGTTGTGTAATTGTGCTAATTCTGCATGCACCGTCTACTTTTGAATATCTTTGGATCTTCCATGTATAGTTAGTTATATGAATTATATGGCAGTGTAATATCGCTATCATGATCTGTTATAATACCTTTCACACACGTTGGTTTATAGAGTGTGTTGGAAGTCATATGGGGACGCACACATGCAGGTTTAGTCTTCTCTGTAAGAGGAACATAACAAGACAAGCTTACACATGCTCGATTTTCTGCAGTGCGCCTCTTACAGGTCTAATATTTTGAAAATAGGCTCTGTAATATTGATATTTGATAACAAGCAAAAACTTTTGAATCTTGATTATTACAACATGATTTTTTAAACGAAGTTTAATTCACAAGAAATAAAAAGAAAAATGTTATGCAAAGCAAAGGACGGATGCACCATTAGTAAAACGTCTGATCAGCTGTTTGGCCACATGTGTGCACTGTAGAGCACTTAACATCTGGCATACTCGCCGCGGTTTCAGCTTTGCTGCGCTTTCCCCGAAACTGACCTCCATTCCTTTACCCGATTTAAACAGCGCAGATAATTAATCTGGATAATTACTTTCGCCTCCATGCTGTGCCGTAGGCAACCCTCGGCGACAAAGCACATTCCACCTTCCTCCTGCCTTCTTTGTTTTTCCTGGAAGAGATTTCGGATTGTTCTTTGGTGCTGTCCTGAATAGAGTTCACTACTGTATGTAAATGATATTCTGTAGGTGTCTCTTTGCGAAGGGACTGTGAGGTCTATGTAATGTTGTTTGTATTTTTTTTTTTTGTATGCAGATTATATGTATATTAAAAGAATCTGATTGATTGAGCAAGGAGAATGTGGAAACATTTGACATGGTGGAAAACTAAGTATTATACGATTATTTTTCCATAATGTTAAATCATCTATAGGGGGATATCTTGCCCTTTGCTCTGACTGTTTTTTAAGCGGGGTCTCTTTTCCCCAAAGTGGTCATGTAAGAACAGAACCAAAGTAATTACACCAAAGACACATTTTCAGTCTAGTACAAAAACTTGTCTTGTCTTATTATGAGTAATTACTATACTATTATCCAAGAGCAAAAAACAAACTTGAGGCAGTTATTCTCAGGAAGTGCAGTCATGATATTTCACAATTCGATATAATATAATAATAATTGTATCATTTTGGTGCAAAAATCTGGAATTCCAGAGCTTGCTGTTCCTAAGAGCGTTTAAATTCGACAGCGAATTTAATTTCAACTTTATCTACCATTTACAGCAATACTCATTATCAAAAAGCAGCTCCACAGACGCTCGGATATCGATTCAGATCCATACCACGGTGTAAGAACCTCGATTTCTCCTCTCGTCGACACACAACCTGGTCAGTCGTCCGCCCGCTGTCCCTCCAGAATGTTTACGGCGGTTCACAGATTCAGCATGACTGTATTTGATCCGCGCGTGGTGTCTTCCCCACTGCGCCGTGACCCGTCACCAAAGCCTGACCTTTTAGAACAAACCCTCCACCCCACGGAGCAGCGGGGGCGCTAATGACCCTGAAACTCCTCCTCGAGCTCTAATTTCCCGTGTCTGTTGCGATGACCTTTGCAGTGAACGTTTGATGTGCGGCTGATTTTTCTCTCATTCAGTACGTTTAAAGGACAAGTGTCTCACAAGAGTGGGTTTTTGGTGAAATCCATGTTGCTGTAGGACGCTCGGTGTACTTTGATCCTGCTCCTGAGTGGGGACATTTAACTGGCTCGTTGACCTTGTTTTATCTGTGTCTGGGAGATCTGGAGTCTCGGGCGTGTGTACGATCTTAAGCTTCTTCTAAATAAATATTTGTAACACTTTTTTTAAATTTAAGAAATCATTGCTATTTTAAGTCTTCAAATCGTCTCCGCTGTCTTGGCTGGCACTGGAGACTCCTTTATTTTTTTTTAACGTTAGTAGGATTAAGTTATGTGGCAGCTTCGAAATACAGATGGTTACTATAGAAACGAGAACGAATTAGAGCAATGACTTTAATATAAACATCTGATTCGCCATTCAGTCCATTCAGTCTACTATTCAGATCAGTAGTCTTAACATCTAAACAACAGGTTGCATCTGATTGCAGATTCCGATGGAGACGCTCTTGATCCAAACTAATAAGTTAATGCATTAAGCAAGTAATAAAATGCAACGGAGCAAAGTGTTGTGTAAGGAATAATTCAAAATTATTTACATTTAGCAGCACGGTCTGAAGCACAGTGTTCTTCTGCTTATACCAGGGCAGTTTGCCAACCGTTACAGTGTTTAATTTATGAATATACAAAATGTCATGCGTTTTAATGGTTCATAGTTAAAATTTAGATTGTATGAGAAATTCAAAAGACGAGGCCATTTCTGCTGTCCATTTGGTCTGTCTCTCTCTCTCGCTTTTTCTGTCTAAGAAAAAATGTAGAGCGTAAACTCCTCTGTCTCGAAGACATAACTATACTGATAAATTTCACAATGCACCATGATTACACTTCTAAGCGACATTCTTTCCATACATGATAAAGAATGCCACCATATTGAGCATGATAGTTTTTTTTTTTTGTTTTTTTTTTAGGGGAAAAAAAATCTTTCTTATGCACAGGCGCTTGTACTGTGGACGCTCCATATAGTATAATATGTATATTATTTTATATATTATTATATTATACACGTGGAATTAAAACAGTGTTGCGGTATCGTAGTGTTTCATTCCACACATTGTTTTTTTTTTTTTTAACCATCTGTAATAGAGGAAAAATAGATTCATGTACTCACTCCAGAATATATACTATTTATTCTTTTTAAATTTATACGTTTTCATTTGAGGTACAGTAGTAACACATTGCAGTTCCTGTGTAATCCTGCAGGTGGTACTCTAAACTACTCACACTTTAACAGGTAGCAGAGCATCCTTTGGCGTATAAGCTCATTATTGTATTTGTTTATTATTGTTATTGTTACGTTTGTTTAGAATTGTAACAATTTTTTTTTTTTTAAGTATTGATTTATAAAATCATGATGCTTAAAGAATCGCAAAACAAATCGAATCTGCACCTGCTGTAGGTATCGTTATAATATTGTGTCAGGACGTCCCTGGTGATTCCCGTCCGTAATTTTTAAGGTTATAGCAAATACAGTGTAATCTGATTCTCGCTTAAAGTTCATAATGTATACATTTAAACTTTTGGAGGGAAAATGCAGGTAATCCTTATACCAAGTAACCAGAAACGTACCGTGTTTACACTGAAGACTCGAATTGACGACCTGTACTGAAAAACCCACTGAAACTGGAGACTCCTTCTGTAAAATGTTACTTCATGTCTCGTCAGAGTGAGCTTCGCTGTATCAATAAGCCTATGTTTTTTTTATTTGTGAAATAATAAGATATTTTGATTTTAAAAATGTTGCCTTGAATTACATCCAACATATAGAAAAAGTATTAAAAGTACCCGTTCTACTATATAAAACTCATCTGATTCAATAATTCAACAGCGCTATGGTATTAATAACTGTTTTGCCAAAAAAAAAAAAAAAACAGTTTTTCCTACGTGTTGTTGCATGCTGTGCTCAGACTGAGTCGATTTGCAATCATGATGTGTATATATACAGCTTTCAGATGAAAGAAAGGCAACAAGCAGTCTTTCTCCCTTTACACAGCATGGTTCCTCACAAAGCGGCGCACATCGCAGATCATTTCCCCAGAGCCCGGAGCTGTTAGATGCTTTGATTTGCACGGAGTGTAACCCGATTATCATGCAATTAGTTTCAGACTGCCAGCCCCCTGTGTTATGAGACAATAGGGACAAGCCAGAATACACAAGTGGGAAAACCGCAATTCTCTCGTCTTGGCAAGACGATTTTCAGATTATTATTATTTTTTTAATCTTTAAACACTTTAAAATGTAAAAATCCCAACTCTGAATAAAAATAGAATACATTTAAATACATGTATAAAATAATTACAAAATAAATTAAGCTTTTAATCTACAGTAGGTGAAAAACAGCTGATCAAGAATGTATTCAGGGCTCCTTCAGAACAGAGCACTAATCCTGTTAGTTGTTGCTCTGTGAACGACTGTTCCAACATGATCTCTACAGATACCTGGTTTAACAGTCACACGTTTGTCATTTTCTGACATGGAGCGAGACCTCTCCAGTGTTTTGAATTTTCCCCTGGTCCAGAGCTTGCACATCATTAGCTGGTTTTGCTTCAGAGCTTTGATTATGCATGGTCTGCTGTTCCTCATCTCTGAAAGGAGGCAGGACTCTACATTCGCTGTGTGAGCGTTCTGAGGATGTTGGAACTGTATGTAAATGTGTGTGTGTGTGTTTGTGAGAGAGAGATAAAGTGTTGAGAGTAGCTAGAGGTGGGTGGGAGGCACTGAGTGGTCCCTCGGCTTTGTTAAACATCAGTGTCAGTCGTGGAGTCAGAGCGGCTGGAGGAGCCATCTTCAGGATCCTTCTCCATGGTGCTCTGTTTATTTTTCGCTCTTTGCATAGTTATCTACGGTATCCTGAATTTTCGTTAGTTTATACGGTTTGTTGTGTTATCTATTTTGGATCAGTGCCCCGACTGTGTTGTGCGTTGGGGCTTGGAGTCGTCTCGTTGTCCGGGCCCTGGTGAGTTTAATGGTACGTTTTGGTCATCCGTCTTCTTGGAGGAGTTGGGATTTGCTCCAAATGGTCCCCGAGGACTTGCCCGATCCACAGCAACCCTCTCCACAATGCGAGGTAAGGTATAGCGTTTTTTGATGTCATCATTGTGTCAGATTGATTGCCTGAGAATCCCGGTCGCTTGATAGTATTGCTCCTGTAAAGGTCAGTTGCAGATGTGTAGGGATGCTCAATAACAGGAAGTTTGTAATGGAAGTTGAATGTAATGGAAACGCCAGAGTAGTGTCGGACCTGGTGACTCGCTCGGGGCTCTCTGTGGGACATACAGGCTTATCTGTGGCAGGAGATAAGATTCTTCCAGGATGTCACTGTGTTTGATCACCGATTAATCTGCAATGCTGTAGTTTCATAGTCTCAATGGCTCTTTGTTTTACCTGTGCATTTGACTCATGGAAGTGTCCGCTGCTGGCCCTGAAACCTGGTTGTTGTTCACAGTCAAGGCTAGTGACGTGGAAATTTGTTTTTCCACTTTTGTAGATTCTGGGGTATTTTTCTGTTTGGTCAGGATAGATTTGGGGGGGGGGGGGTTGGAGGGGTGTGTGTGTTGGGGGTTGTGTATCTATGGAAGTAATTGCCCTACAGATTATCCTATCTTTAATCACAGACTGATCAAAGACTGATCTGTTCTTATCTTTGTAATAGTGACTCACGTGAGCAAAAAAAAAAAAAAAAAGAACAGTAGATTCTTGAAAAACGGCATTGCGCTGAAAATTTGCAAATTGCTCAAATAGCGTCTCAGTTCTGGGAATTGTTAATGACTAACTATTTTCTTACAAAAAAACCCAGGCAGATTTGAAATTCCCGAGATGTCGGTGCTGTCAGTCCTTCATACTCCCGTAACTGTCAAGATAAGCTCAAGAGGTCAGAACGTCTTAAATCTTAATTTATGTGATTGGACCCACAGCTTAGTGCTCTCTCTCAAGCTAAACACGTTTGGCCTTGTGATAAGAGGTGAGGAAAAATTCTGACATTTAAAAAAACATTTTGCAGAGTAAATGTATGGATATGAGGTTCTACCTGAAGGAACAAGGAGTTTGGTTGGATAAAGTCCGAGTGTGTAGGGCTGGTCGCATGTACTGAAAAAAAAAGTATTTAACTTTGTGCATATCTCAAGTACAGGTACAGACCAGCACGTGCTGTTGTTTGGGATTTTCCCCTCATATACTCTAGAGGTCATTTCCTCTCTCCTAAGAGGCACAGGCGATAGGAAAAGCCCTTCATGACAGTTGTTTTTATAAGAACAGCCAAATTGACTATGTTATTATAAACCAGTGATAATCACAACTGATCATATTTAACAGTACATTCAGTTAATTAACTTTTTAGTCATCCAATCGGGATCATAATACTGTGACTTTATAAGATGTATCCAAAAGGATATTTTTTTTTTAAAAATGCTACGACTGCTTAAGACCACTCCAGTCCTATTGATTAGTTTTAGGAATTAAGACAAAAGCCTTGCCTCTAAACAAACACAAAAACTGTTTTGTTGAGGCACAGCAAGCTGTGCTGTGGGTGTGCCTGCATATGTAGATTAGCCTTCTGGCTGTCGCAAGCCACGCCTCTTTCTTCCTGTTCACACAAAACAGGACGAGATCCTCCTTGTTGCCATGACGCTAGAGCAGTCCTCCTTAGTTATGCAGCCAAGCAGTTTCAATTGCTTCTGGACAGCAAGGAGTTCGAGTACTAGGATCTGCAGCGTTCCTATTTGCGAGCCCTGAGGAACTCCGTGAAAAAAAAAACAAGGGCGCAGAAGCGACAGCGTTTGATTTAGGGAGGCGACTTTTTTGTTTGTTTTTTTTTTTTTTCTTGGCTGAGACTTGCACTGCTGTCGTTGCAGCTGCTATGGTGGCACATGTATGAGTTAATGTGTAGGAGTTCAAGCAAGAGGGTTCAGAGAGAGAGAGAGAGAGCACGCAACAGCTGGCTCTGTTATGGGCCGAACTCTGTGAAGCCTTTTTGAAGGATTACAATGGTCTTCGCTGCTTTTGACATGCCGCTTTCTTCCTTGGTGAGTATTGCTCAGAATCCTGTTGTACGCTTGTACTCTTAGGATCCTTAGAAGACGTGTACAGAAGTGTTTGGGAAGTAGATTTGATGATGTTGCAGATTTATGCCTCGTTACCGTACTGCTTTTACAGTAGTTAGTTAATTCAACTTGCATCTACATCTTTCCAGCTTTGATTACAAAAAAAAACCTTTGTGGTCTTGATGGTGAAAGTTTGTTGATTCCCATAAAGCATGAATTACCAATGTCCCCTGTCATTTGACTTTCATCTGTTATAGTTTTGTGAATCTTGTGAAATAAGCCAGTGGAGGCATAGCTCTTTCAGCCTGCATGAGTTAGCTGTTACACTGATCCCCAGCAGTCCTTCCTCTTCTTTCTCCTTGGAGTTGTGACACTTCCTGCCATCTGTGTTCCTGTCCTCACCCTCTAGTCCCAGATCCCGTAGAAATCCCCCCATCAAAGCCTTATCGGTGTCTGCCTGTGGTGCCCTGGTGTCCGAGTTCTAAATATAAGCTAGAATGTTAGTAGGGCACTTGTATTATCCATCAGCCATGATTTTCCATCAAAGGTTCTGACTGCCGATGTCAACATGGTTGGAGCAAGCTTGATTAGATCAACTGTTTGTGTGAAAAACTCAACTCACTGTAATCATAACTAAATATGTATTCTAGTGTTTTTTTACGGACACTATTTTTTTGCGGTGCCCTCCAAGCAAGTGGCATTACGATTGAAAAACAAAAAAGTTTGTTGGTAGTTCGTAACTCCATAACTTCCTTATTTATTGAAATCCTAGGCCATGCATTATGCTGTAAGTCGCACAATGCAAACACCAACCATTCCATTCGGAGAGTATCATTGTTTTTCATCTCTGCCGGTTTCCTGTTTTGCATCCTTAGCCCAGAAATGCCAGAGTCCTGCTTGGAATGTTGGAAGTCATTAGTAGGGGACATCACTCAGGGCAGTGGAATCCCACCAGCTTTGGACGTGGAGGTCATTAGCTTTGTTTTTTTGCCGGCTGCTCGGAAGTTTTGCGGAGCACAGACGGCAGTAACAGCAGCAAGTGTTTGTTTAGCTCACTGGCCCTCATAAAGAAAATTAGGGCCGAACGTGTGGGTGACACGTGACCGTGGACTCTGATAGCAGAACAATGTGGTGTCGGACAATGGGAGGCTATTCCTAGTTTGTTTAAGGAATCTTGCCTCATCCCCGAAGATGAAGTAATGAGGAAATGACGGTATATCCCAGCGTATTGTGTTTCAAGTCAGGATGGTGTTTTATGATATCCTACCACTGCTGAGGTCATGAGGTTTAATCGACACTCCCGCATTGCCACTTCAAAAACTCCATGGCTTATGAATTTTTCCTTCCATTTATCACTTAGTATCTTTTCATTTGTATACCCTACTTTCTTTTTCTCTGAAATAACCCCTCCCCTTCCCTCCCCCAGCCCAAGCCTTTCCTGAAACTCATCTGATATCTGTCCTGCGATTTTGTATCATCATATTTGAAATCATAGGAAATTCCCCTCCTTCCATCTTTAGACACTTTCACAATAACATTGGTGTGACCTCCTTGAAAATCTCCATAAATTTTCAACTCTCTCTCTCTCAGGGTCAGGGTCAAGCACGTCGGCGAAAGAACATGACCGAGTTCCTGGGGGATGCCAGCATCCCGTCTCCAGACTCCCTGGCCCAGCTCGGCGGTTCTCTCCCGACCAGCTCCAATTCCGGTTACGATAAACACAAGAACCGCAGTGGAAGCCGCTTTAGCGGTTTCTTCTTTCCCTCTTACAAGGTGAGGACCCGGATTTCTCTTTTCTATAAGGTGCTGCACATACTGGCGGTCAGCTTCACGGACACTGAATTGCACATAAGGCCAAGGGCAAAAGGCCAAAAAGCAACCAGAGAAACCGAAAGGATACTTGCTATCAGGATTTCTGTCGCCAGTGTCCTTGTAGTAGAGTGTATCAGAAATTTCCACAAATGACTAATCATATGTTAATGGGAAAATAACAGGGTTTCCAGGTAACGGTTGCCGCTTTCCACCCTCTGTCTCATCCCATGGGGACAGGCATGTAGCAGATGTGTGACGAGACGAGGCAGTAGCTGTCACTCAGCTGTCACTTTTGGCTCCTTTCTAAACACCCCCCTTTCCCCTCTAACGCTCAGAGTGACAAGAGAGGCGACTGACCTTATGTCCCAATGGGACCTGGTTCCTCAAAGCAGGACTCATGGCTTATTGGCTTTGTTTGTGCCCACTATTGTCTGAAAGCGCTTGCTCGTTTTTGTAAGTGCAAGAAATGAAAAGGGAGCAGGAGCGTTTCCTAATTAGTCGTGATTCGCCTCAGAAGAGCACGGTTACAAAAAAAAAAAAGTGGGATTAAATTATGGTCCAGAATGAAAATGCACCCATAAGGTAAAACTACAGACTTTTGTGATCAGAAAGCCACTTAATCAAGTTAACAATGCTGAGTATGTATGCTAATGTTTTTCCCAGACAACTTTGTCTATGTAACAACGTACAACTTTCTATGACACTATGTAACTATGTCTGTCTGTGTGTTTTTGTCTGCGTACTAGGAAGTGGACCGTGTGGAGCAGCTCAACACCCGACTACAGATGTACACATGCCATGGCTTGCCTAAAGTGCACCCACAGCTCTCCTTCCACCAAGACTCCTGGGAGGAGGAGGAAGTAGAGCCTGACCTGACGCTAGAGGACAGCTGGCAACAGCTGCTGGAAAACCCAGAGGTAACACACATGTGACAAGGATTTTTTATTTATTTATTTATTTTTATTTTTTTATGAGAGACACAAAAAAAGACATTTTAATTCTGACTAACATATTACAAGGGTTGTTCGAGTCAAACCAGGACTTTTGATTGTACAGAATATCAAAGAAGATATCAAAGTAAAGACACAGACGTCATTCAAATGTTTTCCTGCATCCAAGAGTCTCATCACTGTACTAAATGGCAATCGAGAAATTTCCTCGCATGTCCCGGTTTGACTCGAACAACACCCCACGTCGATCAAAATATTAGTGCGGATTCGAAGCGATGTCACAATTCTTTTTTCCGTGCTGGTGCATAATGAATAGAATATGTGGTTTAACAGCAGTGATGTTTTCCAGACGCTGAGCAGACGGCAGTTCCACCAGCAAGAGGCGATCTGGGAACTGTTCCACACTGAAGCCACCTACATCAAGAAGCTGAAGGTTCTCACTGATGTAAGTTAAACCTGTAGTAAAACGCAAGTCAAGAGCACGCACTCTGCCTTCACTAATATTGTTCGACAATCCGGCCGACTTATTGCCTGACTTTTGTGCTGAGGTTGTAAAAACAAAAGCGATTTATGTTTTGTCTGTGTGCGCGTGTGTTTGAGCTGAAATTGTGTTTGTGCTCTCGTCTTTGTACAGCTTTTCCTGTCTGGCCTGCTAAACCTGCAGGACTTTGGCCTCCTCAGTGAAGTAGAACCAGCCAAGCTGTTCAGTAACATCCCGGACCTGGTGCGGGTTCACACGGCGCTGTGGAGTCAGGTCATGCTACCGGCGCTTCAAAAAGCTCGACAGGACCGCAGCCTGCTCGATCCGACCGACCTGCACCAGGGATTCCTGACTGTGAGTCTACACTCGGAGAACAAACGTTTAAATGTGCACAGCTTAATATATCCAGTTATATACATTAAAATTTCCTTTGGGATTAATAAAGTACTCCATCCATCCATCCATCCATGTTACTTTGGGTCATCTCAGTTATTGTGATTGTAGTAACTGTGTCTGGGTTTTTAGTTGCTCAGATTGGATGGATAGTTGATTAATTTTCTATAACTGCACTCTGATATAATTTAAATCAGGTGTTAATCACCTAATACTTAATTATTTCCATAGACGTAACACATTACCATGTGAATAAATCTGAGCATGTTGCGTGCATGTGTGTGCAGTTTGCGTCCAGGTTCCAGCCATACCTGCGCTACTGCATGGAGGAGGAGAGCTGTATAGTGTACATGCGCGCTCAGCTGCGAGACAACGAGCTCTTCAGGATCTACATCTCTGTGAGTTCTCGCATGGGACGAAACCCTGCTTTGCATTTCTGCTCAGCTTAAACCTGTTACGCCTTTCCTTTTGGCTCAAATTTGCCTTAAACTGGATCTCCTGTTCCGCTTATGGCGTGCAGTGGGCCGAGGAGGACAAGCAGTGCAATCGGTTGAAGCTGGCTGATATGCTGGTGAAGCCGCACCAGAGGCTCACCAAATACCCCTTGCTCCTCAAAACCATCCTGAAGAAAACGGACGAACCTGCAACGAAAGACTCTCTCCTGAGCATGGTAAGGGAGCAGTGTATACCGCGGGATATTTTAGAATTTATTTGTGTATTTTTTTTTTTTTACTTTGGATTATTTTTCAGTTGGAACATGGAGATGATCAGTCTCGTGAATGTCTTGTGTGTTTGCTGCTCAGGTGGCGAGTGTGGAGAACTTCATCAACAGCATAGACTCTCAGATGCTGCAGAGGCAGGAGCAGCAGAAGCTGGCGGCCATCTCGGCTCGGGTAGAGAGCTACGAGGCGGTGGAAGGAGGCAGTGAGGAGGTGGAGAGGGTGAGCGCTGCGTCATGTATATTTCGGCATAAAACGGATCAAACGGAACTATACTGTCGACGATCCGATTCCTAAACAAAGGTGTGGAACTCTTCCATTATCAGATCCTGAAGGAGTTCAACCACATCGACCTGATGGCTCCAATGACTGCCGTGTCTTCAGAAGAGACCAGACAGCTCCATCTAGAGGGAGCGTTACGAATGAAAGAAGGCAAGGACAGCAGGGTGAGCTGATGCAGCATTTAGTTTTATAAACTTCTTTATTATAACCCAGCCTAGAGATCAGTGCATGCTCATGTTACCACGGCGCGTCTTCTTTTCAGATGGAAGTCTATTGCTTCTTGTTCACCGACCTCCTGCTCATCACGAAGCCGGTGAAGCGTTTAGAGAAGGTCAAAGTGATCCGGCAGCCCCTCCTCCTTCATAACGTCGTGTGCAAGGAGCTCAAAGATCCAGGTCAGGACGAGAAACGTAAAACTAAGGCGCACGTCAAACATTAACAAGAACTGGGGTATGTTTATAATAATTGTATAGAGGTTATGCTTACGCATGTCAATCTCCCTATAGGGTCTTTTGTTCTCATCTACCTCAATGAGTTCAAAAGTGCCGTGGCCGCCTATTCGTTCCAAGCCAACAGCGCCGCCCAGGGGCGAAGCTGGATTGATACAATCAACACTGTCAAGGTTTGTTTTTAAAGCATATCTTTTATTTTTAAGTGCACCACCTTTGATTTTTTATATTTTATTTATTTCTTTCTTTTTCTCTCCTCACAGACCCAACTGCAGCGGCTGCGTTTCGAGGAGGCACGACGGCACCAGCCTGGACAAAAAACGCAGCTGGATAAAGAAGACATGGAGGACGGAGGTGAGCAGAGCAGTACCTCCACGGCCAGCTCTCCACGCCTTGGAAATAAAGGACAACTTAACACAGGGTATGCTCAATAGAGATCTATTGGTTTGAAATGGTCGCCCCCTTGTGGCCTAATAAATGTTAGTGAAAATGTGTAATTGTACTGTATAAGAATAGAAGAATAATTGTATTTGTTCTTTCAGTTTATCTAAATGTTTAACGAAGCATTTCCCAATTTGTCTTGAATAGCATGAACTGGCTAAAATAACCGGATTCTCTTTCCCACCCCAGGAACTCGGACGGCTCTACGGAGACGCTGTCTGTGATGGAAACGGAAGATTCAGGAGCGTGCTCAGATCTGCAAACCGATTCCGATACAGTGCCGTCATCTCTCCCCAGCAGCGTCGAGCCCCAGCCCCTCCAGCGCGCCCCCGAGGGCTCGGAACGTGACCCGGAGCACCGCAGCCTATCCATGGACAGTGCCTACGGCACACTTTCCCCCGAGTTGCTGCTAGATCTGCAAACCCAGGCACCCACCAGCGAGCAGGAGAGCACCGAAGAGGAGACAGAAGGAGAGAGTTCAGAGGTAGCAGCAGCTGGCGAAGAGAAAAAGGAAGAAGAGGAGGAAGAGTCCGATGACAGGAGCTCATCGGGCTCCCGGATCTCAGTGGCATCGCATCTGAAACCCAGGCGGCGTCCGCCGGTGCAGTTTCGCGCGCACTGTCTCCAGAAGCTGCTGATGAATAAGTGTCATTCAGAGGACAATCTGCTGCAGCGGGTCAACGGAGAGGAGAAAGAAGGTTCAGGTGGAGACGTTGCACAGGGCTCAGATGCCCCTTACCAGCCGGGTCTGGAATGGGCAGAGGGGCGGGCACACAGCAGGAGCCTGACCGAACTGAACCTCGGTAAAACAGAGACGTCTCAGCAGAGAGAGACGGAGAGGTCGCAGAGCGAGCGATTGGGGTGCAGCTTGCCGTCCTACGTGTTCAGGAACACCCTGAGGCGGCGTAACTACAGAAGGGACAAAACCAAAGACTCAATGGACCGCAGCGGCTCAGACGGAGAAATTACACCCACTGAATCTAAGGAGGCAAACTGCGGTGTCTTAGAGTATGAGGTGGGCAGTGGGAAGAAATCACGGCAGCACAAGAAGCTCACGGTGGCACAGTTGTATAAAATACGCACCACACTCGTGATGAACTCCACGCTCACAGCCTCGTAAGTAGTGTGTGTGTGTGTGTGTGTGTGTGTGTGTGAGAGAGAGACTTCAGAAAATCTAATTGTAGAGCAAATTAAGAATGGTGCTAGTTTATCTAAATGAGCACTGTCGTAGCAGTACGTTTGAGAGTATTATTCATATTAGTAATAGTAATATAAGAATTATTAATCCAGTAGTGCTTATTATTTTTTTATTACTGCCATTAGTAGTAATAATACTAATAGTATGAGAAGGGGGTTCAATTTAATAGTAGCAGTAGGATTGTACTAGTTCTCATTACTGTTATTGTTAATAATATTAATAGTGATAGCATCGTTATTAGTAGTAAACAAGGTAAAAGTATACTCATCATGGACAAAGGAAATGTTCCACATATAGAAGTCTTCCAAAAAAAACAAAAAAAAATCTGTCAAATAAATTGGGAAGATTTTCTAAAAAAAAAATTAAAAAAAGGCACCTCCAGCACCAAAAATGTAAAATTCAGACGACCTTAAAAGTGATGATACAACACTGGCCCACCATACGGCCTCCTTGCATGTCCAGCAAGTCCATCTGTCCAATCCAACGACTTATAGTGTGTACCCTGGACTTTTGTACTTAGATCACCACCTGTAGGATCAAAAAGGAACTGCAACAGTGTCCTGCCTCATATGCCTCCAGAGGCTCCAAACTCAACCTGGCAGTGCAGTTTTCTAAATGCGACTTTCACGATTTAATTTGCACTCGCTGTGTTTTAATACTAGTGTAAGTGGCTTTTGAGACAAATTTGCTCTCAGAGTTTGGAGAGCATGGCTAATCCGAGGCTTCTAAAGTGCACGATTTTTGATGATGTAATACCTAAAAATGTGTTTCTGTCGCGCCACTTGGAAGCTTGTGTGTTTGGCACAGAACCGGTTATATCTGAGGATGATGGGGTGATCACCGGTCATGGCAGATCAAGCAGAAAAACAGCCAATTCTAGTCATTGGCTGATCAACAGTGTGTCTCTGTGATAAATGTGAATTTTTTTTTTTAATCAATTTTGGAGTCAGTGTCCAAGCCATCTGGTGACGCCTGCTTGCGTTGCACCAAGTTGAAGCATTCCCATGGGCCTCTCTCTGCTAGCATTGTCTAAATGGCGCATGATAGTTTTGCGTAGCAAATTTTCAAAAATGGTATTTATTTATTAAGTAGAAATTTTTGTATATTTATTTTTACCTTCAATCTGTATCAGTACACCTTTTGAAATCCCCAGGTTTTATACTATGGGAGATCAGCTGCACCTAGTCTGTGGAATGCTCTCCCAGAGTGTTTGAGGATGCCACAAACTGCGGATGCTTTTAAATCTGGACTTAAAACTCATCTTTTTATTAGAGCTTTAGGGTCGAAATAATTTGTAGTTATTTGCTTCAAATAAATAAAATGAGGTATAAAAGGTAGAGGAATAATGTAATATTATTATTATTATTATTATTATTACAGTGCAGCTTATTATGAGTATATAACTACAAACAGAAGTCATAGTAACAGTAGAAAGTGGAGAACTATTATTGATTATTGATATTTATTAATATTATTAGCAGTAGTTATAGAAGGAGTATCAGTAGTAGTAGTGGTGGTGATAGAAGATGGAGCAATATTGGTTGGAGGACGTGTGGTATTAAGTAATAATAGGCAAAAAAATAAGCACAAAGCAAACTGTGGTTTTTGTTGTTGTTGTTGTTTTACCCAGACGCTCAAAGTTTAACTGACATTCTCTTCTCTCTCTCTCCCTCTTTCTCTCTCTATAGGGAAGTGTAGAAGCAGCCACTTCGTCACTCCGCCTGCAGCACCACTTTCAGCCCATAGGACTGAGTTGCTTGCCACATGAATGCACTCTAAGTAATGAGCAGAACTCATGAGCTTTTTCGTTTCGTTTCTTTTCTTCTTTTTTTTTTTGCACTTTTGTAATGATACAAGTAGCTTTAATAAAGGGGAGGCTTTTGGAGACTAAAGAACTGGAGCAATGGGAATCTTTTTTTCCAGTTTCGGTCTGATCCATTCGCGCACTTGGACCTGATCAGAATGGGAGGAAAGGACAGAAGATCCAAAAGGTTGAATTAACGTCACTGTTCACGTGAACTTCAATAGAGTTCAATAGACTCACAATGTTCTTGTTTAATCATCACACGTTATCCTACAATGGAAATGGAAATACCTCTGATGTGGAGGCGAGTCTCATTTCAGGTCCGTGTCCTCGACCTCGAGTTGACTGTCCAGATGACTTTCTTACAAGGTTCTGTCATTGCCTTGACGGCAGTGAGTCCTCAATCAGCGGCCATATCCAGTATGTGTTAGGAAAAGAGAAAAAAAAAAGCCATGCGGAGGTCATACGGAGGCTCGTCTACACGAGGAAAAAGCGAAACCAAAAATTAGGCTGTAATTACACGGTTCAAAAGTTTGCATAATCCGTTTAACAGTTCACATGTTCACTGTACTTTGTGTGTGTGTGTGTGTAAATGGAGTGCGAGTTGTTGACTGTTGACATGTAATGCCATTAAGGCTGCATGGGTAAAAAAACTAACAAAAAAAGTGTGTGTTTATGTAAATTATGTCCTAAAATTCACGCTGAAACCAAAAATAACTATTTGAAGATGGCTTGGGAAATGACTTGAGTAGCCACTGAATAGGCTTTGTTAAACACGAGGACCAGTATTAAGTTTAAAGAAGCAGTGATCACGTTTTTCGGTGTGTGTGTGCACGTGTTATAAGCAATACAGTCTCATTATTTGTACAATGTTAATATTAAAGTGATGTTGTCTGGATGTCATACAACAAAGCATTGAAACTGACTCGATACTGATTTTCTTTGTCATTCTTAACGTACGTCACACGGATTTACCTTTAAGACTGAAGAACGTGGTCAGGATTTATTTTCCTTTTTTTATTTTAAATAATTGTGGGAAGGTCCTGAACAAGACTTTGTTCTCAACTTGTGTAACACTGCAACAATGTCTACATACATTTCTTTTTTGGTCAGTATCATTTGGTTTGGTTTTACAATTAATTCTGAATCACCTGATCACAGATCAGCACTTAATAGGAACCACTTTTGGATTCTTTCCTTTTTTTTTATTTTTTTTTTATAATTCATGAAACTGAACATATAACAGGATTTGGGATTTAGACTGAAATGCCTGGTTTCTGTAAACCGTACATTAACATTAGGCTTATTTATAAAAAAAAAAGAATGAACAAATGGCCTACATTTCTTAATAATGTTTAAGTGTGTTAAAATACATTCTGCCTAATTTACTAAACCAGATCCTTTAAATTGTACTATTTGTAAATTTGCCCAAAATTAATATTGTGTTAATTGTTTACTTCCTAGTTGTTGTTGTTTTTTTTTTTGTTCATAATATTTATTAAGCTTGCTTTGTTTTTATATAAGAGTCATGATTTGTAAATGTATTGTTTGTTTCATTACTTTTTTTTTTTTTACCATGTTTCAACTGTTCAATTGTCTTTTGTTTAATTAAAAGGTTAATTTGCTGAGAACCAAAATAACCCAGTTCCCAGTGTTTGGGAAACGGTCCTATGTGTAATAAAAAAAAGCATTTGATCTTATTCTCAGTGTTTGAATTATTATTATTTTTAAAAATATAAAAATTTAATTTATGCCGCAGATTTTGCTTCAGGTAAATAACGAACGTCTGGCAAAGTTTCATTAAATTCTGTCCAGCTAATATTGCGAGATGCTGTGACAAAATCCGCTGGACAGACATACAGTACAGACATACAGACTGGTTTCGGATCCTCCTATGTATAAAACGTAAGGATATTATTGAAAGAGCGAGTTCTGTCCAATGTACAGACAAACTTTTCTTTTATTTGTATAGATATTGAAAATGTTCCATGCCCCAAATTTGAAATAATATCAAATCATTGTGGTTCCTCCTGATGTGTTCTCATGCGAGTTTTGACATAAATATACACCCATTTAAAATTTGCTGGGTTTGCAAATTTTATGAAAATACACCTTGGGTTTGAAAGAACAAACATTTTGACTAGTACTGCTTTTCCTATTGCCCTCTAACGTCACCATTTTCACAGCTACTGCTCCACCAAGTAACATTTAAAAGATATGTCCCAAATAGTTTCATGTGAGTCTAAACTTGCATAGCAGGAAAACAAGCATAAACAACTTGAAAAATTCGAGCAAACACCTGCTAATGGTCTCTTAATGATGTTTGTTGCATTCCGGAGACTGGAATGCAATAACAGGATCAAATGCCAAAACAAGTGAGCGTCACCACCTAAACCAGCGGTTCTCAACATTGGTCCTAGAGGAATACCTGTACCCACCATGACCATTTTACTGTTTATCTGCTCCAAGCACGCATGATTTAACTGATCAGCTAGTTAAGAACCTTTTCATAATATGAGCTGGTGTGGTAGAACAGGAAAAAAAAACAAAAATGGACCTTCTGCCCTTCCAGGAAAAGGTTTGGGAACTACAGATGTAAATACCTTCTGGTAAACGTAAACATGAATGCCAAAAGACAGTGCCTATACGTCATAATGTTTGTTCTAAATACCGTTGGGATACAGCCGTTGATCTCTTCGTTCCCACTGGATCTGAGTGAAAGGAAACTCTTGCAGGTATCCGGTGTTTAGGTATCAGCTGCGCAGACTTCCTGGAGCAGTTTGTATGTATGGAAATCCAATGGAGAGGAAACACTATTCAATGAGAGGCATGTCTTAGGCAGTTGGGCGCTTGACGTCCCATCATAATGGGCTCGTCCGTGAGTAGGCAGGTAACCTTTCTATATGCTTATCTAATGCTGTACAGGTTCACCCTTATTCAATGATGGGAAGTCAGTTCATTGGTTAGTGAAATTTAGAGATAAGAAACGCACACTCCGCTCTCTGAAATCATCTCCAGTTCAACCAGTGGCTCCCACTGGTTCTCAAAATCTCTTACTGAAAAGTCCTAAGGGATCACTCAAACACATTAGCGTCCTGCAGTTGACCAGATAGTGAGCTGGGAGCTCAAGTGGAGAGCAGCACAAGTGGGCACCATACAAAGCAACCAGAACTGTAAATTCTGGTATGAAAATTTGAAACTGGAGATTCCTCACACCCTATTACACAACTTTTTCACCTCCTCCCTTCTGGCAGGCACAACAGAACACTGTATTGGACTGTATACCAAAAGTGCCAGGCACGAGAGTAATTTCTTTCCCCATGCAATCACTCTCATAAATAGCGCACCAGGATCTGCTGTGATAACATCACCATGTCGTTCACAAACCTCTTACACTCTACTGTAATGTACCAAGAATCAAACTGTGTAATGTATGTAACATAATTTTTACATGTGATGCAGGCTCACACTTTATGTATATATACATATAATGTACATATGTATATTTATGTCTGTATCCCTTCTACAAAACCATAAGAAAATTCTTTGTGTGTGTGTTAACATACTTGTGTAATAGATCTGATTGGCTGTATGCCAATGGCATTCATAGCAAATACTCTCACTCAATATGGTCACTTTTTGGCTTTGCTGGTAAATGATTTATAAAATACCAAACAAAGAATTCATCTATTAACTTCTTACTGTTCCTTATCATTCTAATACTTGTGAAAGAATTTAGAATTATTTACTTCTAGTGTAAGCACCTCTCGTTGATGAGAAAAGAGTTTGTAGAAACAGTTAAAAGGTTAAAGTAAAAAATAAGCCGATGAGATTTAATGTAATCAGTGATATTATTTCAGGTCGAAGCCCACGTACAGGTCAGCTTGCAACAAAGCCGAACCCCTTAATTTGTAATTATGACATTTTTAATTAATTTGAAATTGTAATTTCATAAGGTAGCACGGTGGTGTTTCTATCCGCAAGCCATCCGTCTCCTAAACACAAAGGGACTGGACTGATACCTGACACACACACACACACAAATCACTCAGATGAACTAAATAACATCTGGACTGAGCTGATAAACACACATGCACAATCACACTGATGCACACCCATCCCAATCTGCTCATACCTACATACCTGTGCTGCTCCTTGCAATTTCTTGCACAATATTTAATTGCTATTTATTGCTATTTGCACACAATACTTCTGTCAAAATTGTAAACTGTTTACTGCTGCTCTTCCCACTACCTCAATTCATCCTTCATCAAAAAAGTACTGTTATGTCTTACATTGTTGTGTCTGTCATGTACTACTTTGTTTGCACATTTGCACGTGCACTTTGTCTATTTTTGTATTTTTGTATAGATATTGATAGTTCTTCTTTTAGAGTAACTTAAAAATGTAAAATTTATGTTGTACATTTATGTTGTTACATGTATGTAGCACTCTGGTCCTGGAGGAACGTTGTTTCGTTTCACTGTGTACTAACTGTATATGGTTGGAATGACAATAAAAGCCTACTTGACTTGACTTGACTTGGTATAGTGGTTAGCACTGTCGCTTTGCACCTCCAGGGTCCGGGTTCGATTCCTGGTCAGGTTCGATTCCTGTCTCTGTGTGCATGGAGTTTGCATGTTCTCCCCGTGCTTGGTGGGTTTCCTCCAAGTACTCCGGTTTCCTCCCACCGTCCAAAAACATGTAGCTTAAGATAGTTGCCGTTCCCAAATTGCCCGTAGTGTGTGAATGAGTGAGTGTATGTGTGTGTGTGTCTGTGTCCTGCAATGGATTGAGACCCTGTCCAGGGTGTACCCTGCCATGTGCCCTAAGTCTCCTGGGACAGGCTCCAGGCCACCCGTGACTCTGAATACAGGATTAAGCGGTATAGATGATGAGTGAGTGAGTGAGAATCAAGGGGAAAGAGAGAATATAGGAAAGTTTGTGTTTAAGCCTTGATTACAGTAAGTTGGACTTCATTCACCATCAGCCAAATACACTCCCTGCACGGTAATCGGAAAATTATATTTTGTTAATATTCACTTATATCATTTCATCGCTATTATTTCAGCTGTGAAAATAAAGGAATTAAGATACAAATATTCTGTTTAGCTTTTCTAATTACTATCTATTTGTGTAGGTGTTTGTTTACATTGAGCAAGTAGCTCATTAGTAGCTTATTTTAAAGTAGATGATTAAATCCGGCACATAACTGTTCATAACTTTTTTTTGCTTTTACTTCACAATTTTTTTGTTTCATTTATGGTGCAGGTTTAACTTTAAAGAAAATAAATAATTACTGCAAGAGTTACATTACATTCTGTCCAGACGGTTTTGCGTGATGCTGTGACAAAAAACTGGCTGGACAGACATACAGACATACAGACTTGTTTCTGGTCCTCCAATGTATTTAACGTAAAGATATCATTGAAAAAGCGAGTTCTGACCAATGTACAGACAAAAACTTTATTTTATTCATATAGACTAGACATGAAGACCTAACTCTGACTCTCATGTCTAACTTAAAGCAGGTGAAAGGTTTCTTGCTTACTTGCATGCCACAGGGTAGCTAACAGGTCAAGGTGTATTTACAGGGGATTATATCAGCTAATCTGTGGATTACAGCATGTCGACTCCACACAAAGCCAAAAGTCCGATAGAGGAAAAAACGTGGCATTTTGGCCTGCCGGATTTTTTTGAACTCCTTAATCCATTCTCAACTCCCTCGTGCACACATCTGTCCCTGCATGACATAACGATTTAATCCTGCATTTTTGTCTGATTTTTATTATGTCTCATAAATACTATGCTGGATTTTAATTACGAAAATGCAGCTTTCTGATTGACCTCCAAAGTAATTATAAATTCTGATACGATTAGCTGTGTGTGTGTGTGTGTGTGTGTGTGTGTGTGTGTGTGTGTGTGTGTGTGTGTGTGTGTGTGTGTGTGTGCTTGCAGATCAAAAATGTATTAGGCATGGTAATTTTGTTTATAGATCCTATCCATATTGTCTCATATTATTTATATTCTTGAGTTATTACATGTTCTTACACATTTATTATTATATTTTCTGAGCTTTCTTAATTGTTGATGTGTTTATTGTACTTTGCAATAAGGGTTTTGTTCTTGCATAATTGAATTTTCAACTAATAGTCTTTGTTCAGATGGAGTAATAAAAATTTCCTCTTACTGGGTGCCATATCTCTTTATCTTTGCCCAGCTAATGAGGCTGTACATTGTTTGCAAATGTGTGCAAAACCCATCATGCTGACCTGGAACTACAGATTAGAGGTGTTATAAATGGAATCTGAAATTTTGTGTATTAGTGTAGATAGACGTATCTTAAACCTCCAGCCCAAAATCTATACCTCTAATCGTACCTAACAATCGGACATAATATTAACACCACTGGCAGGTGAACTTAACAGCACTGATCACCAACTGTAGACCAGTAAACTGTTTACAGGATCATGGGCGCCCACGGATGGTTCCTAGATGGCTTTTAATATGAATGGTTTTAATGTTATGGCTGATCTGTGTATGATAATTAATGTGCCTTGCTTCCTATGACAGATGTTAGAAATCATCTGGTATTAACAAAAAAACATCTGATTAACACAAAAAGGGCACTTTTGAAAATCCAGATTATGGACGCACTTTCATTTATTAAACGCTGCTAATCCCAGCACTCTTCACTAACATGCCATTCAAATCAGGTGAACTTCATTATCTGCCTGAATAATCCATGCTGTAAATCACTAAACATCATGTCCCAGTGGTTAAGGGTTAGCAGTAAATGATTGTATTTGAAAGCTTAAACACATGCTGTTCTTTTTCTTCTGCTTTAACTGACACCGATTTTAAAAAGCGTAAATGATTGGATTGTGGTGGCTTCTGGAATTTGTACAGGGAGAGGTTCAGGAACTAAGAACTAGCGCGTGTTTACAAAAGCCCTTTTGGCCATATGCTGCAGATCACAATGGGAACAGCTGTTTGCCATCAGCCAAGACAGCATAGGATGGCATCGCTGCACGCTAACTAACTGTGAGTGCTGCTGAGCAACAGCTGGCTACATCAGGCTGCTCATTTAAATTCTAGCTGAAAGAAACTGGGGAAAATAGCTTAAAGATGCAGGATAAAATATTGTCCTACTTGCAGAGGTAGTCTTTTCCATCTTTGTCCTATTGTGAGGTGGACACTTTTGGTCCACCTCAAATAGACATTTTTGGTCACTGTCTGTCAAATGACTTCCACTACAGTGTGTCTTACATTTAGGAATTTCGTTATAGATGTCAAATCCAAAGAAAGTTTCAGCTCAAAAATCTTAACAAGAAAAAACTAGACCTATTGTCATGGATGAGGTGTATTAATATTCAATACAAGGTGTCAGTTTGAGAAACTAACCTTGTCAGAAACCTTAAACGGTGTTTCTCATCCACTAAAAACTATATCCTGTGCCATCAAATTCTTATGAAGCAAACCCCTGGCCATTGTAACGGCCACTACTATGTTGTGTGTGTTTATGTGTGTGTGTGTGTGTGTGTGTGAGAAGGAGAGAACGGTGTAGGAGCTCAGGTCTGCTGCTCACCCCCGAAGCGTTCTAAAATTTTTTTTTACCCTTTTCTTTACTTTTACTTTATCTTTCGTATTATAATTGTGTGACGCTGAAAGAGGCCGACAAAGGTTTTGTGCTGACAGTTGTTCTTGGCTCTGATCTCTTTTTTTCCTCGGCTATCCGTCACAAAGCGTCACACCATATTTAAGCGACCACTTTGATTTCACGCACAAGAAAGGCAACATCTTTATTATGCAAAGGTGTTCCTTCAATTAAAAACAAGTAGTTTGAGATTTATAACTAAATGGCTTGGGGAACATCAAACTTTTTGGTCCATGGCCAGGAAACTCCCCAGACCTTAATCCCATTTAGAAATTGTGGTCAATTCTTAAGAGGTGGGTGGACAAACAAAAACCCAGAAATTCTGACAACCTGCCAGTATTGATTATGCAAGAATGGGCTGCCACCAGTCAGGATGTGGCCCCGCAATTTATTGACAGTACAACAGAGGTGTAATTGCAGAGGTCTTAAAAAAAGAAGGATCAACACTGCAAATATTGACTCTTTGCAGAAATGTAATGTAATATATAGTATACAATAGTAACATCTGATAAAAAGATCAAAAACACTGAAGCAGCAGACTTGTCATGTCATTTCTCTAGTACTATGAGAAATGACATGACCATACAGAACAATTTATTAACATAACTCACAAGATTAGTGTAATTGTATCAGCTCATAAGAGGCTTATTGTCTGTTTTAAAGGGGTTCCTTAATTAAATGAAAAGCCATTTGACACGTTGAGCGGCAGTGCATTTACATTAATATCTGCATTGCTTTGATTAGAAAAATAATAATAATCTTGTATAGTGCACTGTGCCAATGATAATACCTTTGGTGGATCAGTGGCCCAGACATCAAAGCATAAGCAACAGTAAGTGACACTTGGTAAAGATGATGTGCCTCAAAGCAATCTATGATTATCCTTGTCCTATAGGGGGTTATACTTCTAGAAAATCATTTCAGGCAAATTAATTGTTAAATGTTTCCTAGTAGAAGAAAAGTATGTATGTATGTTGATTTTGAAGCAGGGAATTAATGAGAACTTCCGTAGCTTGTCCCTGGAACATGGAATAAATACATCCTGGATGGGACTCTAGTTTATCGCAGTTCACCATGCATGCACACACAAACACTTTCACAGCTAGAGCCATGTTTTGGGGAAGTGGGAGGTAACCTTTAGTATAACCCGATGTGAACAGAAGCTACTGTACATAGACCGGAACTGGGTCAGGATCAAACCGAGAATCTCAAATCTGTGAAATATCTAAGCTACATGCTGTTAGTGTCTCATTTGTCCCAGCCATACGTTAATCATTACATTGTATGAATCATTTATCATTATTAAATTACCCGATTAAAACTCATGCATACACACTGTAAATTACGGGTAATACAGACAACCCCTAGGCTACTGGCAAACTCTCTTTAATGGTTAACTCTTCTTGAATAGCTGGTTCGAATTGATAGACTGGACTTTGTTTCAAGACTGTATTTAAATAAGAGCCTTTGTCCAGGAAAAGAAATCTGGGTTCTGGAGCTGCTGAAGATAAATTGTTTCAGTTTAAACTCCATTTAACTCCATTAACTTTGACTTTGACTCATGTCCAGAAAAAGACAGATGAAGAAGTGACACGTGGAAATATTTAGGCTTTTTTGGATACTTTGACAATCCAAGGTTTGGATACTGACAGTGTTGGGCACTGTCCTGTGTTGTGTTTTGTTGTGACAATGCGTGTGAATGAATAAATGAATGTGGGCAAGTATTTTAGCAATTAGGTAGTAAGATAGCAGCTTACTTACTCAGCGTATGTGAGTTGTTAGACAGTTTAGGAACTTCGTGTGTTTCCATATTGCAGAGCCATATTCCCACCCTGGGTCTGAACGTGTGGAGTTTTCATGTTTTGGTGGGTTCCTGGGTTACAAAGACATGCAGAATAGGCTAATTTGCGTTCCCAAATTTCCTGTAGTGTGCAAATAAATTGGCACCCTCTCCAGGTTGTACCCTGCCTAAGGATAGGCACCAGGCTATTAACGGCCCCGGCACTATAGTGCAACATTTCCAGTCTGAAACATCTGAGACAGTTTGTGACTCATATCCATGAAATCAGTAAATACAGGAGCTACCTTTTCAAAAGTTTATTACATTTATTACTGATATCGTTCACACAAATAGCATATTTTTCTATTTCTACCTAATACAATCCATGCTATACATCCTATACCTAATGCCTGTGTGTCAAATTTACCTGGTATTCTCGTAATATAAAAGTCAATGCTCATTATGACAGGCACTTCAAACCTAATTCTAATGTGTGTTCACAATTTATAGGCTTTCAGCTACATGTCAGTCGAGGTTGTTACAATGTCAGAAAGTTAAATCGCTGACAAATTAAAATGTTTTTGTGTCCGGCTATGACTAACCAACAACTTTGTGACCTTTTGACTCTGGACCTGCCCTAAAGAACAGCAACAGTCTGTCTCAGTTTAGAATGACACTGTCTTAAATACTTACAATTTATATCTGATATACTTGTAACCTTCATTTCTTACCACAAACTTAGTTTCCCAAAATTCAGGGGCAATCAAAAACCAGAACTTCTGTTATGCAGTTATGCAAGTAAGAACTACCTTTCTTTATATAATCTCTTGCTAAACTAATGCACTCATCCCAATGGAATGTCTTGGAGTGATTCAGGACTATATGGTGGCTCTGGAACCTGAGTTCCTCTAATGTGCAAGTGGTGTTGGTGAATGATTGTGAGTACAGTTACAGTAACACAATCTAGTGTGTCTCTTCCGCATGTTGGCAACAAGTAATGTGTCGATTTTCAAAGATCAGGCGTTCCACTTGTTTAATGTTTACGGGACCAACTGCAGCGGTCTCCAAAACCCTTTGGAGGGACTTATGGCCTACTTTAAAATGTTTGCACCATTCAATGTTTTACTTCGGCTAAAAGTCTCATGACCGCACAGTGCTTGAAGTCATCTGTAAATGTCAACTGATTTTACGGCTTTATTCACAATAAATTTTATTTAACAAAAAAACCAGTTTGACTCGAATGTCTAGTGTCCTTTGGTACCTCTTATGCACACATTATTCTACCTAGCACCTGACCACCTTTTGCTATGTTTTTACACGAGAACCTGAGCTGACTCAGATTCCTCAAGTTTGTATTAAACCTGATCATCCACCTGAGATGTGTCATTTCAACATGTGCTTTAGTGTTTGGAATAATAAGACTCAAGGAAATTGTATGTTTTGTAACATTTTGTATCAATTCGATTTATTTGAATTAAGGTTTATTTATATAGCACTTTCAACAGTGGGCATTGTCGCAAAGTAATGAAACCAACCTACTGGATTCCAACTGCCGTTAAACAACAAAGAACAAACAAGAGTGCAGCATCTGCAATATTAAATAGGTGAGAATTAGGAAGGAGCATTTTACATACATAAGGACTAAGACAAAACAGCTGTGTGGCCATTAGAAAACCACTTGTTAGTAAGACTATCAGAAATGATCAGAAAACAAAATTTGCTAGGGAGCATACAGATTGGATTTTGGAGCAACAGGGGAAAGGTCATGAGTAGTCTGAGTTCATGTAGTCTGAGCTACAGTGGGACTGGTTTAGACTCAACAATTGTTATGTGGAAATATTATGTTATGTGGAACATATTCCAGGATTCAGATTGTGAAAGTGTTGTTCTAGGAGCATGAGGAATCATTTTTACACATGAATTGCCAACAATACTAGACCAAGAGCATGTTCATAATATATACATTTTGATTTTGTTTGTATGCTGACTAAATAAACGTTTTAAGAAAGCAACTGGATAGATTTTTTTTTTGCATTGCCTTTACTGATGGTCTTTGTATTTTACAATATATATATATTAGACTAGATCATATCACACCGTGAACATGTCACATCGTTCCACCCCTGAATTCAGCGCGTTACTCAGCATAGAGCACGAGCCAGCCTGTTAAGGGTTAAACCGTAGGAGGCGCGCATGCTGAATTAGGGTGGAGTGAACTTGGACATCCACTATGACTAGTTTTTTCTTCGTCATTTAATTAGTCAGCTCCACAGAAAACCTAAGCCATGCTGCAATCTTTCTGATGGAAAAATCGATCAGAGCATTACATCACATTGTATTTAAATGTCCTCGGGTTAGCCGTGTGACGAGGGTGAAGCCGTGAGAGACAAACATGGGGGATGTGAGTGAAGCGTCTCTGCTGGACTACATCTACTCTTCTGGCGGAAAAGTTAAAAATTCTGACTTGTTGAAGACCTTTAAGCCGTTTGTAAACCATAGTGATTTGCACCTGCGTGGTGAGTAGTCTAAATATGAGGTTGTTTTGTGTTTTGCTTTCCTCGTTCACATTGATGCTGGAACCGTTACCGTTACTGCGGTTCTCTTCAGAACCTGACGTTTCTGTCACTGCTTGTGTGTGAAAATGTCTGTCCCTCGAGTTAACTCCTTGTTTTATCTACTAAGGACCTTTTCGGACGCAGTCGGGTTTACAAACGCTGTATGTTTTCTGTAAGCCCCACACTCGACCCATCTGCTTTACATTAGAAGTCTGGGTGCGCGCGAGCGTGTATGTGTGCGCGTGCGCGCGCGCGCCGATAAGGTTACAGCGGGAATTCTGTCATTTCCGTTGGGGCTCGCTCACCACGCGCTCACACAATATCCCCTCAGTATGTGGTTGTGTAGCTACAGAGCTAGCCTGATCCTATATGTCAGTTCTGCAGAAATTATATAAGCCACTGCGTGTGTTAATTCAACACGTTCTTTCTCAGTATACATTCTCATTAATGACCCCAGCAATTAGTTATAAACTGGTGAGCCATGATTTTATTTTATTTATTTATTAATTTTTACCTTAATGTCAACACACTGGTGAACCATTTTGCAATATTAACTTTTCGTTCTACAAAAAGTTCATTCAAATACCTTATATTTCACTGGAATTTAGTATCACATTAGACAATATCACATTTTGTGAATGCTTAACACATAGAACTATTACCCATCCACCTGGGGGACACTCACTCATGGCCTATATTGCTTTATCCTGTGTACAGGGTCATGGGAAACCTGTAACCTATCCCAAGAAACTTAAGGGCATGAGGTGGCGTACACCCTGGACGGGGTGTCAATCCAAAGCATATGCTCATTCACACACTACGGGCAATTCGGGAAAGCATATTAACCTAATCTGCATGTCTTTGGACTGTGGAAAGAAACCGGAGCACCCAGAGGAAACCAACCAAGCACGGGTAGAACATCAAAACTCCATGTTCAAGTAATGCGTTGTATCCAAGACCCAAGGCAGGAATCAAACCCCACTCTGAAGGTGAAGGCAACAGTGCTAACCCTCTAAGCCACGGTGCTGCCACTCCTGAGGCACACTTTTTCCTCAACGTTTACAGTACATGTTCACCTGAAATCATCAGACAGCATTGGAACATGACAGTAAATAAACTGTGACGTGAAAAGAGTGACCCTAACATAACAAGAACAAGTGGAACTCCTTTACAAAGCCAGAATCATTACTCTTGAGGAACACTTGAGAAACATATCTTCCAAAATTTGCTCATAATTAGCTTACTTTGGCAGCACGGTGGCTTAGTGGTTAGCACTACTCCGGTTTCCTCCCACAGTCCAAACACATGCAGATTAGGCTAATTGGCATTCCCAAAATAGCTGTAATGTGTGAATGCGCGTGTGAATGTTGACCGGAGGTCCTACCGTGGTCCGAAAAATGGGAGTAAATACAATGGTAATCACCATTAAAATCAAAGGAGTTAGCATGGTGACGTAGTTAGCACTGTGGTCTTGCAGAGTTCGAGTCGAGGGTTTGATTCTGCCTTGGGTCTGCGTGCGTGGAGTTTGTAAGTTCTCATGCTTAGTGGTTCTCCTCATGGTCCGGGTACTCAGGTTTCCTCACACAATCCACAGATATGCAGGTCAGGTCATGTCATTTGCTTTGCCAAATTGCCCGTAGTGTGTATGTGTACGTGCGTGTCCAGTAATGGGTAGGCTTCTGACCCCTGCAACCCTGTACACAGGGTAAGTCATATAGAAGATGAATGAATGAATTGTGTAAATTGATTGTGTAAAGCTGCTTTGCGACAATGTCAACTGTTAAAAGCGCTATACAAATAAAATTGAATTGAATTGAATGAATGAATAAATCAATGGACAGCATTTTGTTTAGACAGCTAACAAGATGTGATGTAAAAACAAGAGATCTTACAAAATAGGGTTCCGTTTCAGGAACAGATTTAAGTAGAACCATTTTAAACACCTACAACTGTTAACCATCCCAAGAACACTCGAGGAACAATTTTTTTATTAAATGTTCCCATACTTTAGCCAATTTGAAATCACTGGACGTTGTATTTACTTGACAGTTAGTAAAATCAGTCATTAAGACAACTGATAATGGTTAAAGAAGTTCATCGTTCCAAAAAAATAAACCAATAAAAATGAGAAACTTTTTAACTAGCTAGGATGGCTAACCATCCAAAGGAGAAACACATTTTACCAAATGTTTACATGTTTAGCTTTTCTGAAATTATTGGGCAGCACCAGTAAAGAGATGGAGGTGTGATTTTGATTTGTTTATTACAGTTTTGAGAACTAGAAAAATTGTTGGTCTGAGCCCCAAGCTTGGTCAATTTAGTCATCGGATTTGGTAATGTTTAACCATGCTAATTATACACTCACCTAAAAGATTATTAAGAACACCATACTAATACGGTGTTTGACCCCCTTTCGCCTTCAGGGCTGCCTTAATTTTCTATGGCATTGATTCAACAAGGTGCTGAAAGCTTTCTTTAGAAACATTGGCCCATATTGATAAGATAGCATCTTGCAGTCGATGGAGATTTGTGGGATGCACATCCAGGGCACAAAGCTCCTGTTCCACCACATACCAAAGATGCTCTATTGGGTTGAGATCTGGTGACTGTAGGGGCCATTTTAGTACAGTGAACTTATTGTCATGTTCAGGAAACCAATTTGAAATGATTCGAGCATTGTGACATGTTGCATTATCCTGCTGGAAGTAGCCATCAGAGGATGGGTACATGGTGGTCATAAAGGGATGGACATGGTTAGAAACAATGCTCAGGTAGGCCGTGGCATTTAAACGATGCCCAATTGGCACTAAGGGGCCTAAAGTGTGCCAAGAAAAGATTCCCCACACCATTACACCACCACCACCAGCCTGCACAGTGGTAACAAGGCATGATGGATTCATGTACTCATGTTTACGCCAAATTCTGACTCTACTATTTGAATGTCTCAACAGAAATCGAGACTCATCAGACCAGGTAACATTTTTCCAGTCTTCAACTGTCCAATTTTGGTGAGCTTGTGCAAATTGTAGCCTCTTTTGAGATGAGTGGTACCTGGTGGGGTCTTCTACTGTTGTAGCCCATCCGCCTCAAGGTTGTGCGTGTTGTGGCTTCACAAATGCTTTGCTGCATACCTCGGTTGTAACGAGTGGTTATTTCAGTCAAGTTGCTCTTCTACCAGCTTGAAACAGTCGGCCCATTCTCCTCTGACCTCTAGCATCAACAAGGCATTTTCGCACACAGGACTGCTGCATACTGGATGTTTTTCCCTTTTCACACCATTCTTTGTAAACCCTAGAAATGGTTGTGCGTGAAAATCCCAGTAACTGAGCAGATTATGAAATACTCAGACCGGCCTGTCTGGCACCAACAACCATGCCACGCTCAAAATTGCCAAATCACCTTTCTTTCCCATTCTGACTTTCAGTTTGGAGTTCAGGAGATTGTCTTGACCAGGACCACACTCCTAAATGCATTGAAGCAACTGCCATGTGATTGGTTGATTAGATAATTGCATTAATGAGAAATTGACCAGGTGTTCCTAATAATCCTTTAGGTGAGTGTACATTTCCTAGCCAAAAAACAAAGACACCACTTCAGTAGGGTCAGATTATTCTTCTGCATCAAGTACTGAAAACAATTAAGGAGCTATTAATTTACTGGAATGGGGTTGAGAACTCACAGGATTGCTGCTAAATAGCTGTGTGGCCATTAGAAAAACACTTGTCAGTGAGGCTAATCAGAAAAAAAAACAGTGTCATTTCTTAAATTTTGGATCAATACAAAAACTTTGGAGCAGGGGAAAAAGGTCATGTGACCATATAAGTTAATTTTGACCCTGTTTCAGTTGTGTAAGCATGTAAAGCATGCATGGCGGCCACTGTACAAGTCTTGGGAGGAAGTGTTATGATCTGGTGTTGCTTCAGTTGGTCAGGACTAGGCTCAGCAATGTTATGTGGCAATAAAATGTAAAAAAAAAAAAAAAAAAAGTCAGCTGACGGCCTGAATGTACTGAAGGACCACATTATCACATCAGTGGAGTTTTTCTTTCCTGATGTCACGGGTATACTCCAGGAAGTTTGGTTCTGGGAGCATGAGAAATAATTTTCATGCACAACCTTAATTTGAACAGTTGGATGTCCAGCTGTGCAAATCAAAGCTAAAAGCAGTTAATGAACTGTGTGCGACTCTTTTTTCAGTCTATACAGGCAGTGTATTTGTGACAGGATACAACTATTCTTCATGAATAAACCTAAAAAAGACAACGTTCCCACTAGTAAACAGCGAAACAACATATCTCTCATTAATAGTTAATAGAGACATTACTAAGAAAATAAATCTTGGGAGGATATATTTGCCAACAAACCTAGTCCAAAGCTTATCACTTTCAGTTGAGCATGCTTATAAGATAGAAACTTATATATTTTTTTGGATAATGACTTAACAATAAACATTGTTACAGAGCAAATTTACAGAAGTCGGGGTGTAGCTTTGGATTTCTTATGATCACATCCAACTGGCAAGGGAAAATCCTCCTGATGACATGAGGAAGAAGCCTTGAGAGAAACCAGACAGGGAACAGGATGTTCAGTGTAAGGAGATTGTGAATAAGAGTCCTGGGATGCTCATTGGACAGATCTTTATGATTACAACAGCAGTAGGTACAAGTCCACACTCTCCATCTGAGAGTCATATCAAGTCACACAGATTTTGCGTTATGGCCAATAGAATGCAGTAGGTGGCATTCATCAATATTTATTAAAAGATAGGTTGTTATCTTATGTTTCTGATCCATCAACAGAACTGAGAAAGTTTTCATCCTGAACATTGTTTAAAGCAGTTGATGAATGAACACTTTCCAAGCTGGCTGCTCCAGTGATTAACTTAAACCACACTGCTGGTGAAGTTATTTTTTGGGGTAGGAGGAAAAGCCTGTTGTCAAAATGAGGCTGATGGTTCCCTCTTTCGCATTACCCTGTATTCACACCGAACGCGGCGAGAGCGTCAAAACGGCCGGAAGTCATTCATTTTTAATGGGAGCCGGCGGTGAAGGGGGCACGTTGAGAGCAGCGAAGGGAGTTGAAATCAGCTCAACTTTATGGTAATGAGCTATGACGCGGCTGAGCAGCAACCAATAAAAAAGTAGATGTCCTCCGCTTGAGCGAATTCCGCGGAACGCAGTCCTGTAAACTTTTGTTCTGGCGACATTAGTTCCCAAGCAAAATGGAGGAGAAGTTAATTATAGCGGTAGCGGATTTCCCGGTTATTTATGACATGTCCCTGTTTGTGTACAGGGACATTAATAAAAAAAATGATGCATGGACAAAGATAATAAGAATATAATATAATAATGAAAAAATATTAAATTAAATTAGACTAGCAATTCACAATGAACAGAAGCCACACCATACAAATGCCTTATAATTTGTTTATTTCTACAATACAGTTCTTTCTATCAATCAATTTCTTGTTTTCTTCCACATTTTGGTCTCCATAAGATCAACAAGCTTGATTGCTTTGCGGCCCTTTAAATACAAGAAAGGCATTCGGTCTACGTCAGAGCAACGAAGCGCGGTAACGAGCGGGCGACAGGCGTCGGCGGTAGTGTGGCGAGAGCGAACTTTGACGCTCTCACCGTGTTGATTTGATGTGACATGTATAATATAAGACACTTTTTATCTATGCACAGCCATGTACACTGGTCCAAAAGCTAATGCGGTCCAGCACATTTCATATTTTAATTGAACCATTTAACCAGCTTAACATCTTAACTACCTAAGCATATGTATATTAATGTTCCACTACGTGGCTCCATGGATGGTGGAGTCCAGCTGGGCACTAGGCCACTCACATCTGGCACCATCTGACCCTCCTGTCCAATTATAAAATTGTTTCCGAGCTTTCACAAATGCACTGCAGTGGGATAAGGCCCTGCCCACAGAGATGCTCTAGATTTAGACAAGCTGTTTGTTTTATAAAATGAACTTTGAGCAGCTACTATTTTCTCTGTGGGAACATGCTGATGTGAACATCTCTGAGGGTACTGAGCACAGGGTAATGAATAACCCTAGGAAAAATAATCCCTCAGGAATTCTCCAGACTTGCCCCTGCTGAACGTCGACTTCTCTTTTTGGATTTCCTGTTGTTGTGCAATACTGTCCTCCTGGCAGGAAAAAGGAAAGGTTTCAGTTGTCGCAGACATGCTCTTTTCTGTAAACAGGCCATGAAATCTCCGATGTATTACAAGCATTAACAACATTTTGGTTCGAATTTATACGGTTGATACTATCTTCTTGGCAGCAATGCCTGTCTATTTGTTTCACAAGGACGTTTTAGAGATTGTAGCCTTGACAACCTTTTACCCAACGAGTTTGTTGTAGAGTGTTTGGAAATAGTTAGAAAGCTTACTGAATAAGAAATTGAGCTTGAGCTTAACATTTTGACTTTTGGCTCACTTTGAACCAATTTTAGTGATGCTGGAGAACCTTGGAGAAGGCTCCATTTAGGGTGATTTAAAAAAGCTGGTTAAAGCAGCACATAAAAGGAAGCAGAGACAGCGGGAGGAAAAATCATTTAAGGGTAATGATGTCACTTATTTAGGAATTGTTTGCATTCTTTAGACATGCCCGAGGTTAATCTCAACTTAATCTTGCTTATCTGTTACGTAAAAAACATCTGAGACACACTAACACTTACTCTAACAAAACCTATGAAATATTGTATATACTGTGCTTTTGCGTTTTCTTTTTCCTGCTTGCGTGCGTGAATTCAAGTCAAAGTAGGCTTTCATTGTCATTCCAACCATATACAGTTAGTACACAGTGAAACGAAACAACGTTCCTCCAGGACCAGGGTGCTACATACATGCAACAACATAAATTTACAACACACATTTTTACATTTTTAGGTTAATCTAAAAGAAGAACTATCAAATATCTATACAAAAATACACAATAGACAAAGTGCACGTGCAAATAGTGCAAACAAAGAGGTACTTGACAGACACAACAATGTAACACATAACAGTACTTTTTGATGTAGTATGAATTTAGGTAGTGGGAAGAGCAGCAGCAAACAGTTTACATTTTGACAAGAATATTGTGTGCAAATAGCAGTCAAATAAATATTGTGCAAAAAGATTGCGAGGAGCAGCACAGGTAGGTAGGTATGAGCAGATTGAGATGGATGTACATCAGTGTGATTGTGCATGTGTGTTTATCAGTTCAGTCCAGATGTTATTTAGTTCGTCTGAGTGATTTGTGTGTGTGTGTGTGTTTATCAGTCCAGGCTCTTTAAGTTAAGGAGACGGATGGCTTGCGGGTAAAAACTGTTTCTCAGTCTGGATGTGAGTGCCCGAATGCTTCGGTACCTTTTTCCAGATGGCAGGAGGGTAAAGAGTGAGTGTGATGGATGTGTCCGGTCAGCCACAATGCTGGTGGCTTTGCGGATGCAGCGAGTGGTGTAAATGTCTTCGATAGAAGGGAGAGAGACCCCGATGAGCTTCTCAGCTGTCCTCACTATCCGCTGTAGGGTCTTGCGGTCTGACATGGTGCAATTCCCAAACCAGACAGTGATGCAGCTGCTCAGGATGCTCTCAATAGTTCCTCTATGGAAGGTGGTGAGGATCGGTGGTGGAAGCTGTGTGTTTCTCAGCCTTCTCAGAAAGAAAAGACGTTGTTGGGCTTTCTTATGCAGAGAGCTGGTGTTGAGGCACCAGGAGAGGTTCTCCTCCAGGTGGACGCCCAGGAATTTTGTGCTCTTGACGATCTCCACAGAAGAGCCGTCGATGCTGAGCGGAGAGTGATCGCTCCTTGTCCTCCTGAAGTCAACAACCATCTCTTTTGTCTTTTCGACATTCAGAGCCAGGTTGTTGTCTTTACACCAGTCCGTTAGCCTCTGCACTTCCTCTCTGTATGCTGACTCGTCGTTCTTGCTAATGAGACCCACCACGGTCGTGTCATCAGCGAACTTGATGATATGATTGGAGCTGTGTGTCGCTACACAATCATGAGTCAGCAGTGTGAACTGAGGGGACTGAGAACGCAGCCCTGGGGGGCCCCAGTACTCAGTGTGGTGGTGCTGGAGGTGTAGCTCCCGATCCGCACTGCTTGAGGTCTTTCGGTCAGAAAGTCCAGGATCCAGTTACAGAGGGAGGTGTTCAGGCCCAACAAGCTCAGCTTCCCGATCAGGTGTTGGGGGATGATTGTGTTGAATGCTGAACTGAAGTCTATGTACAGCATTCTGACGTATGTGTCTTTCTTGTCAAGATGTCACAGTGCCATGTGGAGTGTGGTGGAGATGGCGTCGTCCGTTGAACGGTTTGGATGATATGCGAACTGCAGGTGGTCTAGTGAGGGGGGCAGCAGGGTCTTGATGTGTCTCATGACGAGCCGCTCGAAGCACTTCATAACCAAAAATACAACATGACAACTTTTTGTGTCATTTCAGAAGTCCCACATTTAAGCCGTCCACTGTAAAATTACCCGAACACGATAGTGTGCTTGTGAACGTCTGTTGGTTGTTTCCATAGTAGTGTCAAAAGTGCAGTTTCCAAGCAGGAAAGGGTGATCCTGCAAGCTCAGGGATTCATAGCCGTGTTGTTTGCTTGCATTAGGCATTGAAGATTCACACATAAAACATCCACTCATAAAAAATATCCTCATTCAGTTTTTACATGCTACTCAACAAAGTAGCAAAGTAAAGTATAACATAAACGAGGGACATTCAAGTCAGACCGGGACTTTTAATTTTGCAGAGTAACAGAACACAGTTATAAGAGTAAATTAGCTTCATTATATGATTTGCTACACTAATGCACGTATCTCAGTGTTTCACTAGTGCTTGGATACCATCAAGGTGGAATGTTTTCTCAGTACAGCTGAGCCCCAATAGGATTGCCTGATTGACATCTGAAACCCTGGCCTCCCAGGAACTCCTTTAATGGCCCAAACATGCAGAAGTGGTTTAGTGCGAAGTCAGGACTGTACAGGGGATGTTGCAATAACTCCCAGTCGAGTTCCTGTAATGGCAAAACGTTTGCACAATTCATATGTTTTACTGCAGCTAAGGGTTTCGTCACCATAATGAGCTTGATGTCTTCTGTAAATGTCTATTGGTTTTATACCTTCGTTTGTAAGAAATTTCATCACAAGTCCCGGTTTGATTTGAACACCTCTCTTATAATAAGCAGGACTGTTTATTCTGATATTGTTTGTCATGCTCATAGGCTTTGTGTGATTACTAGTGACTTATATGACAATCTTTTTCTAACGTCAATCTGTTTTGCCTTCTCCCAGCCAAATACAGGGAGGACTTCAAGCTCATCATCGACAGAATAGCTGTGTTTAAATCTGAGAATGTGAGTAAGACATTTCAGCCTGTTTAACAACCATTAATGCTATCAGTACCATTAGTGAAATGTTATTCTTTGATTAATGCACCCATGGAATAGAAGCATGATAACATTATATTACTTCTTCTACTTGCCTTTGTAGAAAACTGAGCATTGTGTGTTTTTGTGGTTTATTACAGAAGAGGGGAAATCATAAATGCTCTAATGTGTTGCCAATGCCTACGTCATGCCTGTCTAGAACTAGGCTACAAAATGCAAACAGTGCAATGTAAATCAAAGGATTCTATAACAAGCTAATTATTATTATTATCAGCTAATTATTAATTATTATTAGGGTCAATCACCAGGAATCACCCGATACAATATTATCATGCTAGGTGCCGATTTGCTTTGTATTGCGATACACTATCATAGTATCACAATTTTATAAATATCCTGATTCTATTTAAATTTTTTCAGATTTTGTTACAATTCTGAACAAAATTTGCAAATTATTTCCTCCCACCAGACAGGATACTGGGCTACCTGCCAATGTGTGAATAGGTTAGAGCACCACCTGTAGGATTATAAAGGAATGGCAACATTTTACCAATCCAGATGTAAATAAATATAACTTTAAAATTAATTTTAAAAAATCTATTTTGGAGTCAACTTGGCGGCGCTTACTCATAAGAATCATGTTATGTAACTGAATAGACTTTTGCCCATCTCTACTAATTATGCAAAATAATACACTATTAAATAAATAAATAAATAAATAAATAAAATAAAATAAAATAAAACCTTGGATCTCTGGGCGAGGCGACTTCATGGAGCCAGAGACCTAATTCTCTTCTGAAAATGTCTTGCATCATGTTTAAACCGTCGACCAAAAGGCACAAAGTTTCTTCTACTATGGTCTGTCCTCACATATACTGTACATTTTGAGTCTGAACATCGTTGTCAGCTATTTTTAATTGAAAGTAGTTTAAGTCAGTTTAGTGAAAAATGAGGTAAATGACATCACACGCTAATCTGTGTATCACTTGCTTCATCATGTAGTATTTACATAGAAACTAGTAGCAGATAGAGAAGGTGGTGTGCATGCAGGAACTCACACCAGGGCATTACAGCATATATGATGTTAAACTCTGTGGGCGGAGCCTGGCATCATATTGGTACATTCAAAACGAACAATTGCCTTAAGCTCCAGCATTCAAATTGTGACAGAAATAAGCATTTAATCCAGCAGCAATGTCTTAAACCCCTCATATAAGATGTACATGTAAAGAAAAGTGTAATGATTAGGCTATTATTTAACTCTTGTTATTATATATAGGCAGTCATGGTGACTCTGCTTTAGAGAAATCCCCTGAACTCAGTCCAAAAACACGCTAGATTTGTCGCTAGTCGCTTTTTGGAACCAAAGTCCCCAAAGGGGCATCAAAAATCGTTAAATCTTGGAACAAAGTCACTAAGTTGGCAGCACCGAGACTGAATCTCCTCTTTGGTGTCATTACTGTTATTACAGTTATATAAGAGTTTTTAGGCTGCTTTGTGCTTCACAGCACTTTTGCCACGTACAAATCCTTTATATTTCTGATTCTGAAAAGATTATCTAGCATCCATTTAAAAATATTGTCTGGTAAAAATAGTTCCTATCAACAGACAGGCTTTATGTGCCGGGTTTTTTTTTTTAACCTTGTCTGCCAAATAACTGTGGATAAAAATGAATCAAACGCTGGTACATAATGTGCTTGTCGTTGATGCCTGTGTTTCTGATTTCTCCACCTTTGTCCATCTGTGTTGGCACTGTCTTAAGGAATTAGCAAATATGTAGTACTTGCATTTGCATTCTTTACCTACTTTTCAAACAAAGACAAGAGCTTTTTATACCAGCAGGTACCTTACTTCCTTTTTTCAAATATCAGCTGAAGATTGTAAGCGCTCTCACTCACTCACTCATCGTCTATACCGCTTTATCCTGTACGCAAGGTCGCAGGGAGACTGGAGTCTAAACTAGAAGATCTAGGGCATGAGCCAGGGTATACCATCGCAGGGCACACACACATACAACACACACTCACATGCTCATTCACACACTATGGGCAATAGGGGAACGGCAATTAGTCTAACCTGCAGGAAGGAAACCGGAGTACACAGACACTGTTTATTTAATTTAATTAAGCCGTTAATTTAGTATATTTTTGGTTGCCCGATTAAATTAAATTAATCAACGGGTCAGTTTTTGATTCCAAACTGATTCACATTTTTAAATTGTTAAGGTAAACTTACTGTAAAAACATAGAGTGGTGTGAAATCGTCTAAACCATAGCATTTCCATAAAATACACACCACTCACATTTTTTGCAAATACGTACACATATTGTGAGAGAATCTCTTCTTCATCGTCTTTGTCTTCTTCTTTTTCTTCAGAGTTTATGGGTGGTTGGTGCCTTACCGCCACTCGCTGGAGTGTGGAGCAGATGATTGGCAAAAAGATTATCACTTTGTATGAGGAATGACATTGAAGCAATTAACACACATTAGACAGCATTTCAATGCTTATTATATACTTTAAATAGTTTTTTTTCACACTTCAAAATTTAAGAAATGTAGCTACTTGAGGTAAACGTATGTGCTACTGAATCTAAAATCTCAGTCCCCAGAAATCCTGTCTACCTATCTAATCGTCTACCTGTGTTTCACAGCTCCAATCCTTAAAAAAGCAACACTGGGAGTTATGTGAAATCAGATCCAATACGAATTTAGTTCAGCCGCATATTTACTCTGATACATGATATGCGTTTAGTGTGTTCCTATTTTAAGCTACAATTCCTTTCAGCCCGGTGAAGACTTGTTTTTATCATCTGTACCAGCTCCAGTAGGCCATTTTCAAGTGCATATTTTAGTTAGACTATTTTATTTATTCAAACCCAGGAAATCAGCAACTGTAAGGTTGACCTTTTGTTGTGTCTCTAATCTCTTTCTTTCTCAGGGAGAGAAGTACCTTATCCTGAAGAAGAAATACAGACAGCTCATGCAGGACCGTGAATCTGTGCCTTCGGTTTCAGAAACGAGACCGAAGATAAAACCGAATCTAGTCGAATGGTGTGCAGGACCCACCATTACTGTTACAGATGTGCAAGAGCCAGACGAGAAGGAGGATGTGAGTACATAATGAGCTGCGAACGTTCTGTTAGGGTTAAAATGAAAGATCGAAAATGATCAGAAACAAAAAGACATCTGATTCGCTGAGCTGTGTTAAATATGAAAGAGGGAATTAGGGTTGGGTTAAGATTAGTGCACAGTACTGTTTGCACACCTGTGACCATAACTGAATTCTGTATGATGACCAATTACACGTCACCTTAAACCATTGTTTTGTCTGTAGAGTGTCCTAGTCATTACCTGTTATGTTTCTTAGCAACCATAATCGTACTGTAAACAGACTATATTATTAGTCATTTGAAAAAATGTGAATGTTTTCATTATAAATGAAATAATTTATTGGACGTCAGATTTTATCGTTTTGTTTTTGTCATCAGTTTATATTCCTCTTTGAAGCCTGTCCCTGATAAAATCATATTAATGCATGATCTTATTTCTTCATTCCAATCTTTATTTGAGTCTTGTGCTGAAAAATCAATATTAATAAACAGGGCTAGTTTTTGATTAGATAAAAATCATGCACTTATTTGAAATGGTAATGTTTTTTTTTTTCTCTTGAATATTACTCATGTATATCAGATATACTGACTGAAGGATTTGAATGATCTGGTTAAGCATTTAGGCTACAGATAATTTCACATGACTGTAATTGTGTCTGATAGGATTCCTGTGCGACTGCGTTAAAGCTCAGTGAACAGGAAATTTCCATTTCCATATGATTTAATGCATGCGGCATTCTCTGTTTAACTAATTTCCATTCAGGCATTCTCTCCTGCATGCCCTCTTTGCTCCTGAGCGTTTGCTCACCTGGAACAGAGAATCAGGCACCGATAAGAGAGGTTCTGTCAGACTGACAGGTCTTTTGCAGTGTGGTTATCTTTCTTTTTGTGAGGAAAGCAGATTAGATGTCAGGCCAGGTGGAGAGAAAGTGGTATTGTGGTTGTTTATTATCATAAATCACCTAACCTTACATTGTGTGCTTTCAGTTCTGGAGGCTAATTCATTGCTTTCTTTTGCTCTAAATATACCTAATTATCAAGCATCTCTGTATAAAGTGCACTGTTTTTCATGAGTTAATCCTTTATCCATCAAATGATTGTTGAGTGATTGATTGATGAGTGTTATGAAAAAGAATTTGCCCCTTCCTGATTTTTTTTTTTGTGCTTATTTGTCACATATAAATGATTGAGATCATAAAACAAATATTAAACAAAGATGATGATTTCATTTATTAATGGAAAACAAAGCTGGGAAAATGTAATTGCCAGACCTGTTGAATCAAGAAATCAATTAAATAATACCTGTCTGACGAAGTGAAGCACAGAGAGATTTCCAAGGCGAATGCTGCTGCTGACCAAAAAGAACACAAAGACTCGTCTCACAGCGTTTCATACAAACAACATCATACCAACAGTCAGACATGGTCGTGGTAGTGTGACAGTTTGGGGCTGGACGATTTGCCATAATTGATGGAACCATGGAATCTGCTATCTATTAGAAAACCCTGAAGGAGAATGTCAGGCCATAAGTTCAAGACCTCAAGCTCAAGAGCACTTGTGTTATGCAACAGGACAATGAATTTAAACACACCAGAAAGTCCACCTGTGAATGTCACAAAGAAAAAAAAAAGTTTTTGGAATTATTATTATTATTATTATTTAAAAAACTTTTTTTGGGGGGGGGGGGGAATTTCCGCACATCTAAATTCTTTCTTGACATATCCCAGTTTGGCGGCTAGGTACAGATTGCAGAGTCAGCCATGATACTTCGCTGCTGTTGCAGATGCAGTTAAGGGCCCTGCTTAAGAGCCCACAATGGAACCCCCTGAAGCTGGGGAGTGAACTGATGACTTTTTGATTAGTAACTCAGAGCCTTATGATGCTCAGCTACAACAGCCCCGGTGCTAGCGCTCTCCTCGCTTTAAAAGGAAAACGGATGCTGTAATGGTGAGGTGTATGGTGTAACTGGTATGGGGAATGACATCACTTTCTTAAAAGTTATTAAGAACTACCCTGACTACCCTGGTTTAGCAATAATCAAAAAATATTTTAACATAATTTAGTTGTATTAACTATTCAGGAAGCTTCTCTCGAGGGTCAGAGAAAGGAGGCTAATCAACAGGACATGAACTGCTCTCTTGATGTTGAAATGTCGCTCATGAAAGTTTCTCAGAAGTGAACAGGGGGTTTCAAGACAGTCAGTGTTTCATTTAGTTGCTTTTATTTAGCCTACAATTGATTGTAATACAAAATTCTGCACCACGCCAGGCCTTCCCGGATCATGAAGCTCTACATCATGATGTTTTTTTTACACTCTACAGACACCAGTGGTTTAAGAAATTTGCAACATCACCGGCTTTGGCTGCGTGATTTCAAATAGGATATGCTCCCAAATAATTCAACTTTGGGTTTGTTTCGAATCTAGATGACGCCACAGAGTTCATCAGGGCAAGAATCCCCATGGTTTCATGGTCTGAAGCTTACTGTTAGTTCTCTCTTGACTTTCTGGGCAATACTAACCAATTGTGATTGTGTATGATGCTGCAAGAGCAAGTTTGAAAAAACATGCTATGGCTGGCTGCTCTCGCGTCGCTTGGAGGAAGCACGTGCTAGCTTTCACCATCATTGTTTTGCAGCTGTGGCGTGAAATAGAGGATAGGTAGCTAGAGTGAAGTGTGCAATCTGGCTGACAGCTAATAATAATTTGAGGGAATTTTAGGTCAACATTATTATACTGATGCAAGGAACAATGCTATAGAGTAGAAAACTCTAGTGATTGCTTATTTACTAAATGTTAGTATATACAGTATATCTATTAAGATCAGGAAGTAAAGTAAAAAATTAAGGGGTCACCAGATGAACATTGTGTTTGCTTTGTTTCTTGTTTGTGTCTCTTGTTACATTTAAACAGTCGCTGTCTCTAACGGCTGTGCCACATTTCCTAAGTGTGAATTTCCTTCCTGGAAATGCTGCGTCAGAGCCTTTCTTTCAGCCCGGGTGTGAATTGGACATGAGATGTTGGGTCTAATGTGTCACTTCAGCACAAACGGCTCACACAAAGCAAATGAACCCGACGTGATGAGTAAGAGATGCCCGGATTGAAATGGTGCACGTGCATGATGGTCGCTTGAGCCAGGTGCTGTTGGACATGACCGGGGCAACAGTTTGTGGTTTGTGAGGTTTAACAGAACTATACAGCAGGCCGGTTGTCACAGATTACAGCCCATACTGTTTCCTGTTTACTGTTGCAGATAATAGGCAGCAGCTGTACAGGCAATGTGTTGTGAGTATTCTCGCAAAAAAAAAACACAAGTTCACGAGGACGCAAATCAAAACAAAGAAGCGTTAAATATTAATTCACACACTTTTTTGCAAATATCACACGTAAGGCTTACTGTTAGGTGAACGTGTGAGTCTAGAAATACGGTTTCCTGTTAACTGTGAAGACAAAGGATGTTGTGTACGGCTCTTGACATTAATTTTTTCCTCCATTTATAATTAATATTCAGATGACAGTTGAACAGGCAGTTGACTCAGAGGAGAACCCAGAACTTCTGTCTGAGGAGAATCCTGAACCCACAGAGGCAGAGGATGATCTGGAAAAGGACTCAGGGTCAAAGGTTAGTGAAAAGCACTTGATGGAGCATTTTTTGTTTTTACAGCTTTACAAGTTACAAAAATTTGTCATTTTCTATGCTTTCGTGTGATGCTGGGTTTGGCCACCAGAGGGCGACAGAATAACGAATGTTGAATACCAGCATGAAAAGGCTTTTGCATTTGCAAGTGAATGATGCTGTCTGTTGTTGTGGAAAAAAGCAACATGCTCTACGTCATTAGAGAGAGAATAATCATCTTTCTTCTCCCACCATTCAAATGTATATCAGTTATGGACAAAGTGTTCCTGATTTTTATTTAAATTTTTTTATGTTTCAGGTTGAAAATTCAACTTCGGGTTGAAGTAGGGATTTGCTTTTAGTTATTCACTAATACTACGAAGCCAGTCATTTAACTTAATTACAAAATCGTGTGATCCATTACAAAAAGAATCACTTATTAAATCACAACGAACAAAGCTTGGATACATTCTAAAGGCTAGCTTTAAAATGACTAAATCTAAAACTAATAACAGTAATAATTGTAATAAGAAATATTAAAATAATTAAGATGCAAAAATGATACCTAAAAAAATCGAATGAGTAATATGGATCAGCCTGAACGTACCCTTCGTGAGGCTGATTTGAAACTGAATGTGATCTTTGTTCCTGCTTTCTAACTTCAGTGTCTTGCTTGACTGTAAATCAGGGGTGTGTGTATTTTTAGAACCTTTTTTTTTTTTTTCTGCGGATATGATCATTTAGTAAACTTCACGTGGAATCAAAAGACTATTCGGCCGGCCGTTTAGAAAAATCCATTTTGGTTTGGACATCATGTTTCACACCACATGTTTATTTCTTAACAAAGTCCAAGCTCTTACACTGAGTTTCCACGGCAGCGCTTGTTTGCTTTTGGGCTTAGAAACCTGGATCAGAGGACACGTGTGAATGCTCAGACCGTGACAGTTAGTAATTGATGTAGTTACCTGTCGCACTTCTAGTTCTCGACTTTCCCTCCCGGTGGAAAAAGCATGTGGCTCGACGGCTGTTTAAGCTGTTAAGTTCGGCGCCGTTTACAGTGGACAGTTTGGACAGTTAGCACAGAGCACATGAAAGAAAGTGTGTGTTTGCTCTCTGTCTGGCTGACCGCAGCTCCCCCGCCCCTCAGAACAATTAGCAATCAGTTGCGTTCTGAAGTCAGCAAACGGCTACATTTTCCTCTCTCACGAACACGTTGACTGACACGTCGGTCAGCTCACGTGTATCCAGACTGGCCCTCAAAGCGCTGGCCTCTTGTGAGCACCATTTCAAAATACCCAACGCGAGCAATTTAGCTTTCAGTGAGGCAAATTGTTGGAGTTTTAACCGCATGCCTGAAGGTGGAAACTTGTCCTTCCTCTGTTTTCTCTCCTTTCTTCTGGGTGTGTGTTAGGTTTAACATCCTTTGCATAATTCGACTTTTGTTTGATTCATTCCCTTGTTTGTTTCATCCTGTAGCACTCCAACGAAACTAGTTTACTGTAACGTCCACTCTATGACCAGAAGTCATGTTTCATTTCCTCTTTCGTGACGTCTGTTTTTTTATTTTTTTTGCTTTGTTTTTTTTTTTCTGGTGTGTATTGATGTCTATGAGATGTCTGCAGTGCTTGTGACAAACTTAAGAGTCTCACACATCACCGGTTGATTGAACAGCGTGATGGTGGTGGAAAATTCTTTTAGTAACAAACAGTACTAGTGAGAAAGAGGACACTTGCTCCACACAGACACACACTCACCTATTACAGTGATGGATTTGTTGTGTAGTAGAGAAGAATAACAGATTCTGAGACTTGCTAGTTTTTTGTGTTAGAAATACAGTAACTTACAAACCCTTACTGTTCAATCTCTCTCTTTATCTCTCTCTCTCTCTCTCTCTCTCTCTCAATCTTTTCTTATCATTTTTCCAGTCAGAATCGGAGCAGGACGAGGAATCCACGGGGAGTGTCGGCTCCGCATCTGTGGCTGTAAGTGTCATTTTAAAGAAAAGTAATAATCTTCTCCCTTCTTTTCCATTACCAGCATGTATATTAGTAACAATTGTATATCATATAACATGCATAATAATTGTGTTCTCTCATATCTTCTGCACTGTGCCTGGGGGTTTATGTCTGACTGTTGCAAATCACTCACACTGGAGACTCCTCCCATAAATGTAAAATGAATTGGTAAATAAATTCTCCTCACAAACAAGTAAATGCACTATATAATTCGCTGTACATTTTTAATTTATGCTTTTTTATTTTTTTACTTTTTCCCGATATATTAGCAATGAACCGTTCCTATGGAAGTAATATATTAGATTAGTAATATTCAATTAAATGCTATTATGAGGTGTAATAGTAATTTCAAACGCATTAAATATATAAATTATTATTGAGCCCCTGACAAAACAGAACAATTTGGTTAATATTATAACCAAATATCCTTTCAAATTATACTTAAAAAGACTAATTCTATTTAAAAAACACTCAAAAGTTTGGGATCACTTTCAAATTTCTTTGTTTTTGTTTAATGATTTATTTTTTGCATTCTACAACAATACCTATGAAAGAACACATGGAATTAGGTAATTATGTAACAACAACAACAGTCACTTGTTATTTTAAAACACAGAGGTCAGTCTTTCTGGTGTAGTTCATGATGAAACTGGCTCTCATGAAGACCATACTAGGAAAGAAAGACCCAAACTTACCTCTGCTGCAAAGGAAGAAGCTCATTTAGAGTTACCAGTTACCTGAGAAATCACCAGTTAACAAACAGCACCTCAGATGAGAGGCTTTATGCTTCATGAAGGCTTTACAGAGCATGAGTAGTAGACACATCTCAATATCAACCGTTATCATCAAAGGAGATTATTGTATATTTTGGACGCCTTCAGCATAAAAATCAGGAGCGACTATGGAGTTAGAAAGTGATCCCAAACTTTTGATCGGTAGTGTATATGCTAAGAACTCCATAGCTAACCTCATGTTGACCTCTGTGTTCTTACGAAATGAACATTAACATTAGCACACACAATGGTTTCCTCCATGTTCGGTCGTTAATGCAAACACAATGCCAGTCTCTGCTGATGAGTCGTGCTGTTGTCTTCAAGTACTCACTAATGACTGGAACTCTTGATGGTACCGTGACTCACTATTAGGTCTGTACTTCCTCAATTTGACGCAGGGCGCATCTGAATAAACAAAATATACGACCGGAAGTCAGAGTTACTCAAAAGTAAACAGTTCTGATAGTCTAATCAGTCTAATAGGTGCTGATCCTGTTCTCAGAACCGTTTCTGTTTGCACATCTACGACTTCCAGGTCTACAATCTGTCCAAAAGTTGTTTCTTTTGGTAATATTTTGGTAATATCAAAGCTATTTTTGCTCAGAGCATTTTATCCATTATTTGTTTGGCTATTGTTTTAAAAACGTATATACAGTAGAGCTTGTATAGTTTGTAATCTGAAGCCTCCCTGTTAACACACTACAGAAAGGCTTCTATATAAGCACATTTATATTTTTGTTAATTGTCATTGACCTATGCTGAGTTGCCGGCACGTATCTGTGCCACTTGAGTTTTAAGGGATTCATTAAATCAGAACTGAGGTGCATATCAGTCCATTACAGCAAGTTTTGCTTCTTCTACATTTTCCTGCTCTTCACACCGACTTGAGTTGTGAAGGAACGAGTTTGTCCCCCTGAATCCATAATTAGTCGGGGCCAAATTCCACAAATGAATTCCAAAGTACAACAAAGACTCATACGAAGCTTCTGCAGGCACACTGAGAAATTTTATAAAGTGATAAAGTGACGTTATGTTTATAGTTCTGGTTATCCATACAGTTAGTCCTGTTTAACCATATGGCCGGTTCTGGGGAACCGAAAAAGTCTAATTTGTATTGAATACACAGTTATTTTGAAAGGCACCAAATCGATTTAGCTCAGTGTGCATGCAGAAGCTTCATAAGAGTCTCAGCTGAACTTTGGAAAGCATTTTTGCACAGAACCAAGGTTGTGGAATTTGGTCCCGATTGCTTACATTGTACTTCACGGTTGGTGTGCGGACCAGGAACACTTATAATGACCAAGACCGATTGTAATCTAAGCCTGTAGTCTGTAATCTGTAATCTGATACCATATGTTTCTCAATTTTAATTTAAGACAGACTTGAAGAAACATGAACTATCCCTTTAAACACCACCTTTTTGTCTTTTTTTATTTTGCATGGATTTATAAAAAACAACATAAAAAAAGACTCTAACTATGAAGTACGTTTGCAATAACGTCTGTGTGACCATTAATGAAACCATCGTCACCACAACCAACAACAACAACACAACCTTTTCACCTGGTGCAGCAGTGTCCCCTCACTAACAGCAGCACAGTTATGTTTTTGTAGCTGTTTACCTGAGTGTGTTGATGCCGTTCTTGTCCTTCATCCCAGCTGGATCCTATTGAAAAAGAGTGGATCTACTCCGCAGCATGTGCCAGACTCCCTCATCTCACCCAGCTTCTCAAACAGGACGCCTCGCTGGCCAACAAAAAAGTATGCGTTTTGAATTTTACCACCTTATACATTAGAACTAACCGAAACAAACATATAAGCAAATTAAACTTGAGGCTTATTTTAAAAAGACCTGATGTTAATTTTTTTGTATGTATGTGTGTTTGTATGTTCAACTGAAACCAGGATTTTACATCAGTAAGTTCTTACTCTTCTAATTTTTTGTTTGTTTGTTTTAACAGTTTTTGTTTGTTTGTTAATAATATGCTTTCCTTTTTTTTTCCTTCATTACTACCATTTTTCCCTCTGGGTGGTGATTAAAACCTTTAGGGGGTGAGTACCAGCACCATTTACATTTAAACTTGTTTTTCACTGAACTTGCTCATATCATGTCTGATCTCTTATGGTGATGTTTCTTCCCACAAACTTTGTGATGCAACGCGGCTTCTTCGCTCATCCCCAAGTGCAGAGTGTAGGAGCGCAAAAAAAGAGGAGGAGGAGGTGATGAGGGGGTTTTCTGTCCCAGGCTTACATTTCAAAGGCCTACTATCAAAAGGATTATGAAAGATGGCTTTTTAGCTCCTGCACCCTCAAAACAAGCTCAAATCCTTTTATTTGTCTCTTCTCCCTCCCTTGCATGTGCGCTTAAGAGCTTTGCCCTAGTGTTTGTTGTCCCTCCCTGGCCCGGAGTTCTCACAATGTTCTAGCTTGGACCACCTTCTAAGAGTCACTAAGCCTCTCCCTTCCCCACCCGGACAAGATACAACAGCACGCATTGAAGTACAGGGGAGATTAGGTGCCACCTCAAAGACTTCAGCCACTTAAAGATAATCTGAAAGTAATAGCGCAGGCTAGGATTAATTGGGGAACAATGGCGAGTCTGACCTCGGGTGGCTTTGATGCCCTTCCTCCTTCCATTCCCTGCCTGCCAGCTTGTAGTTGCATGCCAGCCTGGTCAAGTCATGCAAAAAAATCCATCATTTTTTAATTAAGGTGGCGAAGTGCCAGATTGGCCAAGGTTCATTTAAAAAATATCCGAATTGTCGGTACGAATTGCTGTTTTCCTTAAGTGACTGTTCAGGTTTTATCAGAGCTTAGCTGCCGCTTGAGAGGGATGCTCTTTACGTGAGCATTTGTTTCTTCGGCTTAGCTCCTTGATGCCCCCGAAGTGGTTAAGCGTTGCCTTGAGCCTTGTGCTGAAGAACGCAATGGCAGGTAACCTGACACAAGCGCTATCTGCGTTTTCATTTCACATGCTTGAAGCCCCATGTCGGGACTGGTGGACCAGTGGGGGGCGGGTTGGAATTCCAGCTGTGCCTATCGCAGGGTGACCTGAAAAATAAACGGCAGCGTAAACATTCTTCGCCTTATAGCATTGCAGGCTGGACCTGTCCGTCAACGAGTGCAAGATAGATAACGTGTGAATGAAAAGCCACCTGTACTCATCTCTTTTATCTATGTCTATCTGTCTTTCTTTCTCCCTCTCTCTATGTCTTCCCTCCGTGTCCTGTGTACCACCACGGCCCCTCCCTGTCCTCCCGGACCGACTCTTCCTTCCTCCAGTTTGTAAGTATATAATTTTCCCATCTCCTCCCTTTTAAAAGACAGTGTGAATATGTGTGGCAGTGCCTCCTTTTGTGTCCCTTGTTAATAGTCCCCCTAGAACAGGACACGGACGTTGTATTTTATTCAGTGTGGCCAGGAGGGCACCCCGCAGGGCCTAGACAGGAAGCTATAAGGACAGGAGACGCCACATCCTGTAGGCCATCGTCCGTCACACTCCGCCCCCAGAGACCTGTCGGACTGTCGCTCAAAGGCCAAGATGACCAGTCCGTCTTGAGAGTGTGACAGCGAAGACAATGGGTCCGTAGATAGAAGAGCCAGACTCCATTTATCACAATCTGTCACAAGGGCCGAGCTCAGAGGAGGGACTGAGGGTTGTCCCACTGTAGCGGGACACACACAGTGGAATATAGATGAGAAAAAACAGTAACAACAGCTGTTTTCTCAAGATGTTAATGTAGCATTATTTCTTTAGCAAAAGAGAAAATGACTAAATGGAAAAAAAGGGGGGAAAACTGATTGTGTTAATTCGCATCTAAAATGTTTTTCAGTGCTGTTTCATTATTCAGTTATTTACCTAAATTATTTTCATCCTTCTGATTAAAAACAATCTTTCCTTTCCTAAGGTAAATATAGTCAGTCCTGCTGTACAAACCTGGCTAACCATTAAACAAATGGAAGCGCGTGTGTACAGGTGATTATCGTACATATGTCTGCTTTCTAGTTTGTGCTATTTTAGCCTGAGTGTTTTGTCAAACATCAGGTTTGTGCGTGTGGAATCCATCATTTCTGTTCTCAGAGCTTGTCCATTATTGTAGCTTCAGCTTGTGTTTGTGTGTGTGTGGTGGCCCTGTGTCTTCTTGATGGGCTTGTCAGTGGGCTGATGCCTGGGTGGGTCCTCCATCACAGGGTCATACCAACATCATCAATCTTGCGTTGGGTGACAGGCCCCAGCTTCCCCCGCAGTGGGCACACTGGTTTGTTGTTTTGTAATTAGGCTGCCATTAGATGGCAGGAACCCGTCTTCTCCACGCACAGCTGGGCCCCTCCTCCAGCGACCAATGGAAGCCCATGGTCGTGTCCATTTTCTGGCATTGTGGGAGCTGTGGAGTGTGGAGTAGCCAGGAAAAGCAAACCGAGCATAGCACATGCATTAAAGCTCAGGTCATGTTGCCTAGGGATCGTATGATTCCCAGAAAGCCTTGTTAAGGATTAGCGCTGTGATCTTTACTAAAGAAGGAATTAACCAGCCACTTAATTAAATCTTGTATCACAATTTTGTTCAAATCTTAAATTAAAAGTTGATTATTAATCTTCTGATTTTCTGCCATAGGTTTTTCTATGAAAGCACTCATCCTAATACACAATATATATATAAAAAAAAATGTTTTTGTACAGTATAAACCTATTATATAGAGATATGTATATCCCAAATATTCTAATACTAAAAAGATATAAGAATTATTTCTTTGTAACTGTCAGACAAACAGCAAAAAGCTTCATTTTGTTCTGGCTTCTTATTGGCCCTAAAATATAAGACAGGAACTAACTGGTGGTGTTTGCGCTGGTTGCCATCTACCACTATAGTGTTTTGTTTTGTTTTGTACATGACCTAACCACTTCCCAGAAATGGGTGCTTGAAAAACTGTGCCAAGTCTAATATGCAGATCAGATAATTATCTCTTATAATCTCTGTGACTGGATTGGACCAGGCTTATAAGAGCCTCGAGTGCCCATGATGTTGCTCGAGTGTCACCACTTGTTGCTTGCTGGTGTGAGAGTTAAGCCAGGTAGTATCTCATGATATTCCACAATGCACTGCAATATGCAGGGTTCAGATTGATGTACACTAGCATGTACCGGAAACCTTGGTGAAAATTAAGTCATAGCTAGTGGCAGTTTGAGTCTGTATAACATAGTAACCAGCTTTTTGGTAATTGGTAAAGATCAATGGGTTACAGATAGTTTTCCTCTACGTCAATGGTTCTCAGAATGGGGGAAGCATAGCAGAGTGGTGGAAACCACAACCCATCATCAAAAGAAAAGTGTTTGCTAAGTTTTTATAGTATAGTTATTGGCTTGAATGGGTTTACTCTGACCCTCGGTGAAACAAGCTGTCAGCTGGAACGCAGTAACAATTTGACTGAAATATGTTCTTCCAGGGGAAAGTTCAAGAATTAAAAGGTTATGTATTTCAATAAATGAAAAATGTTTTTGTCTAATTTTAATAAACAATGTTTAGGACATGCATGCTGTAGGGGTTTGTAGAATTTATTTATTTATTTCTGAAGTATGATTTCTGAAGGTTTCTGCCTGCAAAGAGGTTGGAATGCGATGCTTTACAGGACATCTCTGATTAGAAATTGAAAACCTTGTACCTACGTACCATACTGCAAATATGTAATGTGAAACTGAGTACTGTCTGTGTTTTTCAGACCGCTCTGCACTGGGCTGCCAAGCATGGAAAAGAGGACATGACTGTTGCAATGGCTGACGCAGGAGCCGACGTCAACACCAAAGCTGTAAGCTCTACTCAACAGCCCGTTTCACGTAGACCCTTATTTGTTTATTTGTCTTTTTCAGCATGCATCTGCCAATATCGTAGGCTTAAATTATTATCCTCCTGCTTTATTAATTAAAAAACAAATATGTATATTCTGTCTTTTTTTTTTCTCATTGCAGCATGTAAGTAACTGCCCCCATTTGCCCCCTGATCGTACGGGAAATCGGGAAGGTACAGTGACGCCGTTCTCACATGCCTGCCTGGTTTCCAAGCTTCTGACATAACTCCTCTCAAAAGGAAAGCGCCTACTCCAGCTGTACAAATGAACGCGGGCTCTGCTTCACAGCGCATGTTCATAAATCAAACTGTGTCATGTTAATCACTTCCCTTAAACAATGTCCTCATGTATTCCAATAGCTGGGCCCTGAGAGGAGCAATTGCACTGAATTACCAGGCAATTATCATGCTGTCATTAGGGTCTGTTGCTGTAACCCTACCTAATTTGTGTCCTCTCACCCTCTGATTTTTTTTCCTACTCCGTCTCTCTGTCTTTGGCTCTTTTCCTGATTCTCCCCTGATTTATGCGTGTTGGATGGATTTTCGGCTTGGGATGCACCAGGGTGTAAGTGTTTCACTGCTTTTGTTCATCTGATTAAGACCTGTATTCTACACCTTTCTAAAGAGACTGAAACGTTTCTGGTTACAGGGATACACACCTTTACACATTGCTGCACTACATGGCCATTTGCATATATTTAGTCTACTCACCCAAAAATACGGTAAGCCTCAGCTCTCAGAATTACCATTGTTTTATGGACTAATGATTTGACTTGATGTTATATGTTAATTTTTAAAATCCTTAAGGGAATACAGCTGTGTTTTTCGGACTAATCAAGACTACACTACACGTGTAGAGTGTGCGAGATTACCACAGACACGAATATGGTCATGTTCCTTGAGAAAGAAGGTTTACTCCAAACTCTTATAATGGAAGCCTAAGATGATGTGATGAAATCCATCAAACATTTACCTACAGAGATAACTATATGGTCTTATGAGAAAAGTGAGTACACATGAGAAAGTCTTGGCAAAGATACATTATGTATGTATATAGTTTTATTCAACTTTTGCCGGAGAGAAAGCTGGTGAAACTTTGAAACTTTTAAATGTTTTTACTTTGATCAACACACACAACTCTTTTTAATCTAATTATTAATTGTCCAAACCATAATGGCATGTGATTTTACTTGAAAATAATCAACAACAGGATGCTTTGATGCAGAACGATCAGTAGAAGAACATTAATTATTCTTCAGTTGCAAATGAATACATTTTTTCATCTATTAAGCATCAATGACTATGACATTTATATAACTTTAGCATTCTTTTAATGTTATAGAACATCGGTGAAATCAGTTACAGGGCGAGTCTCATTCACCACCCTCTCTTTTTTATCTTTCCTGAAATCCTTTGTGCTTATACTTTCCCAAATCTGACTGTCCACTAGTGACCTTCCAAAAATGTTAAATAAACATATTTTTACATAAAACTTCACTGTATCAGTGAGAGACATTTAAAATATATTTATCATTCTAATCTGTTATACAATTTCTTATGAATTAGTGGTTAATTGGTAACCCCAAACTAAAACACATTTCCTGTTATACAGTAGCACTTCTGTCCTCATATCACACAGTTATAAATTATTATGGTCGCATTATACAGTACCACCCTTTCAGCACAAGTTCTCTTTTATCTCTGGTTCCTCTTACATTTTCTTCCTCATGCCATCTCAGGTCGTTGATCCTTGTCATCATATTGGAGATTAAAATAAAGAAATGGGAACAAATGTTTGACTACAACAGGCTGCAAAGCGCCTCAACACCTCAGAGGCAACGTCATTTCCCTTTCGTCTTTTCCTACCACTCATATTCAGCATCAACAGTATACTAATCACCAGCCCGATCATCTGTCATCATCTACACCTGTTTCTCACTGGTTTCTCACATGACTTAAGTTAGATGTTTTTTTTTTATTGCTTGAAAGATTGATAGGTCGCTATGTGGCATAACAAATAAAAACATTCCTCTGAAACTGGTCAGGTACATGGACTGGACTAAAAATGAGAGACAAAATCTTGCCTTAAATGAGAGCTAGAAAACTCCTTCAGGAAGTCAGGAGAACTATTCCTCAAGACTGCATTAACAATAGAAGAAGTCTGCCTCTTTGGAAGCAAAATATGAAGAAATAAGGGCTTGCTCAAGGTTACTGCACAGTACTGTATATTTTTTTATATCCCGAATTTGTTCAGAACTGACTTGTGACCATGTTTAATGTTTAAAGTGCTTTATAAATAAAATAGAATTTAATTAATAGAGAATTGATTTAAAAAAAGAATAATAATAAAAAAGAATGCATTCAAATAAAACAGTAACTAAATCTAAGACAGATGTGTTGTAAAAGAAAAATGATAAACATAAAACCTTATGATCAAGCATAAATAAGAATTTAATATTTCAATATCATTTAATAAACTTATATTGAGGATTTTATTAAATGTGTTAAAATTATATATATTATATAAATTATATATTATAAATGTGTTAATATATATATATATATATATATGCTCCAAAAGCTTCCATTAGGCTTTTGTTATAAACCAGCGTTTTCCTCTGTATAGGGCAGAATGTTTGTCTGTGGCAATCTCACATGCATTATAATTAAAGAAAAATGAATAAAATATACAGTATACTACTACGAATAATAATGAAATGTTTACTTTATGCTCTGTGTTCAGGTGCTAAGGAAAATGTGCGGGACTACAGTGGTCACTTGGCATCCCATTACCTAAATATACAGAAAGCAGAGGAGAGCAGTGATCTGAGTGAGTAATCCCAGTCATACAGAGTTTCTCAGTTCTCACTTTATTTATGTATAGAGCTTTGTTTATGTACTGTGCTTGTTTTTCCACCATATTCGAACAGTGATGGTGAATCCTCTGTTCCGATTGGTCAGGTATTGATCAGTTTTCTATAACAGCACCTATAACTTATTCTCATACTGGCTAATTTTTACAAGACGTGTTCAAGTCAAACCGGGACTTTTGATTGTTCAGAATGACAGAACACAGTTATGAGAGTAAAAATGAACTTTATTTCTCTCTAAAATTTCCTGCTATAATGCACTTATCCCAGCATTTCACTAGTGTTCAGATACCATCATGGTACAAAAGTACGCCAGAGACATGATCGAACTGCCTTTAATTTAAGGAATTCCTTTAATTGCCCAAAACAAGGCTGTAGACTATATAGGGAATGTGGCAATAACTGCCAGGCGAGTTCCTGTAATGTGCAAGTGGTGTTCGTGAATGATTTTGTGTCCATTTTCTAGTGTACTCAGTTTATGCTTTCCACTTGCTGACTGGAATTATGCAGTGGATCTAGAATCGCCTTTCATGGACATACGCCATTCTTTAAAATGTTTCTCCATTAAAAAAAAAAAAGTCTCGTCACCGTACTGAGCTTCAAGTCTTTTGTAAATGTTTAATTCTTTTATAAGAAATCTCATCAAGTGATATCAAGTGTCAATTTGACTTGAACACACCTTATATAATCACAACCTACAAAGGAACATTGGAAAACAGATGCCATATACATTGGTTGATCACATGTAGCTTTAAATGGATGCATAGTAGTCATACTCTAATAATAATACATTAAAGTCAATTGCTATAAGAGTATGAATAAACATTTCAGGATTTCAGTATGACAGTATATCATGTAACCCATTATTGCTTCCTTAAGCTATCCACTGTTTTATGGTTTCTATGTTATTTATTCTTTTAATATAATAGAAAAGGTTATGCTAGATTTTTTTTTTTTGTATCAAATGTGTATTATTTTACTGCAGAGAGTAAGCATTAATATATAAATGTAACTAAAATACAAAATAAAAAGCACACTAGACAAACTGAGCTGCTTTCAGAATTACGGGGGTGTTGTGCGACCCTGTGATTCGCACATGACTAATATAAGTTGCTGGTTTTGAGTAGTGTATTTTCCGTTCTGAAGATGCCGGATACCACAGCCCAGCGCAGGTGACCGAGCGCCGCAACAGGAAATTAACATCTCTGTTTCACTCGCGGAAGAAATGGGGCTCTGCTGAAGACCTGGCGCCCATCCCGGAGGAGAGGAACGTCCCGCACCAGCTCATCGTCCCTGCCTTTAGACCCAGAAAGTTCTCCCGCTGAACTCCCACCACAACCAGTACAATTAGTACTTTTTACTGTGTAAACATTTGTGGAGATGGCGTTTGGTTTTACACCCAAATACAATATATTTTTTAATTAGCATTCATATTCAAATATATTGTTTGATTTATATTGTGCTTTTTTTCCTTTTACTTTACACAGTAATGAGGGTCAAGGTCATACGGGCTCATAAAAATATTTATCCCATTAACAAAAAATTAATTCTGTTATGGAAAAAAAATATATACAGAAGTGTCAATGCTGCTACATGCTTTCTAAGACTAAAGAACCACATGTTGCTGTTTTTTAAGCATTACATGACTGTTTTTAAATGTATTTCATTTTGGATACTTCAGTTTATTTGCTGTCAACAATAAATAGTGTTCGTGTAACAGCTAAATCGTGACACAAATTTGTGCCATAGCTATTTTTGTGATTAGAAAATCCCCAAAAGGAAGACCACTTCATGTGTGCCTTATGCTTTAAGTGTAAAATTTGTTGCCTTTTTTTTTTAGTGCTTATAAATGTTGCAGTGCATATTTTTCAAATTGGCGAATAAAAAGTCTAATTTTTCATACTCATGTGTGCTTGGGCGTTTTGTCTACATTGGCTCAGGTTTGTGCTGATTGTTAAGCTGTCATTGTCGATAATCAGCGCACTTCTCCCTAATGACCAGGTTAAACACACTCTTGCCAAGTTCTTGATTAAACATATTTTAGGATAAAATGAATTCACTAAATTATGAACAGTTATTCAAATAATAAAGAAAGCAAACATTCACTATTAAAGAAATGTCAAGAAAAGACTATACAATGTCAGTTAAAGAATTACGGGTATCATGGGTTTTGTGTGCTTTCTTTTTCCCAATCAGATCCTGAACACTTATAATAATAATAATAATAAATGCCGTTCTCCATCTTTTCATCCCACTCATGGATGATCCTAACAAGATTACACCCTATCAGATCTCCCATTCTGGTCCCTGTACAGCTTCCCACCTTCCCCTCTGCTAATCGGCGAGACAGAAAAGACCTTTTTTTCCCTCTTTTCTTTTCACCCTGCCTTTGATTTACCTCAATCGCTCGGCTTTGAGCTCCCCAGATGGAGTAAATATGGGTCCTGTTGGCCCTCCATAAGGCTTGAGCCCTTAATTCCAGCTTAGCCGCTAAAAAGGGCATCACTTGCTTTTGCAGCTCGGAGGTATCAGAGGGCTGAGAGGATGGACATGCGAGTGGTTTTTGGGGCCTCGTTTTCTGGCGGGGGGGTGTTGGGGGGATAAGAAGGACTTGCTGTAATAGATACTTATCTGACTGCCCTGCAGCCCTCAAACAAAATCGCCCCTCTGAAGAGATTAGGACCCAGGGAGGGCACATTAGCTCTAATCCTGTGCTTTGAGGGGCCTAGAACACCCCCCCTTGAGCCTTTTACACCCAAACTCCTTCTGTTGTAGCTTGTATCTGGCCTGTGTGTAAGGGGATCCTGTGGCTGCACATGAAGGGGGTCAGAGTGTATATGTGTGTATGTGCTCAGAGGAAAGGTGTGTGTGTGTGGTGGTGGTGGTGGTTGGGGGGGGGTAGTATTGGTTGTAGTCAAATGCACAGAGAGGTCCACACTGCTGTGTGTAACTGACTCCTAGCTCTCTGAAGAGATTAGGCGCTACATTGTTGGTTTGGTTGCTCATTTCCATCTGAGGGCTGCTCCCTAGTGATGCACTCCTGGCCTGCTATTGTACCAGGATAGGGAGGGGGTGAAACCGAGGGCCTGAGGCCTGCAGCTTCCTTGTAGCCTTTGTTTTACAAATAGCCTGAAATGTAGATGTCACATCACAGATGCTTTACAAGCACCCCAGGTATTGATTGTGAGCGCTAGGTGGGAGAAAACGGCTGCATAAATGTACATTTGGCAATCTCAGTTCCAAGATACTTGTGGGACTACACTATGGATTGCGTTACCAAAATCTGTCACTGTCAAATATTGTAGCATTGACGTAATATTGATTGAAATTCTGAATTTATAGAACTTAATTTAGTCATTTTAGCATGCCACATTCAGCATGATGTGTTATTTTGACAGCTGCATGTACATGTGCATATACATACATATGCCGGGATGTTTTGACAATAAATATACAGTATTTGTTTTCTATATATAAAACGTCTAAGTTCCATTTTGCTATATTCTCTATAAAACATTAAAGCATCAATTATTTATTCATTTATGGAAAAGTGGTGCTCAGTGCCAGGCTTGATTCTCGACTGTGCCATATGACATTATTGGCTGCTGTGATGAAACAGGTGACCTTGTTGTGACTATAGGAAAAAAAAAAGAAAAAGATATTTATTAGGCTAACATGGTAACACTCCAGGACATGAAGCTGCCTGTTGTAGTGGTGTGAAAAGACACACTTCATCCTGTCAGACCGAATTTCTGTCATATGATAGAAAAGAGATACAGAGTATAACAATTCTAGAGGACCAAATCAGGGGGGGAAAAAAGGTTAAGCAAAGATTTTACATTGCAACAACTTAGTTAGTATAAAGTTAGATGTAGGATCAGGTTCAGTGTTTTTAACGTTTCAAAATGAGAAGGGTCTAAATTGAAACACATGCTTGTTTTTTTCGTTGTAATTATACAATTAGGATAAATGAATTAAAATAAGGATTTACTATGTACATAAACAGACACAGTATGACATGGCAGTGAAATGTTTAATATTTTTTTAATTACCAGATAATAAAAGTTTGAAACTAAGATTAAAGTTTGCAGTGAAAAATAATAACGTAAAAGTGTATAAAAAAAAAAAAAGTATATTCCTGTCTACAATATATTTCATACCTTTTTGATTATACATTGGTATTTCTTCACATTTCATCTAACATAATCAGTATTAATGCTTGTACACACATTGCTCCCAAGCATTTGATAAAACATGACTAATAATCAGATCAAACAAAAATAAAAATAATAATGAACAAAAATCTGAATAAACCAAGAAGACATGAATTTGACTTGTAAATTTGAAGTGTAAATATTAACACATGGCGCATTAGATTTTCTTTCCTATTCCAAGTAGTAATCACATATCAGGCATATGAAGCTGTAAACAAATAAATAAAATAAAGTATTATGTGGTAATCAGGAACATTAGGGAATCCTGACCTATCCTAATCTAACACACACACACACACACATACACTCATGCATACACACGTCACCAGGGACTTTGCATGAGTCATACCCACAGTGTTTGTCACAGGCTAACGAATGCCACCTGTCACTCACCCCACGCAGGGGCCGTCAATCAAATCACACCCAGGAGAGGGAGCGGGGGGCAGGACCTGCTCGATCTTCTAACAAAGCCATCCTCCCATTGGTGGTTCGCTTACAGTGCCACTACTCTGTTAGAAGGAGTGATGGAGTAGGGCTGATAAGAGAAATGACAAAAGATGGGCTGGAGGTGGAGGGGGAGAATTGATAGCGAAGAGGTGGGACAGCATTGATAACATTCACGCTATGCAAACAGGCCTCCATTTGGGACTGAGGCCTCTGTAAATCCTGTTAGTGCTTCCAGTGGAGAATAGGAGGGGGCTGAAGAGAAATACAGTAGGTTTCAAATTAAATCTGACCGATTAGATTCTTAAAGTAAAATTTCTTACCAATGGCTTGTGTGAAGTTATTGGTTATAACAGTTTACCAGTGAAACAGTACATGATAAGCACTGGTTTAAATAATAATGACACAGAAAAGACACGTTTATTGTCCCAAATCACTCAGTACATTCTATACTATCTTTAAAGCTGTAAATGTTGCATAGCAGAATTATAAATATTTGTTTATTGTTCTGTTTGGCTGCTCAATGTGCTCCAAGAAAGTCTGTTTGAAGAAAAAAATGACTAAAAAATTTTTAACAATTCATGACCTTCTATTTATATTCTTATAGTCATGGCTTTCCATATAGGCAAATAATATAAGGAATTGTATTGATTTTTTTTTATGAACTCACGAAACATAAACTGATAAAACTGACATTTACAGTATGTACAAGAACAGTATGCTGACATGAGCCCAGTGAAATATAGGCAAATAGTTTAAAGAACATCCATGAATGCCGTGGTGGCATGTACCACTCTGCAGTCGTTCCCTCATTCTTTTTTCGCAGGACAATACATGACCTCATAGTGCCCAGCACACCACTTTCACATTAAAGCTTCCAACCCACGCACATTCCTGACCTCGCTACAAGCCAGTTTCATATGTTTGGGACATTATAGGAGTTCCTGGGAGGCCAGTGTTTGAGATATGATGTGGGTAGTACTAAAAAACCTTCTCTATTGATGGAAGCCAAGCTCTAGTGTAGCAGAGGATTATATAGAGAAATAAAGGGAGTTTATACTCTCAGGACCGTTATTCTGCATAATTGCTACAGCTGTATTATACTGCATTAAACATTTACAATTTTATATCATCCTCATATATGATTTGCAAAATGCACTCATTGATTTGATTATTTCAATTTCATTTGATTTACATATGTTTACAAATTTCCTATCAGACCGCATTCTGTTTTTATGTAGTACAGAGGCTGTATACAGTACAACATCCTACAGTGCAGTATATGAGCCTGGTAAAACAGCTGGCTTAAAAACAAGAGGAACATTTTATCTTGTCAAGAAGCCCCATTGACCTGATATGAAATCAAGCTCACGCTATGTATTCAGCATTAAACTTTGAGTGTGTTTCACAGGATTAAGTATTTCCTCAACAGCAATCATGGAACTAGCTCGGAAAGAAAAACTAACATGGGCAAGGTGTTAAGTGTTAAATGCTTTCTGTGGATTCCCTTCAAGCTTTTGTTAACTGATCTTATTCAGTCCACGACTATAGTCTATCCTAATGACATGCTCCAGCCTTTTGTTATCTCAGTGGTATGCAGGGGCCACTAAATGAAGTCACACCTTTTGGCCACTATCATTATCAGCTCATTAGGCCATACATACTGTGGTCTGTTCTTCTCAATTTGACTTGGCAAGGTCATTCTTTTTTCAAGCAGGCTATTTTGAATAGGAGTACAAATGGCAGGCCTCATCAAATTGTTTATTTGACCAAAGACAACTGGTTTAACAAGGTTTACGTACAGCTTTATTACTTATTTTATTAACGCCCATTATAATAATTTGGTGTTCCTTGGATAGTTGCAAAAAGCAAAAGACAAGCTCAGTCTCTTTCACACAAAAGATGATCGGGTTGTAGATAAAAGCTTTTTTAAACAAACAAAAAAAAATTGTGGCATGTAAAATAAAATAAAATAAAATAATAAAAATAAATAAATAAATAAATAAATAAATAACAATTCTCCATTCAATTTCAGATGTCATTGTGAGTAATATACATCATTCCTTTCTACACTCTTTGCAAACGAGTAACATCTTTTAGGCAAACTGTGTTAACTTGACCTGTTGGAGCTTGAGTAACACCTGCATTGTGTGCAATCAGAGAAAGGAGGAAGAAAAGAAAGCAGAGCCATGTGTGATGTCCACAATGGTCGTTGCCCTGAGCTGTTTGTAGTATAATCCCTGATCTCTGCTCACTGTTCAAGCCGTTGTACACACTGCTCAAATTTGCTTATGAACATTTTTAATCTCACTCTCTGTTTTTAAAGGATATTTTAAATCCCATTAACATAGATGGGTTTTGTAACACTGTATTCAATATCAAACAAAAAAGTAATGTGTATAATCCAAAAAAGTATATATATATTTTTTTACACGGAATGTGATTTTCCTAGAATGAATATACATTTTTGTTTTCATATTATGCATTATCTGTAGAGGTATAGTCTATATGTCCTGACTACACACGCTTTATCCGAATCGCTCACGCGCGTTATGAGGGCAGAATGTTGAGTTCTTCACAGTTTTCTTGGTGAAACGTGCGTGTGAAATGTGAGCCAGTATATTTGGGCTTGTTTGCGGTGCTTTTCTCCGCGGGGGTTTGAGGCAGCGCTATTCGCATGGATGTTTAGGAATTCTAATCTTATCTGCACCGCTCGAACAATGCCGCATTAGCATCTGTTCTGCTGTCATTATCATATACATTAGTCAACACCTGTTTCACTTAGACCGATTTAATTACAACAACCGAAACGGTGCGCTTTGAACGAAAACAACACCTCGTCTCATCAAAGCTCCTCTGCATCCAGCATAGTTTTCTCATTATGAGCAACCATGCAAACGACTTTTTTTTTTTTGTTGCAACATTTACCTAAAACCTTCCTCACAACAACAGAAAAAATAATGATGGTAAATCATGATTTCTTGATTTACTTTACATTTTTTACACAAAGGTGAATAATATTAAAAGGGGACACTTCATATTAATAATGTTGTATCTTCACCTGTATAATCATTCGTGCGTGATTTCGTCTCCTTAAAAAAAAAAAAAAAAATATATATATATATATATATATATATATATATATATATATATATATATAATCATCGTCCACGCACGAACGCACACACACACACACACACACAACTGATTAACTAAAGTAAAATATATTACTTATACTAAATTATGACAAGATAATATTAGAAGTATAAATTATGTAATCTTGAGTACCATTCCATCCATAAAAACAGGATTTGTTTGTCTTACTATAAAAACAATTGTTTGTCTTACTATAATAATAATAATAATAATAATATAATATAATAATAATATAATATTATTATTATTATTATTATAACAGTGTTGTTATTCTGGGCGTGATAAGATAAGATGAACAGGCAAAGACAACACGAAACAAAATGTCAAAAGGTTGATAAATTATTTGGCTCATTTTATCGGTACTAATGGTCATGTTTAGACAAGTTCATTCCCCTGCTGTTAAAGCGTTACGTTTACGAGTTTACGACTCTGCTTTAGTGTCAGCTTGTTGCAAGGTGTCAGACTCTCCATGACACAGTGTTGTTAATCAAATTCCCATTAATAGTCCTGCTCAGACACAAAGATGAAACAATCACAGCATGATACAGAGGAGGAAAAAGTTTATTCTAAGGCACTGTGCCGGATTTGTAGGCCCAGTGCTATATATATAACTGAATTATACAACTATATATATATATATTTATTATATATTCATTAACCTCAAGGCAAAATGTAATATATTGTTTAAACGTTAATTTATGCAATTATTTACTTATTACATATTTATTTCCAGCCTAGCCATATTTATTTCGCGCATAGACTGTGCACAATTTATGGTTACAATATACAGGTTTAATATTTACATTTTAATTTGTAATGCACTGGCCACTATCTTCACCTAAGTGGTATCCTGCAAGAGAGCCTTATCTCCAATAACGTGAATTTCAAATGAGGCATTACTGTTTATCTCTGGCACAATGCAGATCGCAGGACTCCGATAAGTATCGTGTGTTTAATGGCTTTTTAGAGGTCGTTAAAAGGAACAGCGGAATTCTCCTTTGAAGGGATTTCAGTCCTAGTGAAAGCTCACGGGATTTTGGAGTGCAACTGTCAGTCATGTCAGCAAGGCCCGCCCCTTGGTGTCGCGCCTTCTATATAAGCGGCCTGGCGCGCTCAGAGAGCGATCACTCCAACTCCAATGCTCAGGCTTTAAGGATGCCTGCTTCTCCAAACGGATTTGCTCACTATTTTGTGGACCGAAGCGTCAGCATGTCTGCTGGATATCAGATGCTGGGCTGTGCGCCGGGGGTCCAGCAGCCTCCTCCTCACCTCGCTGCCATGGCCGGGATGCCCGTGCCTTTTTCAGGAATACCGGGATACACTTTTATTCCGTTCCCACATTCTGGACACATGTCACCCATGGTAAGTTTTAACATTGACGTTGGAACTGTTAACAGTGAATTTGCGAATTTGATGTGCTAGACACAAGTGTGATTTAGGATTCATTTACCTGAAGCAATATGTTATTGTGTCTCGGTAGGATTTGTGAACAATGAACAATGCAGACAAAGATTTACTTAAAAACTTTTCAAAGTCTTCATTTTACTCCAAAAAAAAAAAAAAAAAGTTGACCCCACTAAACTGATGTGTCATCTGTTTCCCCCCCCCCCCCCCAGGGGAGCTCATACGACTTGAAATCCGCATCCCCTTATCACCAGGCTCTGCTGAGCCGCGGCGGTGCGTATTTCTCCCCGTACAGACCGGCGGTCGCGGATGAGCCCGGGCGCGTGGCCAAAGTGGCGAGCAGGGAAAGCACCGGCGCGCTGAAAGCCTGGCTCAGCGAGCACCTCAAGAACCCCTACCCCACCAAGGGCGAGAAGATCATGCTGGCCATCGTCACCAAGATGAGCCTGACGCAGGTGTCCACCTGGTTCGCCAACGCGCGCCGCCGCCTCAAGAAGGAGAACCGGGTCAGCTGGGCGTCTAAAGCCAAGAGCGATGAGGATGAAGAAGCTGACGAGAGCGAGGGAGAAGAAGACGAAGATGATGATGGCTCCCTGCAGAAAGATCGATGCTCGGACGACGAGGTTGACGTCGATCCTCAGATTGTTGATGTTGATGTTGAGGAGCAGGAGAGCGCGTCCCCGCGGCCGGGTGACGCGCGCCTGACGGAAGGTCTCGAGCGCACCGCGGTCCAGGAACAGCGTGACTCATCCGGCTCCGCAGCAGTTACGAGCGGAAGCAGCGACGCTAGGTGCGAATCGGCGAGTAAGGAGTGTAAAGTGAGTGCAGATGGACAGAAGCCGAAAATCTGGTCTCTCGCAGAAACCGCCACTTCCGAAACTCCGGTAAAGAAAAGCAACGAGCATTGCCAAGATTTTAGCAAATGGTGGGCAAACTGGGCGTCCAGGAACAGCTACTTGCCTCCGACTTACTCTGCACATTTCCTTCAGCAGAGTTAGTTAACCTGTTAATGCAACTCATGCAATGCAGATGTTTGCACTTTTGAACTGTTACACTGCTACACCCCAAGAGCCGAACTCTGTGCTGAACTTTTTGTATCTATTTTTTCGGACCGTTTAGTCCTGAAGTTTACAGTCAAGTGATGCCTGGTTTCAAACCAAACGAGCTTGATATTCTTGTAAATAAATGGTAAATTTTATTTTGTTGTACACAATGTAAATTATAAAATGCCTTTACATGACTATGATTCATTATTTTTGCTAAATAAAACATCTGGAAATGAAACATCCTGGTCACGTGTGAATGAAATGCATTTCTTAGAAAGTAAATAATAATAAGAAGAATAAGAATATAGGATAGCCATGTAATTTATATTGTTATCCACAGCCTTTTATGATGTATAAATAAAGCACCGATCTATGCATGCTTAAATAAAAGCAGATGAAAGATCAGATTAATGTTGACTATTATTGTATAAACAGGATTTCAGGTCATCTCTAAAACTCTGGGGGGTGTTTTGGTGGGTGTTTTTGTTTCATGTTTTGTGGGAAAACACCGCCATTAAGGGATTTGCATATCTAGCGTTGATCTGTTAAGACTATCCAGAACAGTGAGGATTAAGAACACAAACTGTTTCGTCTTGCTGGGTGATAATTAAGACCATTATCTGCTTTAAATCTGCCAGACTGGTGACTGATCCCCCCCCCCTTCTTTTCCAACTTTTTTTTTAGACATTAAAGCTCATCTCATCAAGGAATCAAGTGGAATTTCCTAGGACAAAAAAAGATATTACTGTAATGCATGTAGCCACCGCGCAATACACACATGCATGTTTTTGGTAGATGCTCAACATTTATTGAAATACTTAATATATTTATTAATATAGTTTATTAATAGCTACACTCCTAGAAATAAATTAACCAAACCTTGTTGATTAGGTGGAAATCATCAAAAGAGCATCAATGTAACATATCATTTAATCTTAATGCTTACAGTAAATGTGTAGTCATCTCTTGGCGACTGCACAGTTTAAGATAAATAAATAAATATAGCTGTATTAAAAAATAATTGAAATAATTTATTATATACTAATATATATTATATATTATATTATATTATATAGGTAAAATATGCATACTAAAAGTAAAAAGTTGGTACCCTTAGTGATTTACCTTGCACTACAGTTCTTATATTTGAAAACGTATGGTTCAAAATGAGATTAATAAATTGTGAATTAGCATGTAAACTGCATAAATATGTTTAAAAAAAAAGTTACACTTAACATTACAATAGATTCTTATTCATTAAACTGAACGGATCATTTAATATATTAGTTGCTTCAAAGTTTCCCTTTGGCACATATTACACACAACACACACAAACACCAACAGGATTAAGTCACAGGAAAACCTTTTTTTTTAATCTTGAAAGAAGGGGGTAAGGGAAGACCTCTGTAATGTAAGTTATTCAGGTCTCCATGTAAATTCAAAGCCCTGTGGCCTGCTAATCCAGGGATAATGAGAAAACTCCTGGGTGCTAAAAACAGAGTGGGTTTGAAATGCACAGGCCCCCTTTGGCACTCGTGCATGGCAAAGACACTGGGTTTAGTAATCCACCCTAGACCTGGTTTCTTACAGGTGGCCCAGATGAGGTGTAATCCTAGTCTAAACATGGCTGCCTGAGGACTGGGGCTTTAAGAGGTGGGAAAATCCAGGGGAATATTATCCTGCTGTTTCCAAAATATGGGTTTACTTTACTCAATTTGTTGTCCTGCTTTGTTGACACTACCCTTGATCAGTTCATACAGATAGTACATTATTGTTTAGAAGTTGTATTGTATAGTTAAAGTATAAAATTTTATTTTAGCAAGCTTCCTAAATGTTAATGAATCATTTATATCGTCATTTGGAATGTTTAGTAGACTAATAAATTTGTCATATAATCATAAAGACATTTTAGCGCTCATTTGAGGACAGTCCAACTACCTTGGCTTTATCATGTCATCATCATTCACCTTCAGTATCCACTTTATCCTAATGAGTGTTGCAGTGGATTTATAAGGATAAACTTATATTTCACAGTAACATTTTCTAATAATACAAAGTTTCCCTATAATCCAATTTTGTTTGCTTGAAATAATTTATCTTTAGGAAACATTTTATCCTGTTAAAAGCTGGGTATAAGAGTGAGAGTCTAGAGTTTATACTTTGAAAGGGGTCAGTTCAAGGGCCCAATCTAATCTGAACTCAACAGTTTGACCAGTTGTGCACACATTTATTTGCCTGAGCCATCTACTAGAAATTATGCAGCAGAAATTTTAATATTTGGGGAATTCACAAGGTTCCAGATGGAGTACTGTAAATCATGTATTTAATCTTAGGAGGGAAATCAAGAGCAGCCATAATAAAATAAAATAAATAAATAATGTAAATTTATTCATATGTGTTAAAAAAAATACAGTACTGTGAGAATAAAAATAAAATATGTAGATATGTATGTAAATAAAATATGTAGATGTTTATTAGATGTTTTTAGCATTGTTTATCATTGTTTAAAAAAACACAACAATTTACTTATTATAAATTTTCCCTACACAGAACATAATAAAAGCCATCAGGAAGTATGTGAAAAAACAGAAATAATTGTGACAGAGTGTTTACAGATTTTTCAGAATGCTTAGAAAACCCATATATCCGTTGATATTCTCATAAAAAAATGTATGATAACACTGGCTGGTTTAAACTATGAACTGATATGAAGAGCTGTCATAACAAATATTGACTTTGTTTTGTTTATTTATTTACATTAAAACATAGTAGCATTATTTAGTACGCACTAAAACAATTAAAAAAAAAAACACATTGGCTTTACCGCATGCCTAAAATATATCCTGGGATACTTCAGGAGATACCGTAAGACTGATTCAGATGTGCTCCAGTCTATTCCTGTTCCTACTGTGATGTTTAAGACAGCATACTTAGTGATACAGCACGCAGTTTTGCAAGTAGACTGTGATTTTAAACAGCACTCTCATGTGGAGGAATCTTCCCCAGCACACCCTGGGTATTCTTCTATTCATCCATTTGTCTATACCACTTATCCTGTGTAGTGCTGCAGAGACATATGGAATGTTCCCAAGTGTAATGAGTTAACTGTACCAGACTGTACCAGAAAACACACACTCGCATAATTCAAGAAACAGACTTCTAATTTTTGATGATATAAGTATTATTTAAAAAATACTTGTGTCATGCAAATACAATGTTATGGAATTTATACACAAATGAAAATGGCAGACATAACTCACAGTTTTTTTTTTTCCATTTTCCATTACATTATCAAACACGTGCACAAATTTACAATATCAACATTCCAACAAAACAAACAAAGAAACAAATGAACAAAACAGTAGTGCAACCCAAACTCTGGTCTGGTACATCTCATACAAACTGATTTAATCTCCAACTTCCAGTCATGATGTCATGCTAATACTCTTTAAAGTCATGCTAACTGAATATACTTGTATTATGTGTATAGTAAATACAAAATCAGCAATTAGAAGCTGTATGTGTTTTGAATGGTGCATGCTCCACCGCAGTACACATGATTTACGAAATTTACTATTTCATTTTAAACAGCACTTCCTAACAGTGTTAATGCATATGAGGTTAGATGACAAATTTTCGTTTTTGGGACGAACAGCATGAATTCATTACAAATCATCTGAATATTCTTCTGGTCCTGTTTCAGTCTGAGAAAGGAGTGAAGATTTACTCTGGTCTTGGCTGACAGGCATTCCATTGTCAGAGACGCCCGGGGTTAAGGGAGTATCGAGTTTTAAAAGATCCTCAGTGTCCTCCTGTGGCTGATTTATAGGCGGCACAGGTTGTTCAACATCTTTGTCAGGTTGAACAGCTTGATGGGTATTTTTTATGCACCAAGTTGGACATCCCTGTAACTGGATAAGAAACGCATATGCGTTAAAAAATGGCAGCATTTTAAATATTAGAAAAAATATTTAGAAAAATAGAAGTATATATCTGGATTATAAAAATATATCCAGATAAGTAAAAAAAATTTAGTACCTCTTGCACAAGGGGGAAAGTTTCTGTTTTGCCTGTTTTCGATGAAATAAGAGTTAGAGTTAATTTTAGTCAACATTTTAGATTACTTTTTACATTAATTTAGATACATGTATAGATGCGATACAATCATGTATGCGTTACCTTTTCTGTAGAGAATGTAGCCTACAACTACCAAAGCCAGCAGCAAGAACAATGGCACAGTAACACCCAAAGCTATGGCCGTGCCATTCCTTTTCACCTCCTCTATAAGAAGAGAAAAGATTTACATGTCAAAATTGCATTTAATAACTCTAATATCAATAGTTGCAAAAGCAACATAATTTCTAAAAATTCACATATTTAAAACCTCACATCTAAATGTATTACTATTGCCTCAATTTGCCCAAATAGCATATTTATTAGACCAGCAGAGCTTTAAGAGGAACACAGCTTATTGTACCAAGACCATTCGTTACATCAGTGGTGATGGCTGAATTTCTTACATCAGTCAGTTCAACTTAAAGTTCAGTAAAGACACTCCAGATGTGTGCTTGTGCCATTTTTAGAAGCATGACACATAATAAAGGAAGTGATAGTAAATTAGGGACATCTCCAGGTCTGTTGTTTCCACCCATTTTTCATTTCCCTACTGTAAGTCTACACGACACCACTCTGGCCAGATGCCTATGCACTGATATATGGGTGCCATGTGATTTGTCATATGACCTTAACAAACCAATTAAGGTATAATGAATATATCTGTACATACCACAGGTTCTGTCAGATATTAAAGAGCCTGGAACAACTTCTTTGAAATTTGAATGACATCTGTGAAAGGTATAGTGAGAATGTGAAAATACTTCACAACAACTTTAGAGCCTAGTATTTTGTTAAAAAAAAAATTATACAGTATGTCAGTTTTATAATAGATTTGCACTGTTAAAATGTTTTGATAAAAAACACTCTAACTAGAGCTAAAAGAGGAACATAATAATATAAATGAGATACAGTACATAATATACAAATATTAAGCAAATAATATTCTGGTAGAGATATGTAATATATAAGTGTAAGAAATTGTAAACATACTTTGTCCAAGGTTTACAGGTTGAGGCTGACTCATGGTCAGAAAATGTCTCATTAGCGCAGGGTTCACACACTGTGTCTGAATTTCCGGTGGCTATAAAGACCAAAACATCAGCAGCGTAAGATCTCCTGTAACTTGCCTTTATAATTCCAACAAATCCAACTAACTTCACTTGATGAAAATGACAATATTGAACCATTCTTTCTTAACAACTCTTGGCTTTGTATTATTTCCCTAATTGAATGCTGGACTTTTTTGACACTATGTATTTTCACAGTTATAAAGTAAATAAAGTAAATAAAATGGTGCTTTAAGTCGAATATACTAAGAACTAAAATAATTCTATTTAACCACGCTTTACATGTCTCAATTGTTATTGTTGCTGCAAGTACACTAACGTCTGCTGCACGTGCACTTCATCAAACTACAAACAAACAAGTTATAATGTGTAATACAAAACAGCACTATTGTATACTGTACAAAGCTATAAAAATAATTATTTATAGTCTTTCTTAAAATCTGCCCAGACCAGGTCACAAAATAATTTTATAAAATGGATTACTTATTCAGACTGTAACAACAAAATAGACATAGAATATCAAAAAATATAATAATTATTAAAAGGGCAGTTCCATGCAACATTATGGATGTGACTCATACTGGTAAAAAAAAGCCTCATAGCATGGACAAGCTTTGTATGTGAATTAATTTGCATAACGTTTAATACAATCTCTGCAGATCTCTACAAACAAATCCTCAAACAAAATTACTTCCTGAAAATACATAGCATTTTATCAGTGTTATGGATGTGATGTAAATTGGACAAATGTGTATGAGAGAGTACAAGCTTCCTACAAACTCTACGAATTTTAAAGACAACTGCGGAAAAAAAAAATACACTACCAGTCAAATGTCTGAAGACACCTTCTAACTGTGGTCTTTCTTGATTTTTGTGAAATTTTTGCATCACATGCTTGAATAGTGAATTTGAAACAGTTAATAAAAACTAACTAGGACTTTAACTAACTTTTTTTCCCCCTGGTATTTCCCTCCCTCTCTCTCTCTATCTTTTTATTTTCAAGTTAATGATCAGTCAACTTGTATGTAGTAATGGATGTAGCATGTTTTTGTGTATCAGTATGTAGAACCCAATTAATTGTGCCTACTTTTTTCTCATGGGAAGATGCATGGAATTGCCCTTGAATTCGAGATGGCTCAGTCATATAACACACACCATATGTAAAGTACTTACCAAGTTTACTAATTTTTTGGCCTGCTTTGCATACTGTGTTTCTCACACACGATGTACATTCGCTGTCAGCACAGTGATGGTCAGGCACACACACACATGGAGATAATTTGGAAGGGCTTTGTGGTGATTGTTGTAAATTGAGGTCTGTTCAAATGACAAGGAAATAGGCAAAGAAATCATGAAGACAATTTTTTATTAAGAGCATCTGTATTAATATAATATTATAACAAACTAGAGACAGGGGCATAGGCAGTGATTTCCACTGATCATTACTGCTTGCCGATTGATTACATTTGTGAATTTAGACTCACTGGGATCGCAGCTTGGTTGGCGTTTGCATTGAGAGTTCTTAGTGTAAACATCCTGATATTCCCCTCCTTTACAGGGTTCACACACTGGGTCCTTACAGCTCGAGCCTTGATTCATTCTTGTACCTTGTGGACAGTTAGTAAAATTTAGTAGTACCCACAATATTTTATTCACGATAGAGCAAAAGATCTGAAAAAAGATCTTACCTGGTGCACACATCTTGCAGCACTCATTATCCTTCTCATATTGTGTCTCTGGATCGCAGAACTCTGCACCAACAACAGCCACAACCTACAAAATATTTTAACACCAGTCAGGACAAACTTTTATATCATATATCAACATATGCAGTTTGACAGCAAAATAAGATATAAAGCAAAATATTAGAAGCTGGTTGAAAATATCTTGTGCATTGTTTCTTTGAGTCACAAGGGATTTAAGAAACAAATGCCAAAAATGTATGTCAAAATTGTTTTGGTTATATCAGCAGTCATTTTGGATCATTTTGCAAAACATTATAACGTAAATTGCCTTATAACAGTTTCGTCCCAATGGATGAGTCAGCATGTAGTTGTGTTTGTGGCCTTCTATCTGTGCAATTTCATGTCAATAATAGTGTTGGTTAGGTTTTTATTTTGTGTTTTTGTAGTGAGTCATGCCAGCAAATGAAAATAAATGTTGAGTTTTGTTGCATGACAACCTTTCAAAATTTGTTAAAGGTCAGAACAAACATCATCACTAGCCTCCTGCTGACCAGTTTCAGGTTTATTTGAATAGCCACTTATCATAGTACAAGGGATGTGAAATGCAAGGTTCAATCGGGCATCAACAATCTGCATATACTACGTCCCATAAGTTTCATCATCTCTGTGCTACATTTATTAGTGATTCATGGCTAGCAAATGCACCAAACCAGTGCATTATTATTTATATAGTGCACCAAACAAGAATTATTATTTTGAATGAAAATGCTGTGTTATAGACAGCCACATGCCTTTGGACAATAATTTGCTGAAATTCTTGAAAATTGTGTTAATTTAATTTTGCTGTCAAATTGCTAGTATGCACTGGGGAAAAATGGTTTTCCCCCAAAACCAAGATTCAAAGGATAAACAGCACCATAGAGTAAATGCACCAAGTACACTGACAGAATACCAGAACGAGAATCATATACTGTAGCTAACATACTACGCCTTAATCGTTGTTTAAGGTTAACTGTTGTATTTTATTTAAATAGATACTGCTTCCAAATTATTTTGTGGAACACCCTCATAAAACCACCGACACACTTCCTCTTATGTCTAACAGGGACAGTCATGCTCATCTTTACTTCTCTATTCAATTCAGACCTGAGCTTACAATACATTTTAAGTGATTTAAGATGCACTTGATCCTAGTTTTGCGATGATCAAAATAAAAGTTTAGAGTCATAACTTTAATAAAGTTCGATTCATTGTATGGTTGAGTATAAACATACAGGCTGAGCCAACAAGGGTTTAAATTAAGATGCTCTCTCTTGAACTCGTTCCATTATACGCAAAATAGTCAGAAAGACTCAACAAACGTTTATCATATAAAAATAGATAATTGTGCTTCCTTTTTCGAAATCTCATTGTCCTAAAACATACTCACAAGTAAGCTTATTTCAACATCACTTGGGTGTTTCTCATATTGAAGACTTAACTACACTTAACTCCATTCCCACAAGAAAAGATTACTTTTATTTATACCTTGAAAATACTTATCATGAATCTTCTAGGTGAGTGAAAGTTATTATAGCAGGCATAGAGGGGTATACATCTGAAACAGGATGTTTTATTAATGCATATGGGAGTGATGGTCAGGGGTCCACAAACCTTTGGCTATATAGTGCACAAATGGTGGTGCAAAACTTGATAATAAGTGACCCTGATCCTACCTGAGTAACATGCCTCTACATGCTGAAGTGGGCAAACACTTTATAATGAAATGTGTTTTGCAGTAAACATTTTGCAGCTGAAACTACAAAATGAACTTTATTGTCATCAATTAAAACATAGATTAAAAATTTGCTTGAGTAAATTTAATAATAGGAGCATTTTGACTTTTGCTTGAGGAAAGTTTTAATTTTGACACATTATATATTATATGTACTTTCAAACAGTGTGAATATTGTTTAAAAAGTGTGACACTTTTACTTCTTTCATTAATATTATTTTTTCCAGACATCCTCTATAACTCATCTTTGCATTAACTTAACTCCCTTATTCTGAATTTCGGGAAAGAAAAGTCTGGAATTTAATGGGCATTCTTTGTCACCTATTATGCTTATAATCTCCACAACTGTTGCCAAAAGTAATTTTATGCAACACCATTGTGAATATACAGTAGATTAGAATAGAATAGAATAATAATAATAATCTATCACTGCTTCTGACAGTATGGTGCTTTTTCTGGGACATTCCATATCCTTGCTATCACCTTATACACATACCATGTTAAACACACACACACACACACACACACACACACACACACACACACACACACACACACCAATCAGCAATAACATTAACACCATTGCCAGGTGAACTGAACAACATCGATCACCAACTATACAACAAGGGTCACCGAAGCCTGTGGGGAGGCCAGCCAATCACCAGTAGCACAAATCACCAAAATATTCAGCCTTGACCACCAATCTCCCCAGATCCCAGTCTAATCAAGAATCCATGTGACAAGTTCAGTCCATGTAGGCCCCACCCCACAAACTACAACCCAGACACCACAGTACACCCTGCAGAGCCACACACAAGGGGCACAATGGGAACCCAAAGCATTGGTAGATTGACAGTTAAAGATTTCATTGTTATGGCTTACCACACCCACTGAAAATGACGTAACGCTTTCATTCCAAATCACTGCCTCAGTAGATCCGTGAAATATTGCAAGTTATATCCATGTTAACATAGAGTGGATCAATCTTTAAGCGTCGTGCTTTATCAGCAGTATAATTTGTCAGTACTTTTTCCACCTCTGGTGGTTTATATTTATAATGTCCGCAATATATATTATGGATTCACATGTACTGTAAAACAAAACAAACAAAAAAAAAAAAGAGAGAGAAAAAACCGAGCTGTGTAAAATGTAGTCTGCGAGGTCTCAACGGAAAGTCCCGAATATTCTTACAGAACTGATAACATCAGACCGCAAGGGTCTCTCTATCTCAATCTCTCAATCTCTCTCTCAAAACAACACAACACATTAATAGCATATTACCAGCCTTTAATAGCATAAATAAACGCGATTGTGTCTAAATGAGGTGTAGCGTATATGTAACGTATATTTAACGTTACGCTCATATAGCACTGTGTGTGTCACGAAAACGAAACTGAAACTCAGTGAGCAAGGGTAGAGGACTATTATTATTTGTATGAGCGCCAATAAAACCCACACATATCATCTTCTGTACTATAATAAATATAATCAGTTGATGCTAATAACAGCACGCAGCTTTTACAGATGAATTAAACAATACATGGACACGGCTATCGTATACTGCGCTGTTTAAAACAACGAGGGGTGCCAATAATAATGCACAAACCTAAAGACGTACTTACCAAAAAACCGATGACGCTTCGAAAATGCATTTTTTTTGCTCTTTAATGGTGAGTGAAAGCAGCGAAAGGTACTCTGAGGACAAAACGAGCGGTTATGAAGTAAAACACCGTCAGTGTGTTTCAGTTGAGTTGTTGCTGTGACACGCCCCTTCGCGCGAGCAAAAGGGGATTTCTACGCCCCTCCCTGTCGAGACCACGTGACTCTTTCCCCCAAAGCTCATCATTCCCAGAAAGCTTAGGTTATTTTTTTTTGTGTGGAGTTTGCTTGAGAAAAGGTTAACATTTTATTCCCATGTTTCTTTCCAGGTGAACATGTTACTCTTTGTGGAATTTCCACAAAGTCTTTGTCCTGACCTTTCCCCAAAAATCAGCCAAATCTCTAAAACCACCATTCTAATGTTGTCTAATTCTAACAAAACAGTCTTAACCCACAAATCCTTTATTCTTAAATCCGTCCATCCATCTAGAACCCACTGTAATACAACCATGGAAACCAACATTGATTATCATTGTATTTATTCCCATGTTACAATCGTGGCAGGACCTTTGGACAACATTTATGAATCCTTTCACACTACAAGAATTTGGGAACACCAATTAGCCTAATCTGCATGTATTTGGACTGTGGGAGAAAAGTGGAGAACCTGGAGGAAAGCCAGCAAGTACAGAAAGAGCATGCAAACTCCATGCACACAGACACGACGAGGGAATTGATTCAGGATCCTAGGAGTTGCAAGGGGTCAGTGGTAACCACTAAGCTACCAGTCTGTCGTATTCTTTAATGCAAATCCTTAATTCCTGTATGTTGCATAGGTCATTCTGGTTTGTCCAGCACACCTCACAGATGTGCAATCTGGTTGAGATCTGCAAAATTTAGAGGCTTAGTCAACACCTCATTGTCTAAACCAGTTTATCCTGTAGACAGTGTCGCAGGGACCTGGATCCTATCCCAGGAGATTTCGGACATGAGGCGGGGTACAACCTGGACGGGGCGCCAATTCATCAATGGAGACACACACATACACACCACTATGGGAAAATCTGGAAATGTTTTTATGTTTGAGAGTAAGCTGGAGAACCCTGAGGAAACCCACCAAGCATGGGGAGAACATGCATACTCCATGCATACAGACACAAGGCTGGAATCAAACACAGAACCTGGAGGTGCTAACCACTAAGCAACAATGCCGCCCACACTGTGAACTCAATGTCACCTATTCCTGACCAAATTTTGCGATGTGACAGGTTGCTTAAAGAGGACACTCCTACTTGGGAATACCATTCCCATAAAGGGGTATACTTTCTCTACACCATTATTTAAGTTGGTGTATATGTCAAAGTTACATAATGCCTGGTCCCAACACTTCGCAACAGAACATTGTCTGGAGCATTCCACTTCCTCTGGCTTCCTCCCATAGTGCATTCTGGTGCTATCTGTCCACCATATAAGTAATGCACATACAACAGTAGACAAGACCACATTGTTCCATTGCTCAGTTTTAAAGCTTGAATGTTTTTTTTAGGTAGTTTTCTAGGTGGACAGGTATCAGCATTGGCAACCTGACCTGCCATTTTGGAGATCTCCTTGACCAGTCACCCAGCCATTACAATTTGGGCTTTAGCAGTCCCTTTCAAATTTTCTCAGCTCCTTAAGCTTGCCTATTTGCCTTGCATCCAGCACAACTTTAAGAACTGCCGGTTCATTTACTACCTGATATATCTCACCCTATGATAGGTGCCACAAAAGAGGTTGTCCAAAAAAAGCTACTTATTCTGGCATCACCAGTATGCCAAGTATTCCTCCACATCCACTGTCACTCTGACCTTACTGAAGATGAACGAATGAATGAACAAACCATTTTGGACTTGCTCAGTTTTTTTGTTATGATAATTTTACAGGTGCCATTGGGGTATTGTAGGTAGTTTTGCCCTGTATCAGTAAGTTACTGTCTCTGTGGGGTTTTACATGATCTTGCTGTTTCAACAAGTGGGATTCCTTTGATTATACTCTTAGGGAGTTTTCTCTTAACTCCCTAAAACATGCGTATAGGTGGATTAGCTACTCTAAATATTTCCTATGATTTAGGACTGACACACTATTCACAGGTTTGCCACGTCTCAAAGAATGTGGGCCAGCTTTTCTAAATTGGCCTTAGGTGTGCCCTATGCTGCATCCATCCCTGACATATTCTTGCCTTATTCCTGCCTTATTCCTTCCTTCCATATCTTATACCTAGTTTTCCAGAGCTAGGCTCCAGTTCCACTATGACCTTGGCCCATATAAAATGCTTAATGAAAAGGAATGAATGAATAACATCATATCACAGTATTTTATCACCGTATTAGATAAGAAACTGGCTGTTTAAGCCTGAGCTCTGAACTGACGATTGTCTAGTTTGTGATTTAATACTGAAGAAAATGAAAAGAGCATTCTTTATCACACTGTGCCATCCTGACAGTACATGTTCACACTCTATCATCTAATGTAAATATAATGAGTTATTTATGAAATTAAACTTTTTTATGATTGTCCCTGACACATAATGTATGTTTAAATTTTTTTTATCTTCTTTTTTTTAATCTTGTTTTTTTTTTAGAACTCACTCAAGTGACAATAGCAGTGTTGCCCCACTGTGTATCTTACATATTTTTCTGGGCTTGCTTCAGAGTCAGGTAGTAGGTAGGCTATGTATTCATATTCAGTCGCACTTACTTGTAGCCATTGTTATGTTTCCAATTTCAAATAGAATATTTTTAGCAATTAATCTTTCCTACAGTAACTTAATAAGTACACTGAACAACAAAATAAAAACATATGATTTTCTCTTTTCTTGGCATTTCTTTTTCATTTTACTTGTTTACTGGCTCAGTAACACACAATATATTCTATTACACATTTAACCAAATTTAGCAACAATTATCCAATAAGGAGGTGAATCCCATTTTGTGAGTGTTCTCAATAAATACTACAGCTGTAACAACTGTGCGTCAATTTTCAAGAAGCTATTTGGAATTTCCCCAGTCTGATGAGGAAGTTAAAGCAGGCTTTCTGCTTCAGTACTTTTAGGGACATACCTAATTGTTCAAGCATGTTTTTGAGCATGTAATAAGCTAAGATATAATCTTTACATTTGTCTTAACCAATTAGACAATTAATCAGCAGAAAAATGGTATAAACAATGGTCAAATCAATCGGCTCTTCGTGTAGTCTTCAGTGGCGATAACTTTAACGAGTAGGACATAGTGACACACACACACAAAAAAAATCCTACTTCCCAAATGCAAAGCAGAATAACTTACTGTTAGAAATACGTCATCAGCATATCTCAGTTCAACTCTGCAGATTTGGTGCTTAAAAAAAAAATCCCTCTAAAAGTTTCGGATTGTGCCTAGTATTTCCAGCATAGCCACAAGAGGTACTCATTTGTAACCATGGGTTATAAGGAAATAGGAGTGATACCATATGATAAGTGAGATGAAATAAATGCAAAGCAGAATGTTAAATGTCATTCTGAATACGGGCACTCTACGTATATATAAAGGGTGCTTTTTTGCATTGTTTTTGCCCTCTGAGTGTTCTGAGACAATGAATGAATTTGTGAATACCCAAAATGTTTAAGTTGAACGTTGCCGTTTCCAACAAAAATTTTAAATTTTTATCAAAAGAAATTACAAAGTATTTTTTGTATGGTATTTATTTATTTATTTTTACAAAAAACACCTCTTTAAAAAAAAAATGTAGGAAAAATAAAAGCTCTCTTAATGTGGTTTATTGAACTTTTAAACAATTAATATATTTACTGTATATATATATATATATAGCATCGATTTCCGTCTCTGTGTGCATGGAGTTTGCATGTTCTCCCCGTGCTTGGTGGGTTTCCTCCGGGTACTCCGGTTTCCTCCAACAGTCCAAAGACATGTAGGTTAGGCTAATTGGCGTTCCCAAATTGCCCGTAGTGTGTGAATGAATGAGTGTATGTGTGTGTCTCTGTGCCCTGTGATGGATTGGCACCCTGTCCAGGGTGTACCCTGTTATATGCACCTAGTCTCCTTGGATAGTCTCTAGGCCCCCGTGACCCTGAATACAGGATTAACCGGTATAGATGATGAGTGAGTGATATATATATATATATATATATATATATATATATATATATATATATATATATACACTGTAAACCCTAAGGCTCAAAGTAATTAAACATATCGATTGAATACTGTTAAGTTAAATAATTAGGATAGGATTTTTTTTTCAATTTAGTTGGTGTTAGCGATTCATCAATTTAGCTGATGTTTAGTTGATGTTATCATCTGAAATTCTGTCAAGCTAGCTTACCCTGCCTCTTTAATTGGTTGATGTTTGACCACATACAGTCTTCCAGCATACCAGCTAGCAACTTGTTTGAAGTGGTATCCAATCAATTATTGTGTTCAATTCAACAGTTTCAAGATCAACATTTTAGTCCCAGCTACAAAAAGAATTGTACATTTCATTTTTCATTTTTGTCATTCTTTTTTCTTTTTTCCCAGTTTTTATGTGGAAGCAAGCTCACCATGGGGGTCATACAGTACATTTCTGATATACAGTCACTATCGACCTTTACCTCAATAACTTCTTGAAAGTATTGAAAATGTTTTAATTCCCTCGTGTGCTGTTTCTCCCCTATACTGAAAATGTTAATACAGTGAGCATGGGTCAGTGAGATTCCTTTCCCAAAGGGAGAACTAATTTCTAAATTATTTAGAGACAATTCCTAATTTTGACCACAAGGTGCAGTTAAAACTCTGTGCACGGAGCTGTGAGTGTGCAAGCATAAGATCACAAAACATATAAAAAGATGAGCAAATTGATGGAACATCATTTTATATCTGCTAAACAACCATGTAGTAAAGTAAAGAAGTATTTAAATGGAATTTAAACTGTATGCTGTTTTGAACAAGGACTTGAAGTTAGCAGATGGCTAGATATACACCACAAAACTTTAACTCATTAACATGCCAAAAAAACTAATTATATTCCATTATTTGTCACACATCCCAGTTAGCCATCTTACAGGACACCTGGAGTAGTAGCAAGGTTAAGGGCCTTGCTAAAGGGCTCAAAGGTGGCAAGTTGGTGGTGCTGGGGCTCAAACAGCTGATCTTCCAATCAGTAACTCAGTAACCCACAGTGTAAACCGTTTGAGCCAACACTGCCCTGACAAACATATTGAGATATGCAATGAAGAAACTGGATAATATCTAAATACTTTTTACATTATCATTCAAAGTATTAATTGTAGTTCCTCATATCGACTGACTTCACCCAAAGACCTTTCTAAAGTAATATAAACAGAAAAAAAAACTTCTTCTACTGCTAGCCATACAAAGAACATTAACAATTCAGAAAAGTTCATCCTTTATTCTCATTACCAAGCTCCAGTACCACAATGACTATTTGTTTTTTACTTCTACACCTGTATTCTGGGACGATTTATAACCTCAGTATCTGGAGTTACCCAGATGAGCAGGGGTTCTTTTGAGTCTGATTTCTCTTTAGTTTTCATTTTCATGTTGACTCAGGGATTTTTTTTTTCTTGTTTGCTATTTGCTTTGTGACAATTATTAAGAGCAGTATAAATTAAATTGAATAGAATGGAATTGAATAAAAACAATTTATTTTAAGCAAAATGTAAATATGTGTCTAAAAAAGAGAATAAGAGGCCTTCAACACATTATCAAAACAGGATAGTGCTGAACTGTGAAGTTTGTGGAAGAAATGTGGTCATAACCAAGAAAATCACTTCAGTCACTTAAGTTGGAGATGGTGAAGTTGCATGGTAAAAAAAAAAAATCAACAGTAAAAACATGCTATGTTTAATAGTGAAAGTAACATCATTTGTAAACAAACAAATAATGTGATCTGAACTCACAGAATTGGACTAAACAGGTGTGTGGCCATATGAAAAGCATTTGTTAGTGAGACCAATCAGAAGACTTCAATTTGCTAAGGAGCATAAAGATTAAAGACATAAAGGACTTTGGAACAATGAAAAAATGTCATGTGGTCTAATGAGTTCAGATGGACCCTATTCCAGAGTGATGGGTGCATGGAGTAAGAAGGGAAGCGCATGAAGGGATGCATACATGTACAAGCCCCTGGAGGCAGAGACATATTTGGGGTTGCATTATTTGGTCAAGTATAGACTTGATATTTTATGTGGCAATAAAATAAAGTCAACCTGGATGAGCTGAATAACCAGCATATCACAGGCACGTTCCTGAACTCTAAAGGTTAAAGTTTCTGGGAGCATGAGGAATCATTTGCACACATTGTGTGCTGTAATCAAAGCTAAAGATGATTGGTAAATCTTGGAGTGTGCAATTTTTATTTTTCGTCCAGATAGTATATTGTAATTTAGCAGTGTTTAATGGAGAAGACACTCTGGGTGTAAATACACTTAGTCCTAACACCTGTACCTTAAAAAAAGATATAGATTTTTAAAAATCTAATCAAAGGAATGTCTACAACACAGCTGGGGCATTAAGCAGTAAGACTTGAAAATGGGTGCACAATCCTATGGATACAATGTTTCATGATTCCTGGTTTACAGTACAGTCGTGGCCAAAAGTTTTCAGAATGACACAAATATTAGTTTGTGTCATTCAAAACACCCTCCAACAGCAACTTCTTCCAACAATCCAACAACAGTTTGGTGAAGAACAATGCATTTTCTTGTTGATGGAGCACCGTGCCATAAGGCAAAAGTGATAACTAAGTGGCTCGGGGAGCAAAACGTTGAAATTTTGGGTCCATGGCCTGGAAACTCCCCAGATCTTAATCCCATTGAGACTTGTGGTCAATCCTCAAGAGGCGGGTGGACAAACAAAAACCCACTAATTCTGACAAACTCCAAGAAGTGAGTATGAAAGAATGGGTTGCTATCAGTCAGGATTTGGCCCAGAAGTTGATTGAGAGCAGCCCAGTCGAATTGCAGAGGTCCTGAAAAAGAAGGCCAACACTGCAAATACTGACTCTTTGCATAAATGTCATGTAATTGTCGATAAAAGCCTTTGAAACGTATGAAGTGCTTGTAATTATATTTCAGAACATCACAGAAACAACTGAAACAAAGGTCTAAAAGCAGTTTAGCAGCAAACTTTGTGAAAACGAATAATTGTGTCCTTCTCAAAACTTTTGGCCACGACTGTACATGCCGCTTATCATAGATATACTTTATTGATGATATTCAAAACCTCTGTGGTGACGTGCAAAGGAAAAATAATTACTAAACCATTTTTAGTATGGATATGTAGTAATTCTTTTTGTAGAAATGTTATTTATGGATACATGTATTTTTATTAAATATTAAAAACAACAAAAATAATAATAGTAATAATAATAATAACAACAATAAATAATCTTGTTAAGTTAAAATGACATTAGAAACCTTATATTTTCCAATGTATCTTATTTGACTATCGCTTATATAAACATGACTTAATTTCTTTTATCATATCGATAAAAACAAGAGGATTTTTAGGGAAAAGAAAAATGTGTACGACAGCGCCATCTTCTGGGAACAGAACAAATTACACGGGGCTTTTAAAGAGACTTTCTGTGTTCTCAACTACGACAGCTATATAGTATTTGAACATATAAAATACAAACAGTGATTAGCTTTTTTAATCTTACATGTCTTAATTATTTTTTTTCCACACAAATCCAGCACAAAATGTAACACATCATTGAATTCCAAACAAGATATTGCTATGATGACCAAAGCCATCTGAAATGATTGTAATAGTCACTGAAACAAATAAATGACTAATACATAGTTTTCACTGTGGTAGAAAATTAGGGAAAAAAAGTGCATGTATTATTTCCAAGGATTTTTAAGACTTTCTTTACTGAGTGCATGAAAATGTATTCATAGTTAAAGTTGTGATAATTATGTAAAAAATATTTGGATAAAAGAAAAATCACAAATGCTGTCAGAAAATGATACTAAAATGTCCTTTTAAACGTCACTGCAGTGTAAACATTTCAGTATCTTACCTAGAAATTTTTATTAAAATGTCCTCTTAAATAGATTTTGGTCCAACGTGTGTACCTTCATTTACTCATTGAAAAAGTTTGCTATTTGCAAATAGTACATAATATATACTCCGTGACAAGCAAAGGTACATCTTTTCATGCTCCTGTTTGTCTGAGAGTGTAGCTTTAATCAGTTTAAAAATATTTCACAAAAAAAGGAAAACAATTTACATTGATTTGTATTCATATGTGCTAAAAATGGAGCACTCTGTTCTCAACTGGATGGCACGGTGGCTTAGTGGTTAGTGCTGTTGCCACCTATTCCCACCTCAGTTCTGTGCGCATGGAGAATGCATGTTCTCTCTATGCTTGATGGGTTTCCTCCTACAGTTCACAGATATGCAGATTAGGCTAATTTTGTGTTCCCAAATTGCCCATAGTTTGTGAATGAGTGTGTTAGTGTGTGTATGTTTGTGCAATCCTGCAATGGCTTGGCACTCTGTCCAGGATGTACCACACCTTCTGCTCAAAGTATCCTGGGATAGGCTCCAGGCCTGTTCTTTTAGATTAACTTAAAAATGTAAAAATGTGTGTTGTAAATTTATGTTGTTGCATGTATGTAGCACCTTGGTCCTGGAGGAACGTTGTTTCGTTTCACTGTGTACTAACTGTATATGGAATGACAATAAAAGCCTACTTGACTTGACTTGACTTGAGGCCACTTGTGACCCTGTATTTGTACAGGGATAAAGCGATATAGACAACAAGTGAGTGAGACTGGATTAAACCAGTCTAGAATAATTCAATACTAAAATAACAAATAAAATAATAAATAAAAAAAGGTGGCTGAGACATAATTATTTCATTTGCAATTACATTGTAATTCATCATGCATGAAGAATGTAGGAGACAGTGAAAAGTGTGACAACATGCCTCGCTCTCCCTTACACAACTACCACATTACCAGGACAAATAAAAAAACCCCTCTCAATTGCATGTAGAGTGTATTTATTTATTTATTTATTTATTTATTGTATTGCACATATTAATCAGAAATTTAAGATCCATGGCACTGTAGCCAACCTCCCTGGACGTGGCCGCACGAGGAAAATTCATGACAAATCAAAGAGACGGATAATCCGAATGATAACAAAAGAGCCCAGAAAGACTTCTAAAGAGATCAAAGGTGAATTTCATGCTCAAGGAACATCAGTGTCAGATCGCACCATCTGTTGTTGTTTGAGCCAAAGTGGACTACATGGGAGACGACCAAGGAGGACACCATTGTTGAAAATAAATCATAAAAAAGCCAGACTGGAACATGCTAAACTACATGTTGACAAGCCACAAAGCTTCTGGGAGAATGTCCTATGGACAGATGAGACAAAAATGGAACTTTTTGCCAAGGCACATCAGCTCTATGTTCACAGACGGAAAAATGAAGCATATCAAGAAAAGAACACATCAGTCCCTACTGTGAAACATGGAGGAGGCTCTGTTATGTTCTGGGGCTGCTTTGCTGCATCTGGCACAGGGTGTCTTGAATCTGTGCAGGGTACAATGAAATCTCAAGACTATCAAGGGATTCTAGAGAGAAATGTGCTGGCCAGTGTCAGAAAGATGGGTCTCAGTCGCAGGTCATGGGTCTTGCCTCAGGACAATAACCCAAAACACCCAAGAATGGCTAAGAGGAAAACATTGGACTATTCTAAAGTGGCCTTCTATGAGCCCTGACCTCAATCCTACTGAGCATCTTTGGAAGGAGCTGAAACATGCTGTCTGGAAAAGGCACCCTTCAAACCGGAAACAACTGGAGCAGCTTGCTCATGAGGAGTGGGCCAAAATACCTGCAGAGAGGTGCAGAAGTCTCACTGACAGTTACAGGAATCATTTGATTGCAGTGATTGCCTCAAAAGGTTGTGCAACAAACTATTAAGTTAGGCGTACCATCATTTTTGTCCAGGCCTGTTCCATGAGTTAATTTTTTTTTTTTATAATTCCGTTGAAGCATGGGTGAAAAGCAATGTCTGACTTTCATTGGTTAACATTCATCGAATTCTTATTTATTATTACTTTTGTCAGATTAAAGTTATTTCTGTGACCATTGTGAGTTTTTCTTTAATTGACCGAAGGGTACCAACAATTTTGTCCACGTGTGTATGTGTGTGCCCTGCGATGGATTAGCACCCTGTCCAGGGTGTACCCTTTCTTGTGCCTTAAGCCTCCAGGTCCCTGTGACCCTAAATACAGGATAAAGTGGTATATATAATAAGTGAGTGAGTGATTCATGTAATATTTTCATAATGAAAAAACAAAAACTAAAACTAATACATGCAAAAGAATTGGCCTGATGTAGCTTTTACCTATTGATAATATAATTTTTTTCTCTGCACGGTGGCTTAGATTAGGCATTCCCAAATTGCCTGTAGTGTGGGAATGAAAGTGTGAGTAAGTCTCCTGAGATAGGCTCCAGGCCCCTTGCAACAAAATGGTATAGACAAAGAGTAACTGAGACTTACTAAACTGTCTAGAGTAATTTTAATATTGAAATAACAAAGGAAATAATAAGTAAAAAAGGTAACTTCATTCTGTCATTTGAAATTACATTGTAATGTATCATTCTCGAGAATGTAAGAAACAGTAAAAAGTGTGACAAGGAAGTGTGAAAAGTGTCTAGTTTTCCCTTACACTGCTATCACCTTACCAGGACAAGTAAGGAGCTGTTAAACAAACTATCAACTGCATTTAGAGTGCATTTATTTATTTATTTATTTGACAGAAAAGCAGACCTATGTTTTTACCTTTTCTCTCTACAATGAGATTTTACATTTCTGAGAGTGTAGCTGTCAGCCAAAGCGCCCAAAGACTTCTTGTTTTGTAGTTCTGTTTAGTTTAAACTTCAGTTCCCATAGTGCAACTCGGTCAGGTGACATGGGCGCGCACCTGAACCGAGTTGGTCATTGGTTTTATTATAAATAGCTTTGGTGTAGTTATGTTGAGTTGTCTAGCATTTGTTACGTTACTTAGGTATGTGGCTTCGTTATGTGGATACGTGTTTTGGTTTCTTTTTATATAAAGTATTTTAGTTTGTTTTGTTCCCTGACCATTTTTGATTTAATAAAAGAACATTCTTTCTGAACATCCGCCTCTGCATTTATGCCTCGCCGCCGTTCATCCATACTCAGTAGTGACAGTAGCTTTAAGCAGTTAACAATTATTTTAAAATATAATGTATTTAATGTATAAATATTTATTTATTTAATTAAGCTAAAAATTAATTTATAGTGATTTTAAGTATAATTTGCCGAAAATTACGATGGGATATTTGCATATTGAAAATTTATGAACTAGAAAGTACATGAAAAAAAAATTGGTGTAACTTTTACATATTGATAGTGTCAACTTGGTGGTGGTTTCCTCTGGGTACTTTGGTTTCCTCCCACAGTCCAAAGACATGCAGATTAGATTAATTGGCATCCCCAAATTGCCCTTAGTGTGTGAATGTGTTTGTCTGTGCACATATGTCTTGCGATGGATTGACACCTTGTCCAGGGTGTACCCCGCTCTAAGGCTCCTAGGATAGTCTCCACGCCCCCCGCGACACCGTATACAGGATAAAGCAGTACAGACGAGAAGTGAGTGAACGAGACCTATGTAGTGGCATTGTGGCTTAGTGGTTAGCACAGTCGCCTTGTGCTCCAGAATGGGGGTTCGATTCCCACCCCGGGGTCTGTATGCATGAAGTTTTCATATTGACGTTACTAAAATTCTCCGTAGTGTGTGAATGAGCGTTTACATGTATGTACCCTGCAATGAATAGGCACCCCATCCAGGGTGTACCCCATCTCCTGGGATAGGCTCCAGGGCCCCGTGACCTTTTACACAGGATAAAGCGTATATAGACAATGAGTGAGTGAGACTCTGAACTAAACCGTCTAAAATAATTTCATACTGAAGTTAAAATAAATAAATAAACAAAAAAGTGACTGAGACTTTATTTTATTTGGAACTACATTGTAACGTGACATGCCAGAGAAATGTAAGAAACAGTGGAAAGTGTGTGAAACATGTCCTGTGTGTTAAACATGTCCTGTAAGGAGCTATTAAACAAACTTACATTTCTTTCTTAAAAAAATAAAAAATAAAAACAAAAAAAGGGTCCCTCCGAGAGGCGCAGTGGTAAAGCGCTCGCCCAATCATCCGGAGATCGCGAGTTCGATTCCCGGGTGATGCTGTAACCTCTCGCAGCCGAAGCTCTCTCGAGAGCTGATTGGCCGAGCTCTCTCAGAGGGGAGGGATGAGAGGTACTTAGTGCTCCCACATTAATCACGGCTCTACAGCCAATCAGGGGCGTCTGTGAGCTCGCGCAACAGAAGGAGCGGATCGCGCTGTCCTCCGAGTGTGTTTTACGACGCTCCCAACGGTGCGTGAGCGAGCAGGTCGAAAAGATGCGAAGGAAACACGTGATAGTAGAGTGGAAGTAGTAGGAGCCCCCTAGTGACTGGGAGGAATCGGACGCGACTAAAATAGGGAGAAAATCGGGGTAAAAAAAAAAAAAAAAAACCCTTCGTGTTTTAGATTTTTGTTTTTATCTTCTCTCCCTACAACGAGACTTCACATTTTTAAAGTGTTTTAAATAAAGTGTAGCTTTAATCAGTAAGACCTATGTAGAAAATATTAGACAATTTTTTTAATTTACAACGATTCGCATTATTATTTGCTAAAAATTATTAAATAATAATTATTAATTAACAACAAAAAAAACAAGTAAAATTTTACTAAAATACATTAAATTAGAAAATGTACCAAATTCCAACTTCTTCCCATTTTTTTTTCTTACGGTAAAATTCTGCCTTTAATAAGTATGCTGACATACTGTATGAATAATTTTCACGGTAAATGTATCACGCTCGAGAAATTTAACAGCGAATCTCCCCTTTAACAGTACCACATTACCGGTTACAACCACGGAGTTAAACTGCTCTTTTAGATACAGTACCACACTGTGTGAGTGTGTGAGAACGCGCTGGTGTCGGCGCTGCAGGGAGGGAATCTCTCACACCACCGCGCTTCCTCTACACACAGGACGCTGCTGAAGTTCGCGAAACTTCTCGGGGTCTTTGAGCCACTTACAGCACAACGTTATCGCTTGTAGTGATTTCCGAGAGCATGAACAGCATGACGAACCTGGAGGTCCCTCAGGTAAACGGCTACATTACAAAGTCCTGTTTGTGTCAGTTTATTTAGGAGAAATCTGGACACGAGGCATTAGACTAAACTTACTTACATTCCTAATAACATTAAAGACTAGTTTCGGAAGTTTTCTTTTATACTATATAACTAAAGTACATTTAAGTACGTTTGATCATGGAAATCTCTAATAAAGTGTTTTAATTAGAATATTATAATTATATATATATATATATATATATATATATATATATATATATATATATAAACATCACGCTCAGTGTTATATTGTTTTTGAGTCAGCATAATGTTGTATGTTCACTACTGTACCTAAACTAAATAAATGCATGCCTGTCTAGGTGAACCCAGCCTGGTTTGGGGTTATTCTTAATAGTATCAGTGTGTTTGTGCTGTCCCAGCTTTCATATACAGTGAAAGAGGAACTTCAACAAATCATTGTTGCATTTAAAACTCTTGCAGTTCCTGTTATAGTCTGTTCAGCGCATAACTGTCAGTATAATCACTCTTTGTTATTACCATATACAAATTGAATGGCATCTATATAGTACATGCTATCTTTATAGTTTCTCATTTGCATTTAGATCCAAATTGGAATAAAGAGGCTCATTCGTGCTCAAGATTCCTGTCTCTAAGCATTCTTTCTTTCAAACATACGGCCAAGTTTTTACGACAATCATGCTACTATATATTTTTAAAGAGATGTACAAGGGGTGTTTAGGTGAAACCTTGACATTTACAGAAGTCCATAAATGACGATCCCGGCTTGAGGCGCCTCGGAGCTCACTGCGGTCGTTTCAGTGTAAAAATAATAAGTAAAAAAGGTGACTGAGACTGTATCATTCTCAGTGAAAATTCAGTCTGATCCTTGAAAAAATCTTAATGGATAACTTGTCACCAACTTGCAGAAGAGCCACATCTGTCTGTGGGAAGTGTACGCACAATCCCTCATGTACGCCACAGCCATGCTACAGGAACTATACTGGGAGTTATTGTCACATCCCCCATATAGTCCTGACCACACTCAAGCCATTTCATCATGTTTGGGCCACTAAAGGAGTTCCTTCCTTTAATGGCCCAAACATGATGAAATGGCATGACGGAAAGGTTACAAACGTGAAGCAGGCAGCCTGATTATGGTGCCGGGGTACTGATCAAATTCTTGAACGTCATGGTATCCAAGCACTAGTGTAGCACTGGGATAAGTGTATTAGTGTAGAAGGGTTTATATATAGAAATAAAAGCAGTTTTTACTCTTACAATTCTGTAAGATGTCAGTTCTGTTATGATGCACAATTAAAAGTCCAGATTTGACTTGAACGGCCTTGTACATTTTTAGAAGCTTCTAAATTTGCAGATGGAGATTTCAATGTTGTTTCATTCAGATATAATTTTAACTTATTTTACCTTGCAGCTGTTCAGCCAGAGCTTGGATCAAAACAGCCTAACAATTTTTTTTTTTTTGCATCAGCTGAAAATTTGTGTGCAACATAATAAAGCATTTGTATGATGTTAATGAGATTGTGTCCACTTTCAGATGATACTAAGTGTAGCTTTTATTTCTTTTTAAATTTTTATCTCATCCTATTTTTCTTAAAAAAAGATATTTGATATCTAATTGATTATCGATACCTAAGGTTGCGATAAGACATGTCAAGTCATGAAATCCTCATAGACATCAAATAGGAACTTCTTAGCAAAGAAATGTTCATCATATGTTTTGTAATTATTAGTGCTTCCAAGGTCTTTGCAATTATCATCTTTTTTATAAAACAAGATAAGAATGAGTTTTTATCATCTTTCTGATTCTATATTTGAACACAATGTGTTAATGAGTTACAGTGTTGATTGAAAGTTAGTTTGCACAGACCTTATTTTTTATTGCATTTGTAGCTGAGTAATGAGATGCAGCTGAAAATTATGCACATGGTGAAGAGTGGAGAGCTGAGCATCGACGACGCGCTGGACCAGGCCAGAAGAGACAAACTGCAGCTGCTCCACAAGAGCTTCGAATTAGAGGTGCAGTGGCAAGAGTTATGCATATAGTATACTGTATACGTGTTTAAAGCTCAAAGCTCTGATAGAATAGCACCAGTTCATTTTGTGTTTTTTCTTTTATCCTAATACAGAAATATAAATTATATAGAGTTTATTTTGTAATTTATATTTTGTAATATAAATGACAAAATAAATCAAACTTGCCTTGCGGTCTTTCAGGTTTCATAGACAGAAAAAACAAATAAAAATTCTCAAGCACAGGGCTTTTAATTAGGACAAATGTTCTGCATTCAGAAATATCTTAGATTATCTGTTGTGCAACAGCAAGTAAATGTAGTACTCCAGTGTGTGTTGAACTCTCAAAAGCAATAGACATTTGCATAAGTTTGTTTGTAAAATAATTTTGTTTACCTGTAATGAGGTGGAATTTGAAGAACGCGTTGGAATGCATTCAGTAAGGAAATAAAAAAACTGGCTAATCCACTTTTAGGGGACTTACCCAGCTACAACTAGAACCAATCACAGGCAGTCATTGTAGAATTCACCACCTTTATTTATTTACTTTTTTTGCCAACCGAAGAGGAACTTGTTTTATTTAAGCCATAGTAATAATGGCTTGGCTGTAATTCATTGCTCTGTTGCAGGAAAAACAAGCCTCCCAGTACAACTTCAGTGTGCATAAATTTAATGCTTACAGATGGCAAAAGCGAGTACTCCAGGTATGAAACAATTAAACATAAAATATATATTGTTTTATAACGATGTAAAGAAAAAATGCATATAAACATTTAAAAACACAATACATCTCAACAAAATAATCATACACAAGTGTTTCTTTAACAGCCAAATGTTTGTAAATGCCTAACCATCACAGCCGTGTGTGCTTTTTCAACATCTTAATCCAGATTTAGTGCCTCTTTGCCTTTATAATAACCTCCACTCATCTGGAAAGGCTTTCTACCTTATTTTGGAGCCTGCCTGTGAGAATTTGTGCAGATTCACCTGCATGGAGTATTAGTGAGGTCAGGCACAGTGTAAGTTGTGTAAGAATGTCTGTGCAGAACAATTGAGTTTTCATAAATGTTGCTTTGTGCACAGGGGACTTGTCATGCTGGAACAGGTTTGGACTTGTTAGTTCCAGTGGATGGGAAACTTGTAATGCTACAGCATACTGAAACATTCTAGACAATCGTCTACTTCCAGTTTTGGGAGAGAACCACATATAGGTGTGATGATCAGGTGTCTATAAATGTATATTTGATATGATCTTAATGCAGTATACAGGTTGGACAAGTGGTTTGTAATTTCATCTGCTTATTTCCTTATTGCTGCTTTCTCTGAAACTCTGTATATTTGTTGCATTTGAGGAATGTGTGTCTCCTCAGATTGATTTCTGCAAAAAGCTGCTTTGCAGTATTGAGAAAGGCATTGTGAAGAGGCAGTTTCCATTTGAGGCCATTAAAAACTGCCATGATGCTGCAGGGACCAAGTTCACAGTGTCCTTCAAGAACCATCATGAATATGAGCTAGAGGCTATGTCTCCACAGGACAAGCAAAAAGTGAGTTTGGACATTTTTGATTGGCCAAACAAATAGTTCTGTGTTTCTTTCCTGGAGCCTGCCTGTCACTAATTATCCAGCTAATTTAAGGATGTGTGCATTACAATTGGGACTGGAAACCACTTTATGACAATGTCTAGTTCAATGATTTTCACAATGTATGTATGTAAATATTTAAAGCTATATCATAGATGTTTTTTAAAATTATGAATATTAACAGTGTACAAATATAAATTCTTTATTTAGAATGAACAGATAATATAACAGAATATGAACAGGAAGTGTATTATTTGCTGGGAAGGTCCACAGGGAATCTGGGGAAGGCTAAAGATAAGCATCATAATTGGGCTTATGTTGACAAAAAAAAGTGAGAGGGACATTTTTTATTCAGCATACATGAGTGTGAAACCAGAACCAGCTGCATATGTTAGAAAAAAAAAGACCAATGATGAACCTGTAGTATAGGTGATTAATTGTAGGACATGTCAGACCCACGATTTTGTTGCTGGTCATACTCCCCAGTATTTCCCAGGGGGATTGTGGTATGATATGTTTACAGTATTTTTAAATACTGCTCACATTTCAATATGTTTGTTTTCTCTAGATGCTGGAACTGATAAACCAAATTATTTACAAGAATATTCAGCCTGGAGATGTTTATGAGAAGCCTGAAGAGCCACCAGTGTCCATTAAACCGCTTCATGAGGGCCAGCTGCTTCTGCAGCGGGGAGGACTAGCATCTTTCAAATGGAAGAAGTATGTAAATGTTTAGCTTCAGTAATTTATTTCTAATTCAGTGTCATTACTCAGCTCACTAGTTTTGAGGGTTTAGTAAGTGTAAATGAAAATAAAATTATAATGCTTTGGTGCTGTAAGTAGTAGAAGTATACTTAAGGCCAGCTGGTGATTCAAAGTATGATAAAGTAGACATTCAGTAGCACTAAATATTATTTATAATATAAATCCCACAGTGATAGGCATAGACCAAGAAAAGGTACATGGGCTAAAGCATAAATAATCGGCCGCCTTGCTTGTTTGTCTATGTTTAGGATTGTTCTCTCGGGCTTTCCAGGAATAAGAGAATTTCCATGAGATAATATGGCAGGAAAACAACTGAAGTAATTTTGCATCAGAACTTATGTAAAAATAAGTATTATCCCTGTTGCTGGGTGTCACAGTGGCTTAGTGGTTAGAACAACAATCTTGCAGATCCAGTGTTGGGGCTCGATTTCCACATTGGGTCTGAGTGCATGGAACATGGTGGGTTTCTTCTGGGTACTCCGGTTTGCTCCCACTGTCCAAGACAATCCAAAATTGCCCGTTGTGTGTGAATGAGTGAGACAGTTTGGGCATGTACTGTATGTGTGCCCTGTGATCAAGTGGCACTCCAACCAGGGTGTACACCATCATGTGCCCTAAGTCTCCTGTGATAGTCTTCAGGTCCATCACGACCCTGTGAGGGTGATGGTGGCAACGAAAAACCCTCTGCCACGGCAGTAGAAAGAAAACTTGAGAGGGAACAGACTCAACAGGGAACTCACCCATATTTTGGTGATAAGAGATAATAGGGATTGATCTGCAGGCATACTATTTGTTAGGTGGCTGAAAGTTCATTATAACAGGAGAGAGATACGTTGATATGAAGTCTTATTTTGTTTAGATTCATGACACACAATTCCAGTTCAGTCAGTTTCAGTTTCAGACTCTAACATTTAAAAAGTTGAAAAATTTCATGTAGGGTCATGAACATAGATATTGTGTATACTCTTTAAATACATTTAAATATATTATATGCAATTTAAAGACAGAGTTTCCCTTTGGGCAAATATTACTTAAGTAAAAGTAGATGTCCTCATGTATATTTGTGTACTTGAGTAAAAGTGCTGAAGTATTCACCCTTAATGTTAGTATTCGTGTCTCAGAGGAAAGGCCAGTCATGCAATTACATACAACAAGTCAGCAGGTGGTGAAATTCCTGCTTTAATTACTACACACCATGTGTGGTTAAGTAAGGCAGCACCATGCAGAAATTTAGTGGAAGTAAAAATAAAGATATTTGCTGTACTTCTGAGTGGGGCAAAATTACTCTCTAATAAAACTACTCAAGTAAATTGCAGATTTGTGGAATATGTGCTTAAGCACATTGTTGTTGGTCTTTCGGCTGCTCCCAGCCAGGGGTCGCCACAGCAGATCACCCGGTCTGCACACCAGCTTGGCACAGGTTTTACACTGGATGCCCTTCCTGATGCAACTATCCCATTTTATCTGAGCTTGGGATTGGCACTGCATCCAGTGGCTGGGGTTTGGGCACTGGCTGGGAATCGAAACCCGAGCCTTCTGCATGGCAGGCGAGGAACCTACCTTCCCTGATTATCCGATATAATGAAAGGTGTACAAAATGTAGTAACAAACTGCTCAGCAAATACTTTTATGATAAGAAGGAAATGGGTTGAGGATAAACTGTAAAGGGAAATTGCAGAGGGAAATGAAATTGAGGTATCTAAACAAGGAAGTAAATGGCTTCTAAAGACGTATTAGGTATAGGTTATATTGGGTAGCAAAGTCATTGAGATGTTATATGCTTACTACACTGAGTAGAATTTATATTTATTAAATTTTCGAAAAGACAAATGCATAATTTCTGACATAATCTCCCTGACTTTATATACACTTTGTCCATCTATCAACAAGCTTCCGTTGTTTATTGTCTTACCTTTCTCCTTCGTCTTAGAGTATCGTCTGTCTTTTTTGGACATGTACACCTGCAGACCACAAAAAAAAAACACAAATCACTGCATGCTACTCAATCACAAGTGAGGTGTCTATTTTTGCTCACACTGGAGTTACTAATGAACTGATGAAACATGTTCACACCAGCACAGCAGTGAATAGAAAGCGCTGATTAGCTGGTGCGGCTAACAGAAGTTTTAATACAACCTTAGAGTTGATCATTTTTGACTCACCCCTGTATCAATAATCATGTAATATGATATTAATAAATGATTTAGGTTCTATAATGAAGTGCAAATTAAATCACAGATAACAGGTTCAGTGAAATAGCTGATGATTTGTGTCATACTTGTGAACTGTAAATGTCTCTGGGCTTTTATGTGATTCCATATTAACGTTTTGTGGGCCAGGTATGAGGCACATCTCTATACAGGACACCTGACCCTGCTCTCGACGGGATTTTGGCAGTATGAGGAGGAAGCCGACATCCCCATGTCCTCCACCCTGCCAATCATCATTCACATTTCTGATGGCAATGCCAGTGTGGAGAGCCACTGCACCTCTGACTCTCTGTTTATGCTACTCACTAACAATAATGTGTTCCAGTGAGTTTTATAGATCTCCACAAAGTTTATTCAACATAATATATATATATATATATATATATATATATATATATATATATATATATATATATATTGTGCTCAGTTTATCTCAGTATATGTTATTAAGTCAGTCTGAAAATGAGAATCTGATTTCTGTAATCTTTTCTAGTTTCCGCATTCCCGTCAATGGACAGAGGAGTGCAGAGGATGTTAGGAGTGAACGGGATGCCTGGGTTAAAGCTATTGACGTGCTATGCATGGACTGGAAAAGCAAATCTCAGTCTGAACATGTGTATGAAGAACTCAGAAGTTGTGCCAAGATTGCACAAAGCATGGACGAGTGTAGGTCTAAAGCAGAGAGAGGACCAGAGACTGAGAGGATGCAGGAAAATAATGGATGTGCTTTAGTGCAACCGATTCCAAGACCACGGATATCCATTCCAAATGCACCGGTTCCATTGCCAAGGGCCACTCCGGTGCTTGAACCAGTGTGCCTTCCTGCCTTGGGGCCAGAGGTGGTACCTGAGGTAAAGTTACCATCTACACTAGTGAAAACTGCAGAGCCAGACCCAGTACCACAACTTGCAGCTGTGACATCACCGATGTGTATTTCAGCACTGGTTCCCTCTCCTCCTCTGCCACCTCCTCTGCCCAAGAAGACCATGACAAAAAGGGTGACAGAGAGAACCAAGGCCTTTCACTGGGATAGCATTATGCAAGACAAGGTATTGTATGTACAAAACTGTGCAAAAGGCATCTGTAAAGTGCCATCAGTTACTACAAGAAAAGATCAATAGCAAAAGTATAAATGAGATATTTGGTGTGAAATCTGCTTTAAGTCATTCTGAACAACAAAGGCTATTTTCCCCATTAATAATTACATGTGATTTTATCTTGACTCTAGTCTGTCCTCTGAAACAAGCCATAACCACACACCTGGCTTACATCATGTCATATTAGTGTGAACACTCATTCATTTCAAGCACTGGATACAATATTCTTGGGAGTGCTCTGGAGGACGACAAGCAGTTAGTTGGTTGTATTTGTTGAGGTCCAGAAAAAGAAAGTTAGCTTGATGCCTCACTTTAGCTGTTTTAGCAGCTATTGGTTGCACTGCCATGAAATCCCCACTTGTCAGTGAGTGCCTTACGTGTATGCAGAACCAAAAAGTTGCATAAATTCTGATCTCACCATCCTCATTCATGGCACATGAGCATGTATTGGAAATATATTTGATCTAGAGCCACATACAAAAGTGACTCGGAATCGATCTGAGAAACATCAGCTTTGTGATGTTCAGAAAGCCATTAAAAAAATCTGATCTGTGTCACATGAGGGTAAATAAATCTGCATTGAGTCACTTCAGGCTGGTAAAGTGAACGTAGCAGTGGTCACCTACACTGTAAAAAAACCCCGGTAAATTCTACAGTAAAAAACTGGCAGCTGTGGTTACCAGAATTTTACCGTAAAAAATATGGTAGCAATGTTTTTGGTTCTCTGGGATCGCACTCATTATACAACTACCGTGCTTGCTACATAAGTGTCGTTGTTGGAGTGCAAGTCGTGCGAGGGGACGTGGGGAAACCGAAGTAGTCCAACAACGACAACAGTTGCCTAGCAACCACGGTAGTGTAGTGGTTAGCACTATCACCTTGCACCTCCAGGGTCTGGGTTTGATTCCCGGTCAGACTCGAAAAAAAGAACAATTAAAATCCGCAAAATATGCAGTATAGTGAGTGTGATCCTGTAGAACCAAAAACATTGCTACTGTACTTTTTACAGTAAACTTCTGGTAACCACAGCTGCCAGTTTTTTACCGTAAAATTTACGGATTTACGCACCATTTTTTTTTTACAGTGTACAGGATTCCACTGCTACAGGCTTCATAACAGCAGGTTATGAAAATAACAATGACCCCATGTTAGGTAGGTTGTCCGAAGGTCCCCACTACTTAACACTTATCCTCAATCCTATTCTGGTCTTGTCTAGGAGATAACGACATGGATTCAAGATGTTAAGTATGCATTCTAATCTTTATTTCTTGCCTGTTATTAAATTTGAACAATCAAATGAGAGGACATTGATGCCACTCTTGGACAAGCATAATTTTAATTACTTTACTTTAATGAAGTAGAATTTAAGTTGAAGAGAGTTGACAGGAATGGCCCTAGCAGACAGGCATGACATAGTGTCTCCAAAGTAGCCAAAGTGTCTTTCAAAGTTAGAATTACAAAAATGACTTTGAGACAACAAATTAATAACTCAGACGTTTTAACCTTTATTTGGAGCGTTTATGCAAATTATCATTTATTACAATTATCAGTCTGATCGCATCCATGTCCCCTTAAGTTTCTAACAGGGTCCAGAATTCCGATCAGAGACTTGGACAGGCACGATAGCTTCCCGCACACAGCGTCACTCATGTCACTCATCGCATACAGTAGTATTGTAATATTAGCTCTATTTGATTTCCTTTCATAACTCCAAATTTACAGTATTGTAATATGGTGTCTGTGGCACATGTTCTAATGTATGCACATTTACTCGAACTACCAGTATGTTCACTAGTGGTACAGTTGTAACCCTGCAATGATTGGACCACAGCAATCAGACTCAGGCCATCGAATTGATTTGAATATTTATGGCATTTTTACAACATTGTGTTAAAAGTATTAGTTCAACATCATACCAACAACATGTTGTTCCAACAATGCTGTTCCAACGCCACGCCATCCAACCTGACACCAACATTGGTCTTTTGCTTCTGCATTACATGGTTTTAGTGATGTTTTCATCTTGAAACATAACCTGTGAATTTGTCTGAAGGTTTGAAATGAATTTTTCTCCTTGTCACACTATAGAAGACTATAGTGACGTCTATAGAAGTCTAGTACTGTCTGTTGCTTTGGATACACAAACAACAGAATATAGAATGAGAACATAAATATAGTGTTACAGAGGAGTGTCTAGTCCATGCTAGAATACATTCATTTCATAGACTTGGAGTTACAATTACTCATAGTCCTGATTACACACCGGGCCATTTCTGTTGAACGGAACACCATGGCCGAATGCTTTATATTTTCTCCGAGCTTATATATTCAAGGCAGAGTGTGTGAACTGTGATTTGGATCGTTTGCGCCCATGGTTTATTTATTGCAGGTTCCTGTAGGGAAAATGAAGATATTGACTGGTTTTGCTGCTCTTACAGATTGCGAAGACATTGTGGGCACGGGGAAGTCTTCGAGAAATTAAAATCGACACACCTCGTCTGTATGAGCAATTCGGAGTCAAAGACCTGGGGCACTTTTCTAACACAGAGACGAGTAATCACGTCGAAATCCTGCTGAGTGCGAAAATCGCGCACAACTTCAGTGAGTATTGGCGATGCCATAAAAAAAAAACCTTACAACATTGTTATGCTGGGATAAAGCATAAATTTAAATGAGAGATGTGACCATATAATATATACAAATAGTGTACATAAAATGTAAATGAATGTCAAGACATACATACAGTTTACAGTACATGCAGGCATATTAAGTGACTGTAAGTCAAATAGATTAAATGTCATAATTAAAATTTTTCACTCAAACAAGATGAAGAACTGTATGGAAGAGGATTAGGGTCACCATTAACAAATTTATTTGAGTTTTGACTTTGGGATTAAATCCAGATTAAATTCAGTTTAAAGAGTTTAAATAAAAATTTCTGAGATTAAGAATTTAGAATTGTGAGGAAAAAAAAAACCTTTACAAAAAATATTTTTTAAATAATACGTCGGTGAATAGTTTACTGTTTTTGCGGATTTGAAACTTGAACTCTGAAGTCTCTAACCATGTCAGATATTACAGAAAAACATTCAGCGTGGTTCTTTAAAAAAAAAAAAAAAGTATATTTATATAATAATTATATATAATATATAATATTTCTTTTTGATATCTCCCAGATTTTCTCCATAATTTAGTCGTAACCAATTCCTCCCAGTCACTAGGGGGCTCCCACATTAAGCTACTACTTCTTTTTGAGCTGCATGCGTTGGGGGGCAGCGTAACACACTCGAAGGACATCGCTATCCACTTTTTCTGCTTGCGTGAGCTCACAGACGCCCCTGATTGGCTGTAGAGCCGTGATTAATGTGGGAGCACTTAGTACCTCTCATCCCTCCCCTCTGAGAGCGCTCGACCAATCAGCTCTGTCTAGACCTCCGGCTGCGAGAGGGTACAGCATCACCCGGGAATCAAACTCGCGATCACATTGATGCTCAAGATTAACTCATATCTCATTCATTTAATTTCATTTGCTGCTTCTTTGAAAAAAGAGGGCCAAAATTTCGGAAGTTGACGGAATATCCTTGCATAACACTTAACACCACACTAAATGATTTCAAGTAGCCACACTAAGACTTGGTCTTTAATTTAGGCATAAATAACCTTCACAATAGATTTAATTCTAATGCCTGGGAGTTGAGGATGACCTGCATTGTGTTTTTGGTTTGGTAAGAGAACTTGACTATGGAGTGAGTGTTTGTGTATCTTGCACAAGCAATCAAGGTAGATGGTTTATTGATCCCCTTGGAAGGATTAAGGCAACAGGAACAGCAAAGCAGGCCATTAAAATCCAACAGCGGATCACCTAAGGATAACGTCACATCTCACAAAACTCTACTCGATAACTTTTCAACATATTGTTAAACAAGACAGATAAAGACAGGCTTGGAGAGCAAGTCAATATTTTTATTTTTTATTTTTTTAAGGTAAACCTTTGTCAAGCTTTTTCTTTCATCAGGGTGAAACCTTTTCTTGTATAGCTGCTTTGTAATCAGCATAAAAGTGAATTGTGTGCACCCGCTTGAATAATTATTTCACACACCGCTGATCTTGATATTTGAGGTTGGATATTTCTCAAAGCTCAGAGATTTTCTGATGCAAGCCCCTAAATCATTAAAGTTTATGGTTGTAAAGATTGTATTTAAAAAATCTGACTTCTCTGTGCCTTGCAGACGGCAGATTTTACGACTGCCACCAGATGGCATCATATCAGCAATGACTGACAGTGTAGCGCTGAACAATATTGCAATAATAGAAAAAAAAAGAAGGTTACCTCTGTGGTTTCAAATGATTACATTTTATGGATTCAGGCTGATGGCACTGCAAGAAATACACCGATATCTTTGGAAAAGGGGCAAATATTAGAGCAGAAATCTTTTCCCTTTGTGAATTTGTGAATGAGTCACCCCCTTCGATCACTCTTAGATGATGGATTGAAGATGTCATTGTATATGCTACTTCGCCATCTCTGTGCTTCTAGCAATTTTGTTTAGGAAACCCAGGAAGAAGCTTATTGCAGGATAAAGCGGGGTTGTGACTGTTGTTATTGAACTAAGACAACATGGAGCTTCTGCTATCAAACACTTCACTGAGTGCGATGACAGGCATTGTCTGCTCGTTTTTTGCATCCCTGCGCTGAGCTATGATGTCTGAGTTTAAACAATATACGAGTCGACGCAAAACCTTGAATTTGCTTCCAGCCAAGATATACATCACTTAGTAGTCACAGTCCTAATGTACTGAACATTACTAAGACCAGTATGATTATTCTACGCACACTTTAACTTTGTCAATAAACCTTTTATGCACTTTAAACAGCAAAATGCCCATTTTTATTTTCTTTATCTTCCTCTGAAATAGCTTATAAAAATGTGTACAGCCATGCTTCTTAGGATTTACTAAGCGCTACCAACCATTAGGCGATGACCTATCAAATTTCATGATCACTTCAACAAAGACATAAAATGGGAATTATTTAGTAGTAGCTTAAAACCACCATTTTTTTTTTGTACAAAACCCTTTTCTGCATGACAGTTAACCAAAAAGCAATAATGTTAACACATTTCTCTTTAGTGAGAGAACTGATGTCAGTTGTTCTTATGCCGATTTAGACAACAATGGAGCAGTACATTCATTCATTCATTCATTTCCAGCAGCCACATTATTCTGGACATGAATCAGGGGATACTTGTTGGCTGGAAGGCAAGTCTATCACAGGGCACCTTGCACATGCATTCACATCGTGCGACATTATAGAGATAAATCCACCTACTGGCATGTTGTTCTGGCGTAAACACACATGATTGCATTGAAGAACAAGTAAAACACCATAGAGAGTTCATCTTCGAATGCCTTAAGTTGAAAAACTCTGACAAAAAATATATGCTAAAGATTTAGATCATATTTTATACATATAGTACTTGAGCCATTTCTCATTAGAAGAGGAGCCTTAGGCACCCCTACTATTGTTATTGCAATTATTTCTTTTAAGGAATCAGGCAATCCGTTTCCCAGAATAACCTTGGTGTCATTTTAGAGCAGGTTTCTGTATCTCCCTTAACTATTTGCATACACTGCTCCAAAACTTACATCAAAATGTTCTGCTTGATCTTCTGATTACTGGTGATACTGGTGATCCACTTGGGGTCTACAGTGCCCTGTTATAAAGTGTTTGATTGCAATGCAAACCCTCACCCCATGGAGCAGTAGCTCGCTCGTTCGGGGTCCGATCAAAAAGCTCAAAAAACATCATGTTGATCAAACATAATTAACCTTTCAAAAAAGGCACAGAACTTGCTCCAGAATTCTTCATTCTAGTCTGTGAGAGTCTTGAGTGTACACAGACTGATTCCCCCTAAACCTACCTTCATTTCTTTCTTGCTGATGCAGGCTCAATTTTGCACAAACCTCCATGAAACATATATCAAAACAGAGAGAAGGGTCTGGAGAAGGCTGGTCAAACTGTGCAATCAAGCATTGTTGGCAACTGACAAATACCAGATTCCGGATGCATTATTTACTCTGACTGATTTTCAGCAAAAAAATTACCTTCGAACCTCTTCGTCCTGTGCTCAGTTTTTGAAATGCAGAAATCATATTTGACAACTGGAAGGCCTTCTTCCTCAGACAATCCTAGAACCAAAGCTTTATGATTGCTCTGATATAAGTAAAAGAAGCACAGGAGTGCCGTTTGCTTTGAAGTTTATGCTTGATGTATTCTTCGTGCTTGTGAGATTTTACGTGTAGTGGGAGGGGAAGATGGCCCAAGCCATGCCCGCCTTTACTCTCACACACACACACACACACACACACACACACACACACACACACACACACACACACACACACACACACACATGCATTTTAATGCATTGTTCAAGAATACAGTTCTCCAGGTTACTGAAGTTTTTTGGCTCTCAATTTTGCCAAGTTTTTGACTCTCATTTTTAGTCCAGTCCCTGTACCTGTGCAGTTTCAAAGTGATCTATGAATCATTCAAGCATAAACAAAAAACATCTCAACAAAGGCATGAACCAGTGAGAAACAGGTGCAGATGATGACAGATGACAGGCTGGAGTTTAGTATACTGGTGATGCTGAATGCTGGGTGCTTGGAACAGATGAGAGGGGAAATGAGGTTGCTGCTGTGGATGTTATTTAACTAAATTGTATCTTAACGCACTTTGCAGCCTGTCAAAGTACATAAATATTAATATAATTTAATATGAAGAAATAATTGATGGCTCAAGACTATCGCACAGTTCAGCGTGTCATTGTAAAGAATTCATGAAAGCAAAAGTGCATTCATGTATCGGCACTCCAGCATCTGCTCACATTATAAGAAAGTTTGGAGTAAACGTTTTTTTTTTTCAATCTTTTTTCAATACAGGGACAAATCAAAATGATTGTTTGTCAAAGTCAATCATAGAGTACAGGTGGAGTAGATAGTGATTAGGTTCAAAACACTGCTATGCATGAAGCAACTTCTAGTGTGCCTTTTAGCATGTCAAACAGAAGGTTAACCTCAGGCATGTCCGTAAGAGTGAAAGAATACATGAAGTGTCTTAACACTATCCTGGTAGAAAAAACTATGTCAGTGCACAGAGCACAAATAGGAGATGAACATGAAAAATGCATGACACCTTCACTGACCTGTTTGTTGGACTCTGACACAGATTATCACTGAGGCACAGCTCTGGGAAGGAGGAGCGTCCGAAGAAAGGATCATACATGCAAAAATACATGTTTACCATTAGTAACAAAAGATTTTATCCAAGTGGTAAGTGATATATATTATTCATAGAGCATTGGAGGAGTATTTCTTATAGTAATTACTTATACTTACTGCTTTCAACATACAATAAAGCTTAATGTTTTGACCATGTTACATGATGGCAATGCATTAATTTCATGCAGAAATTACCTTAAAAAGTAAAAACTATTAATAACGTTTTAATTGCTCTGGGTAATGTGCATATTTTAGATTTATAATCTAGCTGTTGTTAAACAAGTATGATCCGGCCATGGCTTTTCCTTTCATTCTGGCCGCAGCTTTGACACAGAATTAGTAAGAGAATTACTGAGTGACAAATCAAGCATGTTAATAAACGATAATATGTTTGTCCTTGCATTAATAGGTTGCTAGCTTGCATTCAAATGGATGCTGTCACCCATTTATAAGTCTGTTGAAGGCAACATATTAAAGCTTTAACATAAACAAGGACAAACTCTATCGGGGGGTTCTCATTATTTCATACTAAAACTGCTCATTTACATTGGACTGAGGCATGTTGGTAGTTTAATGTTTCAACACAGATGTCAATGTGAAGAACATACAGATATAGAATGCTCAGGGTTTAGTCACTTTTTCATTTCTACTGGATTGTTCGTTTCTCTCTAAGGTCCTTTTTTTCTCAAGACACTATATAGAGTAAGTTTAATGAGAAATAATATATTATTGTGGGAAGTTAAATGCTGCGACATATGCCTTGTTTTTTTTTTGTTCTACCTGGAATTCTGAAGTTATATGTTTGTTATATAAGTATGCCCCATAAAAGCTTACCTTCTAAGCTTTATGCTTAAAGTAGCTCTATGAATAATTGGAGGCCCATCAGGGTGGCTTTCTTTTGAACTATTGGTGTTTCCTGTGGGCTTGTTTCCTTGCCAAGCATAAATAACAAAATGGTCACCTTGGTACACCACACAGGGAGTGAATAAAAAGACTCAGCTATATCAGCTTTGGTTATTCTTGTCAACCTGAATTATTAAGGTGACCTGCTGGTCCTCCATTTGCAGAACAATGGTTGCTTACAGATTTCTTACATTCCAGACTACAAGGGCAATTTACTTCGGAAATAATCTAGACTCAATCATAAAAAAATAAATAAAAAAAACTTATCAAAGTTGCCGCAAGGGTTCTTGACATGTCCTGATTATACACCCTTGTGACAAAAATACTAACTATTAATGATGATACCATGTTACAGACATAAGAATCATGTGAGACTTGAGACACAAACAGTCTGATTTAGTCCTTTATTGAGGATGATAATTGTTCAAGCTCCTGACATTAATCTCTTCTGAGGATGAGAATTACTAGGTATAGTTTGTCACTTTTCAAAGATCTGAAAGTGATGCTGAGTAAAAATGCTAGGTGCTATATCTAACTGAAAGGGATAGACCCTGAGCTGGTAGATTCTATTCCTATGTAAGTTAAAGGAACTTCCTGAGCCATCATAAGAAGACCATTTAGGATTCTGTCTAATTTTTTGTAAAAATTGTGAAATTGCATGTACACACACACACACATGTTTATATATGCACATACATGTTTATATATTGCTTGTTTTTATTTTTTACCTGCATACCCTAAAACTGGTACTGGTCTAATACCTCTGCGGGATTGAACCCTGTTTTTTACAACAACAACAGAAATATTGAAACTGCAAATGATACCCTGGGGACAGTGTTCCGGCAGCCACTGATGTCATGTTATCAACCTCTAGTATTTTTGTTGACTAAGAAAGAAACAGCCATTCATTGATTGCTTATTTTGAAAATAAGCACTTTGGGTGAAATGTATGCTAAAAACCTAATCATGCCCTGATCTGGCATGAAACCATTTTTGTGTTCTGGCAAGTATTGGTGGCCCAAACAAAGACCATGATGCATCTTGTTCAACTCTCTTCCATCCACAATCCCTTGTGTTTACTTTGATTTCTAACTTTGCAAGAATATTTTGGCTATAGACAATGGGTTTAGAAGCTCCTCTCTGCCTAAAGTGTTTAGTTACTTTTCAGACAGAAGGAAGCAATCCTCTAGTGTCTTCTGGAGCTGTCTGCCAAGCACCTGCTCAGGCATCAGGTGGTGCACAGTATTTTAGCCAGGCACCAGCATTAGTGTTCGAGCCAGCCATACTTAGCCTTTCACTTGCATTAACATTCCCAGTGATCTACCATACTCCACTGCTACAGCCCTCGTTGAATCCCATGTTATGGGCATTATTTTATTTTATTTAGATTAAATGCAAAAAATCCAGATTACATAGAGAATGATCTCATGGAAGACGTTTAACTTCCCTGCAAAGGTGGTCCTTCAGCTTAAAGAAGCATAAACAGCCACTAAGGGCACATTAGGCTCTTGATTCGTATGCAAGCCAGGTGGTCTAAGCTTCTCCAATCTCCATACTCCTTTATACCTTAACAGTGCTGCTACTAACTTTTACCTTATGTTATGTCTGCTGTTTACTCCTTTACTCTTCAATTCAGTATGGTAAAGGCATTAACTCTTCATGTTCCAGGGGACTGAACATCAGCCATTTCTGTTCCTGCTGTGACACAAAGGAACCTTTCCCTTTCTAAAGGGCTCAGCTGCTATGTCTGCTGTATGCCCCTGTGTCTGCTCTGGCACAGCTGCAGAGCAGAGTAATGAAAAGTCAGCAGTGGTCACGAAGCCAATGATCTTCATGCATCACTATCCGCATCATGTTGCACCTAGTGCAAGACTCTTTAGGTGCTTGTTGAACACTATCTAGTTTGTAGTCCAACTCCATTGAGGCCTGGCAGAACAAGCAGCTCACCATCCTGTCCATCCAGGCCACATTTGTGTTCTAATAGCATAGTAAGTAGATACAAGTAATCCACTGCTTAGCTAAAAGACAGTTCCACTCTAGTTCCATAATATTTTGTTGGACGACCTTTAGCTTTGATTATGATGTCCATTTGCCATGCCATTGTTTCAAGAACCTTATGCAAGGTTCTATGCAATATTTATTTCCGTCCAGAGTTGCATTCATATTGGCGAGTTCTTTTACAGATGATGGAAGAGTCAAACTGCTCAGGAAAGTCTTCTCCTGCATAATGTAATCTCACTAAACAAGTGGATATTTTATGGCCATATAGCTGTTTAGCTCCAATCCTGTGCATTCTCATTGCATTGCGCATTGGGAAATGTTCTCATGCTTTACTATTAAACGCAGCAGTGATTTTTTTGCTGTTAGTTTCTTATGAAGCAATTTCTCCAAGTAAGTTATTTAAGTGATCTCCGGTCATGGATATCCATGATTTTTTCCAACCGAATTTCTTACACAAACTATTCTTTCAAGTTTAAATAATGCGTTACAGGGTTGTAAACTCAATTCCAGTAATTTCAACAATCTTCTTAGTTGTTTTCTTTGCCTGATGTAGTCCAAATAATTGAACTCTTCTGAAACAAAGTAACATCTTTTTCATGACCATGAGATACGTCATTTAAAATTTCTTGTCTGAGAGATGAGATGCTACTCACTGCACGACTTAATGTTAAAAGAACGCTCAAACATATCAATCACTGCAGTAATTATCCAATCAAAGACTCTTAATTATTTGCTTATTTAAATGCAAATGGCATTTTTGTTTTTGGCCAGGCAGTGTATGTTAAATGCGAGAATGAACCTCATGCAGGCTGTGCATCAGTGAATACTTCTTTGACTTTGGTTGATTCATTGTGTTCCCAGTTCCTCAACTCCTCACAAAAAATAGTGGCATGATCCTTTTATAGGATAAGCAAGTGAGGTCATGTTTACAATGCTACAATATATATATATTGTAGCATTGTAAACTATATATATATATATATATATATTGTATGTGAAAATATTTTGAATCTGAAGTAAATATGTTTACTGTTTCATTTTATAGAATCACAACAAAGAAAATATAAGATTATTAAACCAATTTCCAGACATAATGATCTATGTTAAGCTTATGTATTTTCTATTACATCCTCCTGAAAAAATAATCCTGGTTATTTCTGGAAATTAATGTTTAAAATGAGCAAAATAATAAACCAATTGAATGAGAAAAATTGTAATAAATAGTAAAATATGAGGAATAAAATCTGTCAAGAAAGATTAGAATTGTTGTTGCTGGGTTACTATGAAAACAATAATATTTTAGAACATGCACATTAATTCAAGGGGAATTCAAGTTAAATTGAGACTTTTGATTGTGCAGAATAACAAAACACAGTTATGAGAATAAAAACTCTCTTGATTTCCCTATATAATCCCCTACTACATTAAATTGCGTATCCCAACATTTCACTAGTGTTGCTAGTTTTGCTTCACATCAGAAACGCTGGCCCTAGGAACTCCTTTAATGGCCCAGACATGGAGAAATGGCTTGGAGCGAGACCAAGACTATACATAAATACTATAGATGACTCCCAGCTGAGTTCATGTAAGTGGTGTTAACGAATGATTGTGTATACAGTTCTCATTATTTCCCGTGATTTTCAAGGATCATGCATTCCACTTATTAAATGTTCATGGCAACTGCAGGGGGCTCCGATCTACCCTGGTACGATCTACACTTTTGCACTATTCAAATATTTTACTGTGGTTAAGAGTCTCGTCACATTAGTACGTGCTCACTACTGTACGTAGATGGAAGTAAATGTAGATAAGATGATGCTTTTTTCAGGAATGTTTTTGTCTCTGTAGCATGCTGCATTATATACAGTTATTCATGAATTATTGCCACTCTTTAATGAAAAATAAACATGAATTCATAAATAATAGCTTTCTCTCAAATAAATATTCTCTCAATATCCTATTTGTATGCTTCCATGAGGCATGATTTTGAGATGATTCACATGTAAAATCGCTGTCATCCATCAACAATGGAAAATTAGTTAGTGCTTTCCAGAGATAAGCGGTGGTTATGCTTTCCAATGAAGGCTTCCGATCAGTTTGCTTTCATGGTTTTGATAAGGTTGCAACCAATAATTTGCAGATAGATTTGCACTACATAATAAAAATGTCTTTTTTCTTTTAAATGTAACTTTCTCCATGTGTCCATTACGTATGTAGTTTGTAGCCCAATTGATAAAGGTTGCCAATAATTTTGACATATAGAGATCACTTGGGAATGTAAAGCTTTTTTGGAGCTGAAATGCATTTAAGGTACCACAAAGTTCTGGTGGTAATGCAGCAGCTGAGTCATGAACGGAAAACATGAAAAGTTCTCAGAAGTGAAGAAGTGCAATCACACGTTCAGGAAGTAAACGGTGTATAATTTTCCTTTGAACAAAAGAATTGCATAAAAGGCCAAGATCAACCCCCCAAGGAGGGAATTATGCGTTAGTGCTTCTGCAAAGGATTTAGAAATCCCTTAGCATAAGTGTGGCTCCTTCAGATTGTGTAAATAAAACACTTTTCTGTTCTCTGACAAAAGCAGAAGTCTTCTTCATTTCTTGGCTTTAGACGTGTTAGGTGAATCCCATAGCACTGTACTACCTTCTTAACTGCCATAAATGAAAGTGAATTCAGGTGGAATAGTTCTTCATAACTGGCCATCAGTTTGTTGCTGAGTGACACCACTGTCAAATTGATTTAGCAGTTTTATACAAATGTAAGATGCTATCTTTTTAATACAACAGTTCTGACTGAGTTGTTTGAAGCGATTTTACTATAGCAAGAAAACACATCTGATAATGTTATGTCATCTTAAACAACACTTTGTCTTCATAGTAATTGTTTGATGCCTTGTCAACTGCTAATGCGAGCAACAAAGCTAATTAGCTTCTAACATCAGGGTGAATCCCCAAGCCCTTTCTTGATCCTGATCGAGGGCACTACTTGGTGTGTGGAATAAAGGATTGTACTCCTTAGTGCACAATCTTTCCGATTAATGTTATTTGGGCTTCAACCCTGGAACCCAGAAATTAGCTGATATTCTAAAGCAGAATAAGGTGATATATAAAGTAAATGACGTACGTTTCTCAGGACTGTCCACCACCTCCATGGTTTATTCTCCTCACCTTTTATTTTTTTGCGCACAGAACATTGATTCCTCACCTTTCCAGCTAAATGTACCAGTAGGGATTAAAACTACTTTCACCACTGTACCAGCTCTGGCAGTTGTGGTTAGTTAATTTCGCCAGTTTGCAGAAGGATATCACCTGCAATCATTCTCTTTGAGAAGAAACACAAAGTCACAAGACTTAATGACTACAGACCTGACTAACATCTGTGGTCATGAAGTCGTTTGACCACAAATTTTAATGGACCCTTACAGGACTCCCTGCAGTTTGCTTATAGAGCAAACAGGTCTGTGGATGATGCAGTCAACATGGGACTGCACTTCATCCTGCAACATCTGGACAAATCAGGGACTTATGATGATTCGGCCCGCTGAAAGTATTATGAGTGCTCCTCACACTTCAAGAACTGTATATATCCAGAGTGAAGAAAAGGGTTCAGAAAATCACTTTGGACCCCTCACATCCAACCAATTTTCTCCTTGAACTTTTGCCGTCTGGCCGGTGCTACAGAGCTTTGACCATCAGGACAGATAGACACAAGAACAATTTATTCCTACAGGCAATATACCTCATGAACAGTTAAATGTTGCTGTATGCAATAAAAATATGTGCAATATTTAATGTGTGCAGTACTGTGCAAAACCTCTGATATGTATTTAATAATTGTATTTTTTTTGTGTCTGTTGTTGTCATCTCAAATGCCTTGTATGTGCAAACATACTTGCTAATAAAGTTATTTCTGATTTTAATCCTAATTTTGGATTTAATAATATTTATTAATGTATATTGTGTTCGTAGAGCAAAATAACTGATTAACAAACTAAATAAACAAACATTTCATGATCTGTTGATAATAAATGGTCTTTGCGCTGTTATGTTGAATATCAGCGTGACTGTGATATCATTCCTTGGCCGTGCTGATATCGAGTACAACAGCACTTCCTCTTGTGTAATATACCGTATGTTTGTTCTCGTCTAAAATCCTCCAGCCGTTTTACATTGTTTGCTTTTTCATTGAATAATAAAATATGAGCACTAAATTTGTAGCTTAAAATGTATCTAAAAATATATGCTTTAAAATCTCCATGTGAGAAAGACTCTGTGTATACAATCTGTTTTTGTGAATCTGGTTCTGCTTTCCGGTTGACTGACCCAGCCTTGTCCTTGCTCAACTCAATGAATTAAATAAAGAGAAAACCCATGATTAGACTTTATGCTCAGGCTGGATTAAAAGCAAATTTGTTTCTTGTTTAGTAACCTCTGCATTCGAAATCAGGAGCAGTAGAGGTGCACGCTGCCGTTCTTGACAGTACCCTTGAACCTGGTGCTGCTGAGACAAAGCATTAATGTTTTGTTGTAATGAGTAGTTTGCTTCATTTATTTGAATGGTGCTGCAGCACGGAATATTCATGACCCGTCTAAAGCTTTCGTATACGCCGAGCCAAGGTTATTAGGTAAAACAAAATTCTCATCAATTCAGATTCGTTGTAATGTAAATCAGCTTGCAGGTAGACCCGTAAAACTTGCATGCAGAGGTAATTATGCTCGTGGCTTTTTTTGCCTTCCAAATGCATCTGGAGATTTTTCATCATGGGTAGGAAGATTTCCATCTTGTCAGTAGGAAGGCTTTCAGTGTGTGTGTGTGTTTTATGTGCATGTTCAAGTATGAATTAATGAATGAGTGTGTGAACAACAACTTGTTTTTTCTTCCATTCCTTTCACAGACATTTTCCTCAAAAGTTTCCCAGTGCAGCCTAAAGAGCTCAAGGACAAATTGTTCATTGTTGATGAAGGAGAAGGAGGCCTCTCTGATGAACACATTGCTTCTCTCAGGAGGTATGCACACATCAATGTAAAAAGCCACAATGCAAATCTATCACTGCTGACAATATATGTACATTTAGATATATAATAATTCTTGTGAACAGAACCCCAGCTGTGATTTGTATTTTCATTTCTTACCTGCTGAAAAAGCCCACTTCAGCAACGATTTGGAGTAAAACAGACTGGAAAAATAGTGAAATATAATCATCTACATTGCATATGAATTAAATCAGTTTAAATGTACACTAGTCATCTCTAAAAGCAAAATGAAACCTTGACATTTTGGACATGACAAACATACAGTATCTGTCTAGACAGTTTGAAAGAAACTTTAGGAAAATGATACTGTAGTTCAGCCAGACCTGACAGTTGTGTATGACAATGTGAGAAATGCTTGGATTAGACTGTTGATATCTCTGGCTCATATTATTAAGTTAATTACCCTGCTTGTGCACCAATTAGCCATAACATTACAACGCAAAACCTTATGCCCAATATTGTGTGTACCTCTCTGGCCCCTGACACAAGACCTCTGGCGGTGCGCTGTGGTCTCTCGCACCAAGATGTTGGCTGTGGATCATTTGGGTGCTGGTGATTGTGGCGTAGGGCCTTGGTGGATCATCCCATGGGTGCTCGATCGGATTGGGAACAGGAGAGTTTAGAGGTCGGGTCAGACTCTTTGCCTGTCTGGCTCCGCCCATGGCAGGCTGTGGTGCACAGGGTGTTTGGATGCTTTTCTTTCATGTAGAGCACTAACTTTGTTCGATGATTTGTGCTGTGTAAGCATAAATGAGACTTGGGTGCCCCATGATCCTGTCACCAATTTACTGGTGTATTATAAAATCAGTATTATGACAAATGTGGTGTTACTGTCATACATATCACCTGTATGATTAAGAATATTCTAAGCATCGTTATTGTTTTTGCCAGAGATGTTAACGATTAATTGTTTATAGATTAATTGCTGTTAAGTATTAACCAATTGAAATTGGATTGTAAAATTGGATTGTCATATATCCTTGAAAAAAGGACTGGATTCATCCAACATTAGCATAGCTGTTCTTACTAGCCAGGTAAGCTACAAATATATATGTGGAGGTCAGTGAATTAAGCATCTGATTATTGATGATTAATCAATTATTGATTGTCCACATGTTTGACTATTATTTATGAAAATTGTGCAAAAAAAACAACCCAAATGTTGTCTTTATAAATAACTTTAAAGGACATTTTATAGTCCAACAAATGTAACCAACAGATAGATATAAGGATAGTCTTCTAAAAAACACATCCTTTTAAATATGCGATAGTCTAGGACCTTAATGAAAAAGAGACATGGCCAAAAGAGGCCAAGTCACTGGTAGTTTATGGCAGATGAAAAATGTAATGCAAGCAGGAGTCTTTCCTTAACACTAATGATAAAGAGCATATGCTGAAACCTTTTATCAGAGTGGCTCAATGATGAAACTTTTATTAGCTGGTATTTGAAAAGACAGAGACTATTAAGTAAGCTAGAAGCTGGAATAAATGCTTTCTCTGCTTGGTTGATTTTCATTTTTCAAGAAACATCTTCAGAAATGTCTACTGGATTTACCTGCTGGAAAGAAGGGGCACTCTAAAGTACAGGCAGCGATATTTAAATCCCAACATGGTGTATATTGGCATGAAGCTTTGCGTGGGCGTCAGGAATACAATCCATATAGATGTGTGCACAACAAGGGCTGCAATATTAATGAATGTTGACTGAAGAGTTTCCACTGCTCAGGGTAGGTGTGTCCCATGGCTCATGAAAGAATTAGATTTTTGGTTTGGATTTGAGATGCTAGAATAGCTGTGAAACGAATGTATTTAAAGGAGACCAAGTTCACTTCAGGTGTCAAGTTAGGTGTAAATATCAACGGTATATGATTGATTAATGCAAACTGACCAGGACCATCATTATGCTTTTTTTTTTTCTGACCACTGGAAAATATTAGAGTAGAGGAAACTATTTTGGGCTTGTCAAATGTAAATAAGTTTTGCAGTATTATCTTACACACAAGTCCACACAGTTCTGATTTACATTTAGAAAATATCCGCACATTTTCTTGACTTTGTGGACTTAAGGAAAAGCCACCATACATCTCTTAATCTCGGTTTACTCTCAGTGTGCAGGTTTGCATTCTACATCGGCCCTTAGGTGTGAATCCAAGGTGCGTTCCCGGGCTTACATCCAGTTTTCTCCTGGAATAACCTTGTCAGTGAAGTCCCATAAAAGGATGCTTTTTGTGCTACTTTTTTGATGGGTGGTGATGTCCCCAAGGGCCATGTTCAGAAATAGCTATTTAGTTTAGAGAAAAAAAAAATATATTGCAACTTGTGCATGTTTGTAAGCACACACAATCACAATTACATGTTTCCAGTTAGTAGTAATTTTAATTAGAGGTGCAGCTTGTCAACAGGCAACGCCGGCAACTGTTTGGGTCCCCTAGCCAGTAGGGGGCCCAGGAACTCCTTTAATGACACAGACATGTGAGTCAGGACTGTAGGAGAGATGTGGCAATAACTCTCTGTTCCTATAATGTACAGTACTAGTGATGTACTAGTGACGGATGCGTCTCCCCCAAATTGGTGACAAGTTATTTGTAGATTTTCAAGGAGCAGAAATTCCTCTCGCTCACTGCTGTAACATTAAGTGCAGTCGGCTCCGAGCCACCTAATCCGGGATTATTATTCACAGATGTATAGTCTTTTTAAGAACATTTGCACCATTCATTTGTCTTACTGAGAGTCTTATCACCATATTATACTCGAAGTATTCACAATTATTCGAAATATCATCACAAGTCCCAGTTTGATTTGAACTCCCCTTATCTTAACAGATGTAATATTGCCATCATAATGTTTTTTTTGTGTGTGTGTGTGTGTGTGTGTGTGTGTGTGTGTGTGTGTGTGTGTGTGTGTGTAAATTTTTAGGATGGTTCTGGGGTAATTGGGTGCATTTCAAAAACACTGGGCCTCGCTCATCAACCTTGTAGTACCTGTCTGAAAATGTTTCCATATTCCAATATTGTGTACTGGGTTTACAGTTTTGGAAACGCTGGTTCTCTTCACATGTATCTGCACTCATTTGCATTTAGTGACGCCCACAAAACTCCATAAAAGGTCATGAACACAGTGCTGGGATGGGTTCACTATGCCAATAAAAAATATTAAGCAGTAAAACAGCATCTGAAAAGGTCAGAATCTTGAGACAAATTACAAAAGAAAAGGTGAATTAGGTGTAAATTAAATGGGATGAAAAGAAAACGGTGTAACATGAAAATGGAGGAGGAGAAAAAAAAAAAAGATCCGCACTTTGCAAAGGTGATCATGAACACCAAGTAGACCACAAAGTGAAACTGCTATTTTTAAAATAGTTTTAAGGGTCTTGGAATGTGCTGGAAGTGTTCTACAGTGTTAAAAGAATATGCAATTGTATTCTGAACCATTTTAAAACGCCACTTTTCATCCTCAAGAAGAAAAAAGCTCTTCAAACATCCTTTATAATAGTGAACTTAACTCTTCATTATTTGTTTACAGGTTTAATTAAAATAATGTTAAATTAATCACAGATACAGTCTAGAGATTGTTAATGACTGTTTCAGCTAGAAACAACTTATAAAGCAACTTTTCTGAAACTCGTCAGTCTCATTAGTCCTCTCGTTCTCAGAAAGGTTTGATTTATCTATTCCATGCAACCACTGATGATTTCAATCAATCGTGTTCAAAGAAAAGAGCAAACTGGCTCTAACCAGGATAGGAAGAGAGGCGGAAGGCACACGTGAGGATAAGGACAAGTACATCAGAGACTCTTGTTTGATTATAGTTTCTCACAGGTCTTTAACAGGCAGCTTCCATGAATGATATGCACAGTCACCAGATCCCAGACGTTGAGTTGTTTTGGATGGAGCTTTGCTGAACAGTTTGCAAGTGCCCATCATGACGGTCCATCTTGTCTGAGGTGCTTGGAGAGTGAAATTTCATCAGATTACCTAAACAAATTAATTGCCAGAATGCCAAACTTCTGTTTTTTTGGTGTTTGTTTGTTTTCTTGGGCTGTCTCTCTTTTATCCTAGGGGTTGCTACATCAAATCATTTCATCTTCAAGATCTGGCACAGGTCTTACATCCTGGCTGCTCTTCCTGTTGCAACCCATCCATTTTTCTAAATTGGACCCACATTGCATTCAATTAGCACCCCAGGGCGTCGGTGGTCTGAGACACCACTGCCCCAAACTTGTGCAAAGCTGTAATTGCTGCAAGGGGAGACATTTTTTTTAATGAAAGCAAAATTTCAATGGATGAATTTCTTATGTTTGCTCTTGAATTCTTATTTCAATATCTTTCCTGCTCATTTTGTAGCTCGTTTGATGAATATAATGAACTCATTCATTTTCATGGAAAATGTGAAATTTTGTGGCTGACCCTGAACATAAATCCATGTAATCCATGCAAATTGTTTGAAAGAAATATTTAAATACAAGTCGGTCCGTCAATAGGTTCGTATAAGTTTGTCTTCTTATGTGTAAATTTATACAATGAGTAGGATATGAAAGTGTCTCTGAAATAATGGGATTTTCATGAATAATGAATTTCTTGTGCAAATGCTCCTGTGAACAATTAACGAATAAGGTGTCGTTCCCACATTCTTAAATTCTATGAACCGGTACGATCTTGAGATTGTATATATCCTAGGGAGATTAGAAAGTTCTTGTGAGTTCAGTATTTTTTTTTTTTTTGTTCGTTTTAATCATGCAGCTCTCTCACAGCATGGCGGCACGGTGGTGTAGTGTCACCTTGCACCTCCAGGGTCCGGGTTCGATTCCCGTCTCTGTGTGCATGGTGTTTGAATGTTCTCCTAGTGCTTGTTGAGTTCCCTCTTGGTACTCAGGTTTCCTCACACAGTCCAAAGACATGTAGGTTAACTGACATTCCCAAATTGGCTGTAGTGTGTGCACCCTGCGATGGATTGGCATCCTGTCCAGAGTGTACCCCGCCTTGTGCCCGAAGTCTCCTGGGATAGCCTCCAGGCCCCCTGGCGACCCTGAATACAGGATTAAGCGGTATAGATGATGAGTGTGTGAGTGAGCTTTCTCACAGCAGTGGCTGGAGTTCCGAGTAGGGCATCACTTTTTGTATTAATGTTGTTTTGCACTGTTGTGTTAAGCACAGTGTCAAGTAGTTTTCATCATGATTGAAAGGCGGCCGGTACAGTCTGGTACTATGTACCACAAAAAAAATCTGTAGCTGTCCTCAGAACTAGAAAGAGGGGAAAGCAGCTGCCTGCCAAAACCCAAATTTAAATGAAATTTCCAGTCAGGAAAGCACTTTCAGCAAGAAAACACATTTGATAACGTTACGTCATCACAGTTGTGACTCTTTGTCTTCTTATTAATTGGGTCTAAGTCATTCCAAACCGCCTCTGACCTGTCCATGTTGTATTTCGATCTTTCATTTTTGCAAGTTAAAGTCAGCGCAAGCCTCAGCCAGCACGCTGTAGCTGAATGATATCCTCTGCTGTAAGGCTTTGGCAGGATGTTGGTTGCAAAAAATCCCAAGTAAAATGTGTAGCAGAATAAGTTATGATGGTTCATGATATTCTGTTTCATTCCAACAATACAGACAGAAGCTCAGACAGGCTATGGATGAAGTGATGAACAGGGATTCTCTGTGCATATGCATTCTTTTTTTCATTCCTAAGCATAGCATGAACAACATGAAACAATAAAGGTTGTGACAATAATAAAAAATAGTGGCTACTAAATTCAATTAAATTCCATTTTATTTACATAGCAATTTTAATAATGGTCATTACCTACAGGAAAAAAAAAATCATGGAAATAAATATGAATTAAAATAATCAGATTGTTCCTGATGGGGCAAGCCAAGGGTGATGGAGGCAAGAAAAAGCTCCCTGAGATGACAATAGGAAGAGACCTTGAGATTAACCGGAGTCAACAGGGAACCCATCCTTATCTGGGCAATATCAGATTGCAAGGGCTGATTTGCAGTCATTCTGGGTGTTAGGAGGCTAAACGTTCAGTGTACAGTGGAACCTTGGATTACGTGCAAAATTCTGGAAGCGGGCTCGTATTCCAAAATACTCGTAAACTAAATTTAATTTTGCCATAAGAAATAATGAAAACTCAAATTATTCGTTCTACAGACCAAAACACTAAAAACATAAAAATAATTAATATAAGTAAAAATAAAACAAATTAACCTGCACTTAACATTTAAAAAAAGTAAAAATAAATCCAGACAGTTAAGTGTTTCCGTTTGTATGTGTATTTGTATGTGTGTGTGTGGAACTAGCCCGTTGCCTCGTCTTAAACAGTAAAACTCCTTCTCCCTCCCACACCTCGCTTTTTAAGTTTCACAACTAACATACACAATGCAAACACTGTTTTAACGGGGAAATAAATCTCTCTAATGATACTCGCGTGAGCATACTAACGGAATCATTGCTGTAAAGTAAAAAATAACAAATAACAAATGAACCAGCATCTTACCTTTGACAAGAATCGCGACAGAGCTGAGTTTTCTGTATGAATAAAGCACCGGGAAGATCTGTGTGTGTGTGTGTGTGTGTGTGTGTGTGTGTGTGTGGGGCACAGTGTCGCAATTACACGTGCGCACACAGAAGAGAGAGGGTGATGTTGATTTTAAGAGACGAGCACTAAGACGCAGCAGGGGACTCTTTTTTTGACACAGGGGACGCAGCAGGGGAGACGATTACTCATAATTCCTGCAGCGCAAGAGAGAGTAAAATCATTGGCTCAGTTGTGATCGCTTGCCGCTCGTGTCAAAATAAGGGTCACATCCGTGATACATGATACTTGGCGCTCGTAAACTAATACTTGCTCGGCTTCCGATTAAAAATGTATTAAAAATCTTTGCTCTGTTTGCGGAACACTCGTAAACCACGTTACTCGCAATCCGAGGTTCCACTGTATTAGAATTGAACTTACTATCACAGAACCTAAATAACAACCCAATCCAAACAACCGTCCAGACATCTGTAACATTGGCAACTTAATGTCACAGCAATGCATTGACAACTAAAAATCCCCACTGGGTGATGCTTAGCCAGTTCATATTGTAGTAGATTAATTCATGCGACATTAAAGCCATCAAGGATTTCAATTCAGGACAATTGGCCATGCTTTTACAAAACAGTTCAGGATTGCAGAGAAGCCCCTAAATCTCTACATATTCAGCTTGCCAAATGAGGCATACTGTCAGGCAATGATGTTGGGATCACCATGCGAATAAAATGCACTAAACTTCAAAGGCAGAATAACGGATACAACTCTGTTTTGGACAAAATCTACCCTGTGTGCTCACTTGTCATGAGCTCAGGGATAATTCTGAGATAAATCTGTCTGTCTCTATCAATGTCTGTCAGTGTTACAACCTCTGTTTACTCTCACTACCTCTGTTCTCTGATATTCCTCTAATGGCATCATAAAAAATACCGGAGAAGTCATAATTTCATCTAAACCAAAACTCAAAACTACAGTAGTTGTAAAGAGGTTAGGAGCGTTAAAAAAACATAAAGCCCAAATTAACAACTGTGTATTATGTGCTATATGTAGTTATTCCCCCTGTGGAATGTACAGTATTTGACTTGCATTATTCATCAGGTATGTGCCGACTCCAGATGATATAGAGATGTACAAGTCCTATAAAGGAGACGTGAGCGAACTGCACATGGTTGATCAATACATGATGGAGGTAAGCTCTATCTATCATTCTTTCTGTCTGTCTTATCTTGGATGTTTTTTTTCCATCCAAAAACATATAACTCAATATAAATACATTATGCAGGCCAGATAATCTTTTCTACAAATAAATAAAATACTATACATTTTTATATATTTTTTATAATTAGAAAGGCCTGAGGTGTGCAAACAGTATTTATTTATGACATGCCGACTAACAGTGCTGACATTTCCTCTCTGAATATTTCTGAGTATTCCAGAATTTTTTTAATTCCCAAATTCCAGAAACATCTTCTATTTTAGGCCACAACCACTTCAAAGGTTAAATCTCATTACGAGGAGTGTTCAAGTCAAAATGGGACTTTGGATTGTGCAGAATGACAAAATACAGTTACAGTATGAGAGTTAAAACTTTATTCACCTTTATTCCAGCACTTATCACAGCATTTCACTAGTGCTTAGATATCATCAAGGTAGAAAGATTTCTCAGTACGCTGGCACCATGGTCAGACTGATAGCTTCACTTCTGGTGTTGGTGAATTATTGTGTGTACAGTTCCCACAGACAGATGTGGTTCCCTGGGTCCTGAATGTACCATGGAATGACTGCAGCGGGTTCTGAGCCACCTCATCCAGGATTGTCATTAACGGCTGTATGGCCTTCTTTGAAACGTTTGTTTCTGTTCAATGTTTTACTACAGCTAAGTGTCTCATCACTGTACTGCGCTTGCAGTCTTCTGTAAATGTCAATAGTTTTATAATGCCTTTTGTTAACGAGAAGGTCCCGGTTTGACTTGAACGCCCCTTGTATAAACCTCTGGCGCTCTCACCTGATGCTGATAAAAATACACACTTATCTATTTAACTATCTATTTAAGTATGCATGACACACACACAAATAGGGGCACAGCTGGGGTTTCTTTAGGCGACTTCTAAGTTTAGGTAATATCCAGCACCTTCCCTCAACACCTCCTACTTTGTTTGGGAAGAAACGCAGTTACACGTCTCCCACCTGGGTGACTATACCCACTTGTTTACATGCTTTTCTATTTCCATTAAAGATCTCTGAATTCATATTTTATTTACTAATCAGTGTATTGAGTATTTTTGCCGTTCCATCAGCAGCTGTACTTTTTATGCCAAAGTCTGAGAGAGAGAGAGAGAGAGAGAGAGAATTTTTTAGCTATTTCACCACCTTTAATACTGGGTGTCAATTCCTCCACAGATGTGCAACATCCCTTACCTGAGCACACGACTGGACCTTCTGCTAACTCTCAGAGAGCTGCCCATCAGCATCGAAGACCTGACACCGGTCAGTTTGTGCTCGCTCTCCTGCTTGTTCTTCTTCCCTCTTTGTTCCTTTCCTCCATCTTGGGCTACAACTCATTCAACTCTCAACATGCCACACTCTCTGAATTAGACTGCATTGCTTGTAGATTGTGGTACTTTAGTGGAGAAAAGCTCCAAAGAATGCAATCATTATTCGTAAAATATGGGAAAGTGACGGAGTGAAAATATATGCCTGTGCATGAATATCAATAAACGTGTGTGTGGTTGTGTGTGTGTGCGCGCATTTGTTTTGCAGTTAGTAGTGCATTGCATAGATGATTATGATTGACAGCAGGCTCATAACTAGATATTGGAAAGTTTGAAGAGGTTTTTGCTTTTCGGAATCCTAGCAAAAGAGTAACCTGGCAAAGAACAAAAAAAAAGAAAGAGAGAGAGAGAGAGAGAGAGAGAGAAACATTCCTAAATATACAGTAGCAAATAAAAAGCTCGCTAATGCAAAAGGTAAGTCTGGCGGAAAGCAGGTTCTTGAGAGAATAAATGAAATGGTCTTGTGAGTAAAAAATGTAATGCATTAATACACAGTAGCTTTAGTTTGAAACAATCGGCACTTAGAGCAGGGTGAGGGATTTTCTAATGGCCAATCTCTTCATGGTCCTTCAAATCTTATATTAGTGGAAGAATGCTAGGTTGGGGCCAATGACAGAAATGGTTTGATAGTTTTCCCTGGTGGAGCAGAGACAAAAAGAAAAGTTCCAACCCCCAATTCTGCTTCCATTTCCGAGCTATTTTCAAAGTTAGTCTTTGTTTGAGTCTTTTTGTGTTTGCCAGCCTTCTCTCTCTTTTTTTCCCCGTTGCTTTCTCATTAGACGCACTCTCTGCACCAAAACACCCTTCATCGGATGAAAGTGCAGTGCTCCGTAAAAGCAATGTGCTGGGGTTTAGTTCTCAAAATCCTCTATACGTTAACAGGTTAGGAATCCTTGCAGACAATTGTCAAGACCCATGTGTTTGTGTTTTAGGGGGGATTTGTCTGAGATTTGGGATACAGCATCAGAAAATGCACTTGACTCAGTATTTGTGTAGCACCAGGGTCACTTGTTTTATCCACAGGGATTCATAGTTATTAAAGTTGCTGTGTGTTTGTGCTATTTTCTTATGACTTCATTGCATGACTTATTGACCTCCAGACAGGCCGGGTGACAGTGATTATGTGATCTTTCCATGCATGGACAATGTTTTGCCAGTGTTGCTTATATACTGTATGCAGGTATATGGTGTAAGGTGCGTCTATGGATACAACTTAGTCTGCATGTGTAATTGATATAGTCATTAATAATTTGAGTCGTGTTCTTGGGGCTATTTTGAATATCGATGCGAAAGTGTGACTGAGAATGGGTCTCGTTTATCAAACAGAATTTTGAACGAGTCATTTGCAGGTCTACTTACACATGAAATGTGATAATCATGAAATGCATGTTAGTTTGGAAAAAAATATATATAAATCCTTTGTTTGTGGAAATTTACTTATAAGGATACCAGCTTAATGTAAGCCTCAAATGATCAGCTTTTAATCATATACGTAATGATTGTTGAATTACTGCTATTTTATATATATAGAGATAAGATCACATATTAATTTCACTTATGCGGTACATTTTGTGAAACTCATCCATTTCATATTAATGACCAGAAAGGAAGAAATGTAATTAGGAAAAAAGTAATGTCATCTCTTATAAGGAGTTCGAGCTAGTCTGGAAGCAGATGGCTTATCTATATTACTGTAAGATTTAGTGCATGTTGGGCTCCGGAGTCACACTTTAGTTGTTTAGTTGTTATTTTTATTTGCTTTAGGCTCTCCGTGAGCTTTTTCAGTGTCTGTAACAGCCCAAGGACAAAATCATAGTCCTTAAGCAGGCATCAAACATCAAAACACAAGGGAGAGAAAGTTAATAGTTGAATACGGTGTGGCAAAAATAGTCACAGCACTGTAAGACTCACGAAAGACCCTTTCCAGAAAGTAATCAGGAAACAGGAACTCAGTAACTGACTAGAACTGAACTCTGTTCGTTGCAGGGTGTCAAGTCTTTAAATGTACATTAATCAGCTGTGCCAGGGACGTGCTTAGCAGTTTACACATGATTAGCATTTATCAACATCCTGAGCTTCTTCGTTCTTCTTTGGTTTGACCACTGAAAGCGTTTCCGCACAAAAACTTTACATCAGTGTGTATGCTGCTCCAGCTTTTAATTGTGTTCACTTTTTAATTGCAAACGGCTCACAATAGAGACCGACATACAGGATGCTGCATAATTTTTCACCAAGGTGTGAGACATTTGCAATGTCAAAGACAGGTTCAGTCATCGTAGGTGGAACACAATCTGGTCCCTTGCGAAAGATCTATGCTGTAAACAAGAGCGAGCCAAAGCTATTTTCACTACTGACTCCAAATCCGTAAGGATCGCCCGACATGCTAGACTTTTTAATCCTGCAACATTAAGGAGGATTTGCCTGCCATCTGACAGGAGGGGTGCTAGGCTGGGAAGTTGGGCGAGCTCAGCCAGGGGAACAGCAAGAGCTCTCCAGGTGTGACCTGCCGCATTTCATTCTCAGTGGTGGCACCGGGGCCACTTTCAGCTGGGTTTGAAAGCCCACTCATTCCAATTACTAACTAGTGCTTTTATGCCCTGGATAATATTAGTCATATATGCAGAGTTATTAGTGGCATAAACAACATTTAGGAAAATAGACTTCCTAAAGTGATCCTTGTAAATTCAAAATTTGTTGATGTGTAAGTACAAATATCATTCTAAAATAATCTGAAATAAATTTTCAGTTACATATTTACCAAGGCCAGTCATTCTTAACATGTTTCATCTCAAATTAAATGACTTTAACATAATCACTGTAATTTAATTAAAAAAAAATAATACAAAAGGGAAATAAATGTTTGGGTTCAGTAGATAAATTGCACGAAGAACATATGAATGATCTGTTTAATTAAGGCACCTCATTGTATGATTATTATAGTATTATTTAATAATAAATAAAAAAAATGCCTGGATGTGCACTTTTCTATGGCAGAAAAATTACAGACGCTGGAATGTATGTATGTCTTCTATACATTTCAAATAAATGTCTCCTTACATTAACCAGCATATTTTTCATTGTTAAGCGATGACACAAAGTTTTATCCATTTATTATTGTTCTTAGACTCTGTACAGCATCCACCGTACTGTGTAGGAGTTGTTACTATGGAAACAATATTATTTTAGAACATGCACATTAATTCAAGAGCCGTTCAAGTCAAACTGGGACTTTTGATTGTGCAGAATACCAGAACACAACTATGAAAGTAAAAATGACCTTTATTTCCCTGTATAATCCCCTGCTACCGTACATTAATGCACTTATCCCAATGTTTCATCTGTACATCAAGGTAAAAAGTTTTCTCAGCACCAATGGAGCCATGATTGGACAGCCTGCTTCACATCTAAAACTTTGGCCTCCCTGGAACTTCTTTAATGACCCAAACATGTGGAAATGAATCAGCTATTTCACTGCAATAATGACATCTTAACAAGTGAAATATTCTTGACTCTTGCTAAAAGTATCTATAATTTCTTAAAATACTTTACAACCCCAAATATAAGATTGTTGAGCATATTTCTAGACAACTTTTGGTTCAATTTGAAGAGAAATCTTCTGCCAATTGAACAAAAACTTTTTAAAAGTTTAGCAAAATTTTATTAGACATAAGCCTCATCGTCTCATCGTCTCTAGCGCTTTATCCTGTATACAGGGTTGCAGGGAGCCTGGAGCATATTCCAGGAGACTTACAGTAGGGCATGAGCTGGCGTACACCTTAAACAGGGAGCCAATCCATTGCACTACGGGCAATACACACACTACGGGCAATTTGGGGATGCTGCAGGTCCATGTTTTTGGACTGTGGGAGGAAACCCAGAGGAAACCCACCAAGCACACTGACCTGAGGCAACCTGAGGCTCCTAGAGGAGCAAGGCGACACCGCCCGCCAGAAAAAAAAGCTGAATAATAGAATTTTGTAATCTTATTTTGGGAAAGTGTCCATTCATGTAACTATATACAAGATATTTCCACTTGCTAAGATATCATTTTTGTATTGTTCCTCTTTCTTAGATCTGTCTTTCAATGATCTAGTAGGGTACCAGTTGCCCAACAAATTTTTTGGTGGTACAATATAGATAAATCCAGGTAAAGCAATGTGTATAGTACATGCCTAATAGCACTCCAAAAGACAAACCAGTATCAGCTCTTTGCTCTGATTCTTGGTCTCCGATCGCATAACATTCCCTTTCCCCCCCTGCTCGACATAGCATCGAGGAGAACATCCGCAAACGACGTGCTGAGAACCAACGTGAAAAGCATCACCAATTAATGCCCATCGGCTCTGAGCAGCAAATCTAGAGCAGCTGAACCTCTTTGCACCAGCGAAATTGCAGGAGTGCGATCCTCAGAAGGAAAATCAGCTTGTTAGCTGTGGAATTAATATGAATGTTAAATAGGCTCGGCTAAATTAATGCAGTGTATCTCATTTCCACTAATTAATTAGAGGTAATGGATAGATATTGCAGGTCTGCTTTGAGGCTGGGGTCCCTGATGTGCACTTTTTGTAATAAGAATTAGCTTCTGTTGATAGTGAAAAAAAAAAAGAAACTATATAAAAAAAGTTTCAGATAAAATATTTTTTTTTCTCTCCTCAAATAGCAACTGGGTTCTGACCTTTTACATTTCAGAATGATTTTAATAATTCCCTATGACCAGAGCTTGAGGTCTTAATTGCTTCACGTATTTATATAACATTCTGCGGTGCACTCTTTATCATGAAAGACAACCGAATGTCCATAAACCGCGGAGTGTCCGATGTTCCGGGGCACTCATTAACAGCACTGTTCATGAGAAATCATCTTTATCTTTCGTGCTATCCGAGATGACATACTGTGGCCTCTCTCTGTTTGTCCTGCAGCTGATTAACCAGAAGATTGTCATGTGTCGTCAGCTGTGGGGCTGTGAATCGTTCGTGTTCGTGCTCGAGTACCTGCTGGCCATCGGCAATTACCTTAACCAGCACGCAGGCAAAGAAAAGGCCAAGGGATTCCGTCTCTCATCCTTAACGAAGGTATGACCTAAGTATGACCTAAAGAGGTGCAAAGGCTAATAAGACTTCTCATTGGAATAGAAGTCTGCTATTTCTGTCCAGCTCTCTCACCTCCGTCTCTTGTTTTCTTCCCCCCTATCTCTCCCTGTCTCACTTTTATTTTGTGTAATCTAAGCAATCTCTGTTGTTCTGTCACACTCTCGGGTGGTGTTTTCACCATCTCTTTTTTATGCAAATTGGATTAAAACAACAACTTAAAAACAAACAAAAAAAACGAAATAAAAACTAATGCATCAGATTAACCCATCTAATAGTGGCTTGCTATTTCATTCGCCCTGTCTGTCATCACAAATAGCCGTATTCAACACCTACTCTTTTGTTTATGCAATATGCATAAATTGATCCTTTTGGAGAAAATTCCCTTAATTCACATAATTGTACTGACTTTTATGGAAAAGTGCTGCTGCGAAACCTTTCGGAACTATAATGTCTTCTGTCTCACTCTTTCACACTCTCTTCTTTCACTTTACTTTCTGTCTAAATTTCCATTTCTCCTCTGTCCACCATCCCTGGCCCCGATGTGCCCCGTGAGTCACTCGTTCCCAACTCTATCTCCAAAAGCACACGTTTTCTTACCCTTGCTCTCATCTCATCTCCCCCTGCAAACAAATCTTTCGAGCTCACAACCATTCAGCAGATCAGATAGGTCACCCTTCCCTTCCCAGCTCCCGTTATTCCAATTACTTAAAAGGATAGGACGAGAGAGCGAGTACTTTTTAGGCACCCGGCCTTCATTAGCCTCACAGCCCCCATGTTGCGCATTTGTTTTGGGATTATATCAGGCCTGGCTGAGTCGTTAGTGCCGAGGTGGTAATTTGTATCGATTGTTATCGGGCTGCGCGGTGCAGATCTGATTTAAGGGCGTTTGCTCCACATGTGAAAATACTTCCTTCCTGTCTAATGAGACAGAGGAGTTCATTGTGTTTCCTCTGTCCTTGGCCCACAACGCCATCTCTTTTTCTGTTTCTGGAGCAACTGGATGGTGGTGTCGGCAGGAGCGGCGAAACGCACAGAGGCAACTGTCTTTGAATATTAAATTGACTTTTTACTGGATGCTTTCTGCTGCCACTAGACTCCTGTTCCATCGGGACTGACTGCCTTTAAATTGGTAAACAACATAAAATAGAAACAGTACAGGGGCTATCAAATCTCCGCTGCCTTTCAATTAGGGACCAAAAAGACAGCTACATATGCAATTATAATAATAGGAGTACTACAAATAAATCCACAAGGATTTATGCATTTTCTGCGTTTTTATTGAGTAAATGAGTTTATTTGTAGGGCTGATTGCTTCATGATTAGAAACAAGTATTCTTTAAGCAGTTTGGTCATGTGAATCTGACTTTTCATTCAGTTAAAGGTATGATAGTGCAGCAGGTAATGTTGCCACCCTGTTCGATCAGGCCTTAACCCAGGTCCAAAAACATGCCAGTAGGTGGACTGTTGACTTTAAATTGTACCGGGATGGGAGTGAAGATTGCATGGTCAAGCCCCAGGACTGTCAAGCTGCCACAGTTGGGCTGTTGCTGAAGTGCTTAACCCTTTCTGCTCTCTGCACCATCTCAAGACTGAACCCATTCTCTGACACCAACTTCCAAGCAACCTTTGATGTGTGAAGAAAAAATATATATGTGTCAAATAAATGCTTCTTTTTATTATATTTCTGTCTTGCACCTGGTGTTCTCTGGATAGCCTGTGTAACCATGGCAACCCTAAACATTGTCACATAAATTTTATAAGTAAAGATAAACCATACATATTTTCTTTCACTCAATATGCAAAATAATTCAAGTACATAGTATATAGTTTATTAGAGCGAGCCGTTCGTTCTTTTGTCACGGGACTCCCACACAATAGATTCAAAAGTGTGAACGACTCAGACTAGAAGACTCATGAGAAGATCCGTTCAATTCTGTTTCCTGCATAATGCACTGCATAGCAGCTACAGGTATAAGCGTCAGGTGACAAAACGACGAAGGATTCGGACCGGAAGATGCGAGAGGTGAGCTGCTCAAATTTTTGTATGCAGACGTTTTGTGTTTGCGTTTTACGTGTTGGGGGTCTGTTTATTGATGATGTAACATTTTATTAAATTTTTCATCAAAAGAACAAATTTAACTAAATGAGATGATGAACGAGATTCAAAGAATCGACTCTCTAAAATGATCCAAACTTCTCATCACTGTAACGTGCGTGTGTATAATGCTGATAACTGCACATGTAAAATGACAGATGATGTATCTCAAGATGACCTGTTGTGCAGTTTTTACTGGACAAAAAGGCCACTCTTGGATGTGTCCATACATTTAGGTTTTAGAAGTAAACCACCAGTGAAGGAAAATATTACCATGAAGAGAATGATATACATTATCTGTCACAGTGTTAAATACTAGGTGGCCAACAATGACACTGTACTTCTGCTTTGATAACTGTCATGTTTATAATGTTAATATATTCAGTAACAGATGCTTACAGTGTGTGTAATGTTCTGTGGGTGTAGTATTAATAAAAGGAAGCGGGATTGATTTTCAGGTAACACGATGAATGCAATAAGCAGCGTACAGTGTTGTTCAACTGTTTATTAATCGAACATCGATATGTTTACTCAAACCCATGATTGATGATAGAATGATTACCGACTCCCCTCACTAATTCTGACCTGCTCTTACATTCTTTGACCTGTCACGGCACAGAGCCACCAAAGACCACGGCCTTCTGTAATATGGCCATGGAGTGTTTTTGGGTGACAATCATAACAATTGAGTTAGGGTAGTCATGGAGATCTTTGTATAAAATCAATCTCATGGCCTTCAAAAAAGGAAGCGTGATTCGCTGCAAGGACAGGGAACGGTTCCAATTTTAGTTGCACTATGTCATACTATGTGTGTAAACAACGGGCTGAAATCTCGTGTCAGTTGCAAGTGGGTGTAGAATTTTCAAGTCTCTTTCTTTCTTTGGCCTTGGGTTGTTCAAGCACAAATTAAGAATTTTTATCAACATGTATGCTTAAACCCTGTCCTCTTTGTTCTGATGAGAGTGCCAGATGAAATCTTTGTTTATGTGTGTGTGTGTGTGTGTGTGTGTTTCATACCTGTGCTTGTGGTTTGTGGTTTCTCAGGTGGAGGTGCAGGTGCATCAAAGTAGTCCTCATCACTCATGGCCTTTGCTTTCTCTTTTCCACCCATAGCTCACGCAACTACGTGGGAATGAGAAGAAGTTCACCTTGCTGCATGCCCTTGTGGAGCAGATCATGTTGCATGAGCCCTGTTTGGCTACGTTTTTCCAGGAGTTGACGGAATTTGAGACCGTCCCCGGGGGTAGGCTAATCAAAATCGCATCAAAATGGAAGATTGGATGGTGGACTTTGGACTTTTTAAATGTTTATCTTTATTCATTGTGTGTGTTTTTTTTGTGCTTTTATTCATTAGCATCAATTAAAGGCCTTACAGCTGAGGTGGATGGTAGGTATTAGACTATTTATAGAAAGTAATGATTGTTTCTCTGAGTGTTTTTGCTATAGGATATCATACTGTTTGTGGCACTTTGTAGAAAGCAATTGATTTTTTTTAAATCACAAATGAACCATATTCTGCATAAAGGTGTGCCAGTATTGGTTACAAACCTGTTGCTGTTTATTCGAATGTCACTAAGTAAATGGCTGCAGGCGCAGAATTATTGGATCTGCTCATGATTGATGCACTACTGTCTTGTTTAACCAAGAGCGATAGTAACTTTCTCTGCAGTGATGGGCTCAGATGGCTTGCTTTATAAACTCAAAGACTTGACATGAGTGTAAGATCTCCATTGTGTCAATGTGGGCCTTTAGAAAGAGGCCATTTAAAAGGAGGTTCTGCCTCAGCGAGCATGGAAGATGGATGATCAGTACCTTGTCTCACCTTCTAGTTGTGAAGAATGAACTACAGAAGGTCATTCAGTACAGGAAAACATACAAGTGGAAAAACTTAGGCAACCAGCACTCAAAATTCTCCAAAGACCTAAAGGTAATTTTGCATTGTCAATGTACTGTATAATAAAATGCTAAAGCAAGACATTACAGATTAGAAAAAAAAAATGATGGTTTGGATTTTGTTCAGGTCAATCATTTTTATTAGTATGATCATTTCACTATTTGTATCCCCCTCATAAAGACCAAATTATCTCAAACTAATTTTAGCACATTTTAAGATTTTTAACTTGCCAATGCGAATTTATGTGTCGTTATGATATACTGTACCTGTCACAATCACTGCTTGCCAAGAATATTACTGCAGAATTTCTCAAAATGTTGCTAATTGTTGGACTCAAAAAAAAAAAAAAAAAAAACGCATTATACAATGCCAAAGATTTATATCTTAGTGAGTGAAGATGTATTGAATCTAATCAAATTTATCGACAACTGTTTTATACATAATGGTGCATGCTAGTTTGATTATTAATCGCTCACGACATCTTGGGTGAAACGTCATATTTATGCAACCGCCAGTTCATTTTAAACAATGGATGCGATTTTAGCAAAAACCATGATTGGAGGATGTATTGCAGTTAGTCAACTGTATTTGTTGAGGTCCAGAAGAAGGAAGAAAGCAAGACGCCTTGCTTTAGCTGTTTTAGCAGCTATTGCTAGCACTGTAATGAAATCCCCGCGTTGCTGGTACTGATGGACGTCACTGAAATTGAAATTCCAAACCAGCTGTTCTCATTCAAATCACATGACCACATACTGTATACAGTATATCTGTTTTCCGACTGCATGCTCAGGGGCACTGGTGGCTTGGTGGTACTGTAGGTGTCCTGTCTGCCATGTGGATGGGTTTGATTCCCAGGCACTGGATGCAGTGCCCTGTCCCAAGCCTGGATAAAACAGGATGGTTGCATCAAGAAGGGCACCCAGCGTAAAACCTGTGCCAAGCTTGTCCACTGTGACAACCTCTTGCTGGGAGCAGCCAAAAGACCACCACCTCGGGCTGCATTCTCAGATGTGACTCAGATCCGATCTGACACGCATTTGTGTAAAAAATAAAAATCCGATTCGCGTCACTTCAGGCTTGTAATGTAATGTGAAGTTATTTCAAGGCACTATATATATATTACTAAATATTGTAGGATGTCCATTCTGTAGTTTATAGGCGAAATACACCCAATTAGTTAATGTTAAACTAAATTTGATGCCTCATAGGACAGACGCAAAAAGCACGACTTTGCCCTTGTGTCGAAGCTCCGCCCTCCTCTGTATTGTTCCCCTAGAGAAGTTTCACAATCACCAAAATTCATCCACTCTCTGTAAAAGCTTCCTGTGATGCCAAACACTGGGAAACAAGTGGTAGTAATAACAGTCTTGGAGGTCGATGGCACTCAGTGGATGAGAAAGCATTCCTCTAACTCCTTTTCTTCTTTCATCTCTGACTCTAGATGGCCATCGAGAAGTATGAGGCTGATCTTAGCCAGTTGACGAAGAGGTGCACTGAGATGAGGAAACTCTACGCTGACATATTGGTAATCCCTGAGTTATTATTCCAATATCTTGTGTTGTGTTGCTCAGGGAGACGGATGGGATAGAAGCCTGCTGCTTTGTCCAGATCGGCCTTCTCAATTGTTTCTCTGCTTATCTCTACAAGGCGAAGATGGAGAAAAAGGGAGGGGTGTAATTCAGGCAGCCGATTCCTCAAGGTTACAAGGCTCCCCACTGACTTAGTGTCGCCAGCTAAGTGCTGCTGCGATGTACATCCTGAGACACACTATTCGGAGCTGATGGCTTCTAATAATTTACATAAAGCCACAGGATTGTCCGCGAGGATCGTTTCATTCGGGATTCAATCATATAGTCGCGTCGTTTTGATTTGAAAAACCTTGTGGATTTAGAGTACTTTATCATGCCTCATCAATGCTGCTACAGGTTTGCTAGCTTCACCACAAGGCCCCTATTACAGTACATGTTTAAAGCTATTACTCCATATCAGAGCAGGCTTAAAACATAACCTGGCATGCCGCAGAAGAGTGTTGATCAGATCTTCTTTGCTGCACTATGCTTTTCTGCACCGTGTGCTCCCGGTAAGATAAAGGGAGTTTTTGTTTCTCAGTCTATAATGTACATTTTCCCCAACTGTCCCAATTTTACACAAGACTATCCATCATCTCTAAAAGTGTTATTGGTCTTCTGTGAGAATCCGGGCTTGTGAGAGTAAGACAGTGGTGAGTGGTGAGTCCGTAGCTGTGGACGGGGAATTGCTTTAGTTCCACAATTACAGCACAAACTTTGGTCCCACATCACCAATAAAGAGGAAGTGACTCGGGTCAGCCAGCGAGAGTAAAAAACAGGCAGAGTTAGAGAACAAGAAAAGACAAGACAGAGAACTTAGGGGTTGGACTGAGCACGATTAGAGAGAAGGACAGGAGAGAAAGAGACAGAGGGAATGATAGGAGTGTAGTGCAGTGACTCCTGCATTATCAGTGACAGACTGCCGTGCCCATGTTCCCCTGGGTGTTCAAATGTCTTACTGTTTCATCATTGTACAAAACTGAACCCTTGGCCCTAGATGAGGCCAGGAACTGCCTGACAGTAAACTCTCAGTGCTTCTTCAAGTCTTACTTTATTCCCTTTTTAACCAAATGAAGTACCAGTGTGAGATATTATTTTGTTGGAGAGCACGTCATGACCGACATCATTAGCTGTGTTTACAGAGACAATATCTCTCGATCCAATGATTATCATTCAATTGTTTACATGGATGTTGATGGAATCCGACAAGGTTTGCATTTACATGTGCAAAGCATTTCATTCAAATTTAACTTTTTTGACATGCACAAAATGTCTCGGCTCTGAATTGTTTATTCTGCAGAGAAGAGGATTTTTTTTTTGACTGACTGGTGTACCATGAATTCATTCTACTCTATGAATTTCCTAATTATAAAATTGTGAGCCAGTCAGTGACCTGTACTTAGCCAGAGTGGATGAAAATCTAAAGTAAATGTTTACTGTTTACTGATCAGGAATGGAAGTAAGATTTCCTTCTCATACAACTCACAATGTTACCCCCACATGGGGCAAAAGTGCAGAAGGAATGTATTTATTCCAACAAAATAGAAACTGTCAAAATCAAGTGTTTACATGGCTAATATTTACCTACCTACGGAATGGAATGTTTACACCACTCCTCCCAGTCCGATTGAAAATTAATTCTGGTCAAGGTTCAGACTGTTCCAACTGAGGTGTTTACATGAGTTTTATTCCGATTGGGTTATTATTCCATTTATATGGTTTACGTTTATTCTGTTTTCTCCTCAGGTGAAATTCGGAGAGCCTTCGGATCAGGATTCCCAAGAAGTGTTTGGCTGGGTTTGCCAGTTTATCAACGAATTCAAAAGGATTCATGCAGAGTTCACACGTTGAGATTTGCCATCAACTGTGTGTCTGTTGGTGTCTTTGTGCATGCGTGTGTGTGTGTGTGTGTGTGTGTGTGTGTGTGTGTGTGTGTGTGTGTGTGTGTGTGTGTGTGTGTGTGTGTGTGTGTGTGTGTGTGTGTGCGCGTTTGCGTGTTCGTGTACGAGAGTGTGCTTTTGTGTATGACTAAGAAGCCTGACCTGGCCTCTCAAGCATAACAGAGAAGGCGTGTCAATCCAAAGACCATTTGAATGTCAGTCTAAACTAAAGAGCAAGGTTTTCAGCGAGCATCCTAATCCAAGGGTTTAGTGAAGGATTTGCTGGATCTATGACCGATCCGGTGTTTACTTTGATTAAAAGTCTTTGGCAGATTTACTGAACGCTGAAAGCAGCTCTCTCACTCCAGTCCATAACAAAGAGGACTGCTGGATGCACTGCTAGCTCAGGAGAAACGGCTCGGTTGGAAGCCGATATAGATCGCCTGTTACTTTTTTGGCGAGCTCTTTCAATGGAAGTTACTGGGCTGGAGATGACAAACGGGGGCTGCCAAGCTACCAGCGTGCACCCAGCTGCCCGAGAAGGAGGGAGGGCAGCAGTGGCCAAAGCCTGATGAACCCCCATGCACACGTTTCTCCAGACTCTCCGACATGAAGACTTCACTGGACTGCTTTTGTTCCTCCCCTTCATTTAAATTAGCTTTGCAGATAAGCCATGTTTTAGATTGATTTTCTCTGTGACTTGAGGGAGCACAGGGCTTTATGTGTCTTACATTTTAAGCAGACATCAAGAGCCAGACAGATGTGTCCTTGATTTTAAAAAGCTAAATATTTCGGAATAATGGAAGTCTGGGCCAACTCATTGCTCACATGTGCCACAGGGCATTATTTCAAAGAAATCGATTGCCATCGGAAACATAAGCATTGCAGCATACAGTATATAGGAATAGGTCAGAGATAATAAAAATAATGTGTTCAGTAATTCGGAATGAGAAAGGAAACCTAGAAAAGTTAGATTTTAGGCATTGTGCACAGTACGGTGAAACAATAAAACTGAACTGATTAAACTGATATAATGTTTTTATTGCATACGTCTCTGGGATGTCTGCACGCCCTGGAGGAGTTTTATAATACTCCAATCATCTCCTCTGTCTAGCAGACAGAAATCCCTCCTTTCTGCACGGTAGATGTGCGATTTGTAATGACACAATAACACAGCAGAAACTGAAACTCGAAATGATCCGATACACATTGGTATTTTCGATAAATTAACTATGGTGTGTCTGAACACAGACTGGGAGAATAGAGGAAAGGATATGGAGGTGAGCGCTGCTTGAAGGAAGGTGAGCGCTGCTTGTTCAGTCCACAGACATCTCAGGAAAGCAAAATATACAGTATAATATATATATATATATATATATATATATATATATATATATATCGCAGACAAGCTCCTATTTGATTCACAACTTTTACACAGTTGGATTTTAAGACATCTGTGCATTAAAAAAATAAAATTGGAAATTTAGGTTCAGACTCATTTTTATCAAGCCATGCCAATTTGTGTTATGTTTGCAACTTTTTAAATAGATATTGTTTTAGACTTAACAAAGTCTGTCTGTTTTCAAATGAACTAATTGACTCATGCAGTTACGAGTCAAGTTCTTGGGGGCGGCGGGAAAAAATGTGAGGCAGACAGTAAAGAAAAAGAGCTAAATACACAATACTTTGATGTCTGAAAATATTTTAGTCCAGGTGAAGCCAATTCCACAGTCACACGCATTGTGTAGGACTATGATGTTCTTAAAGGCTCTTTTGCTTTAATGCAGCATTATCACATTCATATTACTTTGTACGAAGTGCAAAGGAAAATCCTCTTGCGGTGATATTTGTTGTGTTTTTAAAGATAAATACAATTTGATGAAAATCCTTGCACTGTAGTGTAATGAATTCTGGTGTGAAAGATTGCATTTGCTGCTACAGGTTGCACACCACCATCCAATCACGCTCGGCTTGTTTAGAGCCTGGCCTCATTTGTGGATACTACTGAGACAAGATTAAAAAAAAAAAAACATGGAATAAACAAATCTATCAAAGATTTATTTATATATGGAGGGCTCTGTTGATGGACACGATGGGCGCTTACAGTTTCAGAATCAGTGATTTCATCTAAGCCGCAGGGAATTTCGTATTTTGATTTAAAAATATAATATGAGTTAAAAATGTATTATTATTTACTTGTGTTGTTAACGCCATCAAAAGCATTCAGGTTGTTAATGACAATGTGCTTTTCCGTGCTGGATAATGGACCGGACCAGCGGGGCCTGTCAGACTGTCAGGGGCCTTTGGACAGATTCAGGCCACTTCTGAGGCTTCGGAAGATCAGAGGTTCCCAGGCACGACCCAAGATTTTTTGAGTTCATGAGGTTTTTTGCCTGGCCTGCAGTGGATTGGCACCCCATCCAGAGTGTCCCCAGGCCTCGTGTCCTAAATCTCCAGGGATAGACTGCAGGCCCTATCCCTTTATATATAGGATAAAGCGGTATAGATGATAATGTTGTAGTTTTTACATGTGGTTATTACAGTTGTGGTTTTTCTGAGGTCTTATTGGAGGCTTTCCAAAGGCCTCTGAAGCTGGCCGAGGTCCTTGGCATTTCAATATCTAATCATTTTGATTCATATATGTTTTTCACATGTCATGCAAATTTCCATCATTTTCTTTTGATTGTATAAAGCTGCTTTACAACAATGACAATTGTTAAAAGAGCTATACAAATAAATTGAATTGAAAAAAAAAAAAAAATAATAATTAATTCAGTGTTCTCAAAAAGCCTCAGGGCCCCTGAGGATTTCTGCCACTCTTGAAGGTCCAACACTCTGTCACATACCCATGCCCCAGGGCCTCAGGCAGCCTGTTGGGTATAACCATAAAGGGCCTCCTAAAGCCTCAGGCCATGCCTGGACACCATGATCACCTTAGAATGGCCTGTAGCACTACACTCAGTCTCTTTTTCTACATTAAATCCTTAGAAAAACACTGAAGACAGTTGCAGACCAGTCACATCTTAAATCCATGTCAATATTGTCATAATTTGTTAAACACATTACTGTAACTTTAAAGAACTGGTATTGCAAGGACAAAGGCAAGAGGGAATTCCCTCTAATGTAGTTTACCTATGTTGGGATCTCCTGACTTTCAGGACCATAATCTGGCTCTGGTGCCTTAAATTTTGAATAGACACTTTTTTTTTGCTATTGTTTTAGATTTTTTCCAAACATATTTTCACCATGATTTTCTCTCAAATTTGGTCATGTCCAATTCCCACCTCCTCCATCAGGCACTCCTCCATCAGTGACAGCTGCTGACCACGAAGGGTGGAAAGCAGCTTGTTTCCAACTGCTGCTCATGCGCCATTAAGACTCGGAGGAAAGCGCTATCCACCCCGTCTGCCTGAGCTCACAGAAGCCCATTATTTGCTAATGTTGCTATGATTGATGTGGAGGCAGGAATTTAATGAGAATCAACTCATGATCTCGTTCTATTGCATCATTGTTTCAGGATTTTAATAATAAAAGAACAGCGTTTTTTGATTTGGACTCTGTGTGAATAGATAACCAGGTAAATACTCGTATAAAATAATCCATCACCTATTAACAAAGAATAATAATGCAACCCATAGTCTCTCTCTCTTTTTTTTTTCTTTTTTTCTTTTTTTTACATTCATAACCTCCTGTGATTTTCCAATCTGTGTTCAGAGCCACCACACATGGCCAGCTTTTTATCAAGAGGACCACACTGTTCGTCCGCAAGGTTTACAGATGAGAGATGTTATTTCCTGCTGCTTGAACCAACCCACCTGTACACAGGAGCTTTGAGCATTTGCACCGATGCAGACTTTCAATCACAGCCTCTTTCTTCTTGAATCTTTCCTTCTATATCGAGCTACATCGCCTGTTTTAGAGCGCGGAATCTTCATTTAAATAAACCTACTCCTATACCCGATTTCTCAGGAGCAAGATGCTGAAACGGCTGTTTTTTTGTGTCTTTTTTGTGGTTATTTATTGCTTTGTACTGTAGGAAGAATTGCTTTTATAGAAAAGCAACAGCTGAGGCAACCGTGGAGCACTCTAATGATTTTGTCATAAAGCGACGTGTGAAACGTACAGAGTGAAATCGAGGCTTAAGGCTCTTCAGATTTTCCCGAAGGTTAATTGAAATGAATTTACATTCAGAATGTATAGACATATATAGAACGTATAAGAGGCAAAGCTAGGGATATGGTCATACATATTTAAAGATGCTTTAAGGAATTAAAGTCTCACCCTATTATTGGGTTGTTCATTTTAGTGCATATTATTCAGTATTCGAAATGAATTATTCAGTAACTACAAGAAAACTAATAAGAAAGGTTTGTAGTTATGAGAGTCAGAACAGGCCCTGGGAGTTTATAGGGATAATAGATTTCGAGTTCTAATAAAAGTTTGTAAGCATTTTCTGCAATGCCTCATTGTGCTTATTCCCAGTACACAGCTGCAGAAATGTTCTGGAGTGTTGAGTCGTTTTGTTTTACAACATGGGATACGCAGCCGATAATTTCCTGTCAGTCTGCAACGCCGGCTTTTTAAAGACGACCTGTCAGTCTCTGGCTAGAAGCGATTTTGCATTTGATCCGTCTTTGCGAAGCCATAAAAAACCATTTATATTCATGTATGAGCGCTATTGTAATAATCTGTGTGAGTGGTATATATAGCTTCAACTTTAGGTATGTTGAAGGTATAAGTCTATTTAACTCTAAAAGTGCCATATCTTGAAAAAGATAAATAGACATGGTGTGTTTGAATACGAATGGTTTGTTATAAATCCCCTCATGGAGCTGGTCCTAGGTTCAAACCTGAGCTTCATTTACTGAAGACTACAGAGCTTCTCTGGTTTCTTCCCCTCTGTGGCTACATTAAATTGTGCCTACTTGTGAATGAGTGTGTACTGTACGTCCCGTCTTGTGATGGACTGGCGTGTATTCCCACTGTGTGACCAGGCATCCTGGGCTCCATCACAGCACTGACCAGGATAGATGAATGAATAATACTAAGTAACACTGTTTTTTTTATGTTTAAAGAGACAAATGTCTATTTTTGATTTACTTTAGACATTAGCAATTTGGAAACACGTTCTTTTTTTTAAATTAACTAGTAGAAGAGCAGGCTGGTCTAAGTATTTCTGAAACTGCTGATCTACTGGGATCTACTGGCACAACCATCCCTAGGGTTTACAGAGATTGGTCTGAAAAAGAGAACATACCCAGTGAGTGGCAGTTCTCTGGGTGAAAATGCATTGTTGATGCCAGAGGTCAGGGGAGAATGGCCTGACTTGTTCAAGTTGATAGAAAGCCAACAGTAACTCAAGTAAAATCTCATTACAACTGAGGCATGCCGAATAGCATCTCTGAACACAACACATCGAACCTTGAAGCAGATGGGCTACAGCAGCAGAAGACCACACTGGGGGCCCACTCCTGTCAGCTGAGAACAGGAAACTGAGGCTACAATTCACATGGGCTCACCAAAATTGGATAATGGGGGGGAAAAAAAAACTGCTTTGTGAGTCCTGATTTGTGCTGCAATATTTTCCGATGGCCATACTTTTAAGTAAACAACATGGATCCTGCTTTGTATGAAAGGTTCAGGCTCCTAGTGCTGTAATTTTGCGTGGGATATTTTTTGCGAAACTTTGGGCACCTTAGTACGGATTGAGCATCATTTAAATGCCACAGCATTCCTGGGTATTGGTGCTGACCATGTTCATCCTCTTTTATGACCAAAGGATAATGCACCATGTCACAAAGCTTAAACCATCTCAAATTGGTTTCTTGAACGTGACAGTGACTTCACTGTCTCCAGCTCGCAATCCAATAGAGAATGCTGGGGATGTGGTGTTATTGGAGAATCACATTGTGGACGTGCAGCCAACAAATCTACAAATCTGCATGAAGAAGTAAGGCAAAAGGGGATCCTACTCGGAACTAGTACATAAGGAGTACCTAAGGCCAGTGTTTGTGTATATATACAGTATATACACAGGGGTTTACCGCTCGCCACTTAAATTTAATTCTAGTATGAGTTTATGAGATGGCATTTTCCAGATGCATTCTGAGCATGGCTATGTGCAAAACTATACTGAACATATACTCTGTGATAGCATCTGCTAAAATGTATGAAACCTACAAGGTGTATTTCAGCATATTGGACTTGTATTGAATATTGAATGCCGCGAACAAGGAGCGTAAACCTGACAACACGATGGGAGACTATATTTAGAAGTCTATGCATTCAGGTGATTTACATAATTAAAATGACTCAATCCTAAACATTTTTGTATATAATATATATATATATATAAATGTATACTTTATAGATTATATTATCCAGGACATGAAAGCAACGTTTGAAGGGAATAATGGCCATTTTCCAGGAACAAAAATTGTATTACATTTTACATAGTGTAATTGTTTTCATTTCACACATATCTTATATGTATGCTCAATATATATATATACACTCACCTAAAGGATAATTAGGGACACCATACTCATACGGTGTTTGACCCCTTTCGCCTTCAGAGCACATCCAGGGCACGAAGCTCCCGTTCCAACACATCCCAAAGATGCTCTATTGGGTTCAGAGCTGGTGACTGTGGGGGGCCATTTTAGTACAGTGAACCCATTGTCATGTTCAGGAAACCAATTTGAAATTATTCGAGCTTTGTGACATGTTGCATTATCCTGCTGGAAGTAGCCATCAGAGGATGGGTACATGGTACAAGTCATAAAGGAATAGACATGGTCAGAAACAATGCTCAGGTAGGCCGTGGCATTTAAACGATGCACAATTGGCACTAAGGGGCCTAAAGTGTGCCAAGAAAAGATCCCCCACACCATTACACCACCACCACCAGTCTGCACCAGGCAACATTTTTTTAACTGTCCAATTTTGGTGAGCTCGTGCAAATTGTTCCGATTTGTAGTGGAGATGAGTGGTACCTGGTGGGGTCTTCTGCTGTTGTAGCCCATCCGCCTCAAGGTTGTGCGTGTTGTGGCTTCACAAATGCTTTGCTGCATACCTCGGTTGTAACGAGTGGTTATTTCAGTCAAAGTTGCTCTTCTACCAGCTTGAATCAGTCGGCCCATTCTCCTCTGACCTCTAGCATCAACAAGACATTTTCGCACACAGGACTGCCGCATACTGGATGTTTTTCCCTTTTCACACCATTCTTTGTAAACCCTAGAAATGGTTGTGCGTGAAAATCCCAGTAACTGAGCAGATTGTGAAATACTCAGACCGGCCTGTCTGGCACCACCAACCATGCCACGCTCAAAATTGCTTAAATCACCTTTCTTTCCCATTCAGTTTGGAGTTCAGGAGATTGTCTTGACCAGGACCACACCCCTAAATGCATTGAAGCAACTGCCATGTGATTGGTTGATTAGATAATTGCATTAATGAGAAATTGAACAGGTGTTCATATATATATATATGTATATATAGATATATATATATATATATATATATATATATATATATATATATATATATATATATTCACTGATCAGTGCCGGTTCACCGTTGCTGGAGAAGGCGAGGTGAGCGATGCGAAATCCCAGAGTTTGCTTTGTGGAGGAGGTGCAACAGTCTGGGCAGACATCACCAGTCAGCGCAAAACAGATTTGGTTATTGTAGATGGCTCAGCCACTGCACGTTCTTACCTCAGAGACATTATAGAACCCATCATCATCCCCCAATTCCGCCAGCACACCCTAAACCTTCTGTTCATGGATGTTAATGCTCCACCACATCGTGGCAGAATTGTCACAGCTTGACTTCAGGAAGTTTTCAAGGAGTGCTTCATATGGTATGGCCATCAATGTCCCCTGACCTGAACCCCATAGAGCACGTCTGGGTCTAGTTGAAGCAGAGACTGGATGATCGTACCCTGCCCCAACGTGACCTGGCAGAACTGCGTGTAGCACTCGTGGAAGAGTGGAACGCATTTCCTCAGAACAACATCATGAGGCTAGTGAGGAGCATGAGATGTCGCTGTCATTGCGGCAAATGGTGGAAACACCCACTACTGACATTGTCAATTTTTGTCATTTGGGGCTATCTTTGTTATTGTCAAAATTCTGGGGTAATAAATATTAAACTAATATGATGTTTCTTCTCATACATTATTAGTAATATCAAAGGGAACTTTTACTTATTTCATTAAAATTCAGAGCAAATAGGAAAAGCACTCGTAAATATGTAAATAACAATATCCCTAACCTATTGTGAGTGTATATATATATATATATATATATATGTTATATATAAGACTTTTAGCTGGCTATAAAAAGCGTTTGCAAGCTGTGATATCTGCCAGAGGAGGTGTGACTAAGTCCTGATTATGTAGGGTGCCCAAACTTTTGCCAAGTGCCATTATTTTTTAATTTTTACATTTTTTGTTTAATTTATGGCATAAGAAGAAATTATGCATCAGTGTTTGCCGAAAAGACTGTGCATTTTTTCCATTTCAAAGACAAACTGTGTTAACATCTTTTCAATTAAAAAAATAATAAAAATCTGTTATTTATCAAGGAGTGCCTAAACTTTTGCATAAGACTGTATTTTTATTACAATTTACTCATCTCAGGCCAGCAGAAATCCATATGTCAGTGTGCAATCCCCTTAACCAGCCTGGCATTGAAGTAGTTAGTCTTTTGAGAAAAAAAAAAAAAGAAAAAAAAAACAGCTGTGCTGTGACCCCATTGTACTCCACTCAGATTAAACAATTTTCCGGGCCAATGAAGTTGACGAAAACATGCTGCCTTTGTGCCATTGTGCTGCCAGGATACGACTGGACCCCAAATCTGTAGCTCGCTCTGAGTCACCCCATCTGTACAGGGTTAACCACTGACTCCATTTCACTCACCGTGGTGCTGAAGTCGCTAACAATCTGACCAAACTCATTATTAATGGCTGTCATGCCTGTCAGGAGAGGCGCAGGCTCAAAGTACTATTCATCTTGGTCTTTGGAACGTTATTGTATGTTCAGAGCTACTGAACTGAGAAAGCTTATTTTGTTGATTGTTTTAATCCATGTCACACTTTTAATGTTTCAGTGATTGATTTCTGATAATAATAATAATATAAAAAAAAAAAATCCTTGGTTGCCTCGGGAGCAAACAGGATCTTTTTCTTTTTTTAACCTTCTCTCTTGGAGAAGGAAAGAATTGTTCCATACTCACAAAAGCGTAAGAGTAACTGAGATAAATTAGATGCTCGAGGCTTTCAGATGAATTTTAATGTCATTTGCTCTTCAGCAGTGAGACCTCTTCACCTGTGTCTACACGCTGAGACATTCAGAGCAAAGCAAGCCACAAGCACATCAATAACAGCATATACTCCCTGCGCTAAACGGACAATATGTTGATCGACTACACCATGCAGATACTGAAGTGGCTTCATGTTATTTTTCCTGGCCTCTGGTCGTGTCGAGCTCTCCATATTGCGCTGAATTATAATGACACTCGCAACCAGACCCAAGAGGTTTTGCACCACAAACAATGTCAATAGGGTCATCCGATGAGGCTGTTCTACTTAAAAACCTCCGAAATTGCAGGACATTCAATGGCAATTCATTTGCGCCGCGCAAATTCTTGCTCATCCATTTCAGAGCCACCTAAGAATAGACTTTTTGGCCTAGATTATCCTTTGGGGCTTGTCCTGAAGACTGGACTAGAAAGAATCCAATAATCCTTCCTCAATCAAATATTAATTCTTCATTCTGATGCTCCCGCTAGGTGTTGTTTGGTCATTGCATATTATGGGATGTTCAATAATAAAGAAACTCTGAAACACTGAAAAAGTAACAAATCAGAATATTTTGCAGTTTGCTATGCTGAAAGGTTAGATATTGATCGGTAATGTTTTCCTTATTTAACTTTGTGCACCTTTATGGCAGTGAATGCTTGAGAGATTCAGGACAGTTTATTTATTTGTTCTTCTCCATTCATCACTTTATCCTGGTCAGGATTATGATGGCTCTTGGAAGCACTGCGACAGGTGGGCGATATCACATGCATTCACACCTAGGGCTTATCTACACACTAGCATGTTGGTAAGGCAGAAAGAAACCAAAGAACCTACAGTAGAGGAAACCCACATGGACATACGGAGAACAAAGGGAAATTCCCATTTGTGCTTTGGTTCCAAACAGGGATTCTGGAGCACATTGACATTTTGACCATCCAGTCAAATTATAATTTGTTTAGGTGTAAACTCCAGCATGTCAGATTATAAATTAATTAAAAGATTCAACATTATACATGAATAACAATCAATTACACAGGTAACACAAATCCATTTTTTTTTCACTCACAATTTTACCCATCATTATTTTACACAGCGTACAGCAATAACTTCCACCCACTCTCATTCCCAGCAATCTGTAGCTCTTTTGTGTTACATTTTAATAGCTTGGTGATATTCACACCTAACCCAAGAATTACCACCTTCCTGTTATTTTTCCTCCAAGGCAGACTGTTTTACAGAAAGACAGAGAGTGTGAGCGTTGAGCATGCTTTCTTGATTTGCGATACTGTATGCAAGGCTTTAGTGGCTCCACTCTTTATTTGTGCTAACAATTCTCAACGAAATGTTGAGGGATTATTTGTGGCTACATACCTTGTTTCAAGGACACAGCAGGGCAAGAAGCGAGACGTTAGAATCTGTTTGAAATGCACTGGGTTTCCCAAGCACTTTCATTCAGACCCTATATTCCTGGATAACAAATTCTCATACTTTACCTGTTTTAAGCTCAAGGTTAATTGTATATTTCTTTGCATAGGTCTATGATACTGTAAAAAATACCTATGTGCTTCTTTAACATAACATAATCATTTCAAATATAGTTTGGTGCAGTTTAGCATATTTATTGGCTAAATAAATCTAGCAAATGACAACAAACCAATAAACAGCGTTTTCCCTGCAATTAGTGCAAAAGATGGTCAGGTGTTTTTTTTTTAACGGTGGATTTCTGTACTCACCACCATATCAGTACAAACTGAACAACACTAAAATAAATTTGACATTTTAAAACCTTAGAATTTTAAACATTCTGCAGTAGCTCTTAAGTGTGTGTTGCAGAAGGAGAAGACTGCTCAAATGCCTCAAACATCCATAATCACACAATCACATTGTATACAGTGTATATGAAAAGGAGAGAAATTCCAATTCAAAAAATGACGACTGTGTTGTGAAAAGAACACTTTTTTTTTTTTTTTACTTCGCAAGGCCACTGAATTGCAAGGTCCACCAGTCAAGTGACTTACAGTAGAATCTGATTTCATTTAAGATGTTTGCTGCTCCTCCACAAACCTTAGATCAGGTTTGCTAGGTTTGTTTGAATCTCATGAGTTTAAAATCTCACAACGATTTCATTACACATCAGTGTGAATAGCTTAATAAAAAAAAACATATCGGATTATAAATGTCACTAGAGTAGTACGTTTGAGTGTGCATGCTATCAAACCTTAGGTTGATGGACCTTGAAGATGTAATGTACTGTAGAGTACAGTATGATGTAAAAGTTTTAGGCACCATATTATCTTTAGTACAAATTTTGTTATGTTAATCATCTCTGCATTATTATGCACAAAACCATTCAATATGTCCAAACAGAGCTGAAGGTGCAATCATGACAAAGTTACCAGAAGAACTCTATACGCCATATTATCTAGAATGCTCAGTAAAACCATGAGCCTTTTGCTTATAAATCAAATCTGTATGTAACACTACTGATTATCTTTAAGCTTATTTTACTACTCATTGGTGCTTTTTGTGTCAGGGGTCAGGTGTAGCTCAGTGGTTAAGGCATTGGACTACGGTTCGGAAAGGTCCCAGGTTCAAGTCCCACTACCACCAAGTTGTCCCTGTTGGGCCCTTGAGCAAGGCCCTAAACCCCAATTGCTCAGATGTATAATGAGATTTAAAAAAAAAAGTAAGTCGCTCTGGATAAGGGTGTCTGCCAAATGCCTAGATGTATATGTATTTTTGTCAAAGGCATCTTTGTTTATGATTGTGTATGTGCACAAGACTTTTGCATAGTACTGTAAGTAAAACAGCTGTTATGTTTTACTGAGCATTGTGGAGAATATGAGTTCTTCTGGTAACTGTCACACTTACTCCTTACTATTTTCATGAAAAACTGAAGAGCCTGGTCTTTGTGTATAGTGCTGCTTTCTGTACAATTATTCTTGTCTAATGTTATTAATTTTTATTTTTTAAGTTTGAAAATAGTGAATGATTTCGTACATAGTAAACCAGACATGATAAACATATATAACAAAATTTGTACTAAAGATAATATGATACCTAACTCTTTTGCACTGTACTGTATCTTCAGAATTCATTTATGGTTTATAACGCTTAACAACCACTTTCACTCCATTCACTCTGACTTGCTGAATAAAATAATTTAATTGATGTTGTGTCAGAATTTTAAAACTGCAGCAGATAAAAACATTTGTTTACAACACTGTATCTCCATCTATTCAAACCATCATTGCTAAGTGATGCTTGACTGGAATGACTTATGACCTACAGGAAAACCCCCAAACAAACACAACTGGCGAACCTGAATTCTGTGGTATTGTTTAGTATTTTGGTTTGTCAATGTCACATCTAGCATAATGGCTGACAGATACTCCCTACCCTGGAGATATATTTGGTGTTTCTGTGCCAATTTTTTAAGGGTGCCAGCTTGACGTCCGGTTGTCATTCACACACTATGGGCTCCCTTGGTCTGTGTGCACAGAGTTTGCATGTTCACCCCATGCTTGTTGGGTTTCCTCCAGATACTCCTGCAACAGTCCAAAAAAATGCACATTAGGCAAACTGGCATTCCCAAGCAGCCCATAGTGTGTGAATGACAACCGGACGTCAAGCTGGCACCATGAACGTGCATGGCGACAGTTCTAACCACTAAGCCAAGACATTCAGCCCCAATCAGCCTACAGTGGAACCTGGAGTTACTGGAGGAAACCCATCAAGCACATAAGGTGATGAAAACACACAGAGACTGGTGTCAAGAGTCGGACCGTCAAAACTGGAGTTGCAAGATGAAAGCCAGCCTGATAACATTCTCTACCTAGTGTCTGTACTGTACCTTTTTTTTTTTTTTTTCTTTTTTAAAGAAGAGCACGCCTTGATTTCACAGATAGTGACATTTTATTTATCACGACTTGGCCTGACACCTGGGTGGGTATTTTTGTGCAGTGAGGTCTAGCCATTATTTGCTGAGATTTCCCGTCATTCACACGGCGCATGACAGGACGACGCGTTCTGTGGAATTCCTGTGACCCAATGCACGCGCGTAAAGACTGACTAGGCACAGAGATTCGCGTTTTTCAGTCGGTGCAAAATTAATTGAGCAATAATTGCGCGCGCACTGCGGTTAACACGCACTCTCGCTCTCTCTCTCTCTCTCTCGCGCGCGCGCGCTCTCTCTCTCTCGCTCTCTCTCTACCGGGAAAAGGAGCGCGCGTGGAGCGATGACACTCAGCCACAGTGCTGAGGCGCGCGTGCCTCTCTGCTGCACCATATTCCTCCTCGTGGAGTTTTGAAACATCCGCTCATTAACAAAGGAACAGAGGGATAGGATTGTTTTTTCCTAGAGTATTTATAATAAAATACTATTTCAATGAACACATAAAATGCCTACAGTTGCAGAATCATCATTTAGTGGAATCCGGCGGATTTTCCTCTGAAGCGCGCGCGGAAGGTGGCGGGAAAAAAAGGCGAAACATTTTGGGAAGTTTGTGAAATTTTGTGTGTGCGCGCGTGTGCGAGATGCCGTGTAACTCCGCGGCACTGTGGCTCGGCGTGCTGGCGCTGGTGGCGCTGACAGCCGCGCAGAACGACACGGAGCCCATTGTGCTGGAGGGGAAATGCCTGGTGGTGTGCGACTCGAACCCGGCCACGGACGCCAAAGGCTCCTCGTCTCCGCTCGGCATCTCGGTGCGCGCCGCCAACTCCAAGGTGGCGTTTTCAGCCGTGAGGAGCAACAACCACGAGCCGTCAGAGATGAGCAACAAAACGCGCATCATCTACTTCGACCAAGTAAAGACCATTTGCTTTGTTTTTCACAATTATAAAAGTTACAAATCTTAAATCACGCATGCATATTTACTTAGAAAACTGTCTGACATAAATGCAGAAAATTAGGAATCCGTTTCCCCCCTTATTTTATGAAAAGTATAAGTTGATCAAACAAACTGTATAACTACAACTCTTATGAATATAAGATGCTTTTCCGTGTGGGGTGCACCGCCACGGGAATATCTTTGATACATTCACTAGACTATCACATCTTCCATCTGGACCTTCAGGACCACCCTCTAAAGCTTAGCTGTAAAATCTAATTAATGCACCTTCCCAGGTATAAGATTCACAGCAAATGTACAAAACGCAATAAAGCCACGCATGACTAGGAATAAAAATACAGGATTGGCATATATTCTCATTAAAAGTCTACATCTTATTCTAAATAGTTTGGCTGGATAATGAAAAAGAAAATCGATAGAACACCCTAATTAAAATCTTTATTGTTTTATGCAGGTTTAAAGTAATCAATATTATTACTACAGGAACACATTATGCATTTCTGTTAATTGAGTTAGTTCATGACTCACACTCAGAATTCTTTCCAAATGTATGTGTGATTGTTTATAATTTTTAAGCTATTTCAGTTTTTATTAGACACCTCTTAGACATCCTATATACATTAAGTATTCGCTGGGTCATGAGTTGAAGTGTAATCTATGATGCATGTGTGTGTATGTATGCAGTAAATATAAAAGTAACAGTTCTGTTATCACATTCGAGGAAACTCATGTACTGGTTCAAAGCTGCTATAGGCCGCTACTTTTCTCTACTGCTGAATAGAGATTGTAGAAGACCACGCAGGCATCATGAAGTGTTGAAAAGTGCACACTCAAAGCACAGTATTGCCCACTGTGATGAAGTGCAGCTGTGCTGCATTCCAGTCAGTAGCCTGCATAAATCATTACTGTGCACCCTTACTTTTCTTCTTCATTGTATACTTCCAGCAGTGCAATTCATAACGCTGATCTTAATTCTTAAGTCATACATCACACTGCAATGTGCATAAAATTATATAATATTTATAGCTCATGTTTTCGTCCAATATATATTTTTATAGTTACACAATGTACTCATAACCTTTTTATTACTAAGCAATACAAGGCTGCAATATGCAAATGAACCTGCAACCCATCACTATTTTTTTTTTGTGTGCTCGGATGCTCCAGATGAGTGTTTCTGTAGGTGTTTTTGATGATTCATGGCTTTCACATGATCCAACATAAATGATTTAAATCAAAATGATGCATTGTGTAACCTTGTCAACAGACGTTCCGTAAGGTCTTTTTAAAATCTATTGCAACATGTAATTACAGTGTAATTTTTTATCCGTATTGCTCAGCCTTATATATTATTGCATTGTCACCATGACCACATGCGGTGTTGCCATTACTAACCTTCTTGCTTCTCGCCATTCACTTGTCATTCAGTTCTAACACACAAACCAACAGGCCAGGACAAATGAATTTCATAGAGCTTGGCCTTGGTGTTCAGATACAGGGCTGATGTTACTTATATATCACTTCTGGATATGTAATTATAGCTTTGCGTAGAGCCATGCTGCCAGATGAGATTTTTTGGTCAAAAACAAAATGCCAGTTGTTCAACAAAAACAGAACCAAGTAATAATTGTGATGTTTTTGGTAGATGTGTATCCCAACATATGTTTTCTTACTGAACACTTTCATCCATTTGAGGGACTCATGTTTAAAATTTTACTCAAGCTTTAATAAAGTCTTAATTAAGTGCTCAAGCAGATGGGCTACAGCATATATCAAGTATTAACAAGGCAGTGTTCTACCTTGCACTACACTCTGTTCCCATTCAACCCTCCCTTCTGCTCTATCGTAACTCAACTTCTGCAAAGACAGTGCTAATAACTGTGCATTTTGATGCAGGACACAAAATAAAACTCGGCTGCTTTTTCTGCTGAGATGTGCTGTGTATAGGCCGCCCTTGAGGACCTATTATTCCTTACTCATTACTTTGGCTGTAGGGGCAGGAGGAGGGGAAGTGATAAAAGTAGGTAGACTGACCAGCTGCTCTTCGCCCCTGTTTTGTACAAAACCTCAATGCACACAAATCACAAAACTAACCAACAAAACAACCTACCAGACATTTTGTCTAACCCATAGATTGATGCCTCTTGGAGCATTTATGTAACTCTCTGGCAGCGGAACAAGCCATGCTGGCCTGCTGTGTATTGTGTGAGAGCTCTGTGGATGCTAGCCATGCTCCCAATGGGATGGATACTGGTACCGATGGTGCTTAATCTTCTCAACACTCACTGGAATGAGCTGCTTGGGTTTGGAAAAGACTATTGGATGCCCATTTGTGAGCTATCTGGAGCTCCTAGATATGTTTATGGCAGGTGATTGTGTCTTATCTTTCCCAAATGGTTATGGGGGAAAAAAGAGCCAGGTGGATACCGGGTCAGACCTTGGTTAAAAAAAGCAACAACAAAAACAACAGCACAACACACCAAAAACAAAAAAAGGATTAAGTTAAAAAGAACATGTCTAGCGCTGTGTTGCAATTCTGGACAACTTTATATTTTTTTCTCTCCATTGTGTCTTATTCCAGGAAGTCCTAATGCCAATAGTTTTGCATAAAAATTATGAAGATGCTTTTGAAATGATGGTGTTGCCGTCACATACAAAAGAGGTATAATTATTGTACACATTTATACATTTAAGGTCTGCTTGAATTATCACATTATCAGACTATTTTAAATGCCAGACAAATTCACAGTACTTAATTTGCACACTTATAAACAGAAATACACTGTATATGCATATGGCATAAAAGTCTACAAAAAAAAAACAACAAAAAAAAACAAACAAACAATAAATCACAAAAGAGTTGTCACCTTCCGCTTTTAATGGGAGCGCTCCGAACTTGCTGTGTAACATTCTTTTATCTGGCAGTCTGAGAAGCTTTGTAGTCTAAAGTGGCACAATAAGCACAACAAAGAAAGTGAGCAGAAACCCCAAAGGGTCAGAGACAATAGAGTCAGGAGCATCACAGAACCTCCTGTGCTCGTACACCAATATTCCAAGACCATAAGAAACTTAAAGGGGAAGAAAGGATAGTACATTCAATACAAAGTTCCAAAAAAAAACCTTGTATCTTAAAAAAAAATGTTGAAGCAGTAACTCATTTGTTTGTTATTTCACATTACATTTGTGTCTGTTCATTTGGAAAATGTGGCAATGTTTTGCAAAGTTCTTACAAATAAAGTCGAAATCCACTGAGGGATAAAATTCTTAAAAAAGCAGATTGTTGTAAAAAGATTGAAACAGTGATACAAAGTTTCCACCAGTTTACTACTGTAAGTAGCAATAGGACGAACAGAATACACATAGGGCCTGATCTAATTGATTTTGAGCGTACCAAGTACTTTTTAAAATTATGAATCGGAAAAAAATCGGAAATCTTGATGGTAATTTACAAAATGTATTATTTCCATTATGTACAATTAATTTAGAGGAGGAAACAGCATATAAATGAGGATTTGCATGTGCTGTTTGTTCTTGACACCCACTGAGACTTGCGGAAGAGTAAAAGAGAAAATAAAACTTGTCACATGAGCATAATTACACACCATTTAAAGGCAGTGAAAGAAAGTCTATTTTCTGTTTATAATGTACTTGTGAATAAAAATCTGTTCACTCTCTATTTCAGTGCCATGACATCAATGTACAGTCTGTATCTTATAGGAATGTAACTTGGAATTTATATTACCATTCTGTTCTTTTTGAGACACCTGAGTTGATTCATGAGAGTGGCATATTTAAAGCAAGCCATACTTTTGATAAACATTCTTTTAAAACTTAGTTAATTAAGTAATTTTCGAACTGTAAAAATGGGCTTTGACAAAATTGATACCTTCCCTTTAGCTGCACCATTTCATTAGTATAATCGACATTTCTCCAGGCTGTGAGGTTCAGTGAACCAATTTGCAGTTGGAAAATTAATCTAATTTCATAAACATCACCCTGTTTTTTTTCCCCCTAATTTAATATTTTTCAGGAAAAGCAGTTTAAGTGGACGTTACTCATTTGAAAGGCGCAATCCTCCATACATCCCGACGGTTTATCAGTTCATCCATATTTTGCAGGTGCTATCAAATTTGTATGCTTTACACACCTCGACCTTAAGTAAAAATTTTAAGTAAGAGTTTAAGTGAGTGAACATTAATGTGTGATGCTGGTCGGCATGAGCATTTTTTTTTTTTTTTTTTTTACATTTGGTTTACAAAAAATTTACAAAAAGAAACACAAAGTATGGAAAGATAAACTTTAAAGGGAGGATGGAATTACTGAAGTGATTTTTCTTAGAGCTTAATTTGTATGAAATTATTTTTGCTTGTTATGCAGTACTGTCCAAAAGTCTTCAGCCACCCCTAATTTCTTCATATGAACTAAAATAAGATTGTAGATTAAATTCAGAAAACAGGAACCAATGTTTTACAGTGATAGACTGCAAAGTGCCTAAAAATACAACTTAAAAACTGGTTGTTTATTTATCAAGCTCAGCAGCAACCTCATTTCCCCTCACATCTGTTCCAACCACTTAGCATTAAACATCACTAGTATATTAATCACCAGCCTGATCATTTGTTTTCATCTGCATCTGTTTCTCACTGGTTCATGCCTTACGGTAAATATTTTGTATGCTCTAATGATTCATAGTGTAGGTCACTCTGTGGCCTAACAAACAAAAAACATTCATCTGAAACTGCTCAGGGTCTGGACTGAAAATGAATGAGAGCCAAAAACCTTCCAAAAATGAGAACCAAACAAAGTCCTTCAGGAACTCTGGACAACTATACCTCAAGTCTACATTAAAAATACAAGGAAGTCTGGCTCTTTGAAGAAAAATGTGAAGAAAAGTGAATCTTATGAATTGTGAATGAGATCATGTTGTGGATACACTCAACAGCCAGATTTGTAGTAATATCTAAAGCGGAGTCTAAGACCAATAAAGAAGCTGCTTTTTTTGTTGTTGCAACTTTTACATGTTACACATAAAAAGTGCACATGATTTAATCAGTGACAACATGATTGAAAGGTCAAGTTATGTAGAATATTTACATGAATTTGAAAATTTCTTCATATTTGTTTATGCGTTGGAGCTGGCATGAACTTGATAAGTTTGTATAGTATAGAATGTAATGATCTTTGTTATATTAAAACTATAGAAACTATATGAAACTACTCTTACTTTTTTACTCAAATGAACTTGAGTATGAGTTTTACAAAATGCTGGAGGTGTTGTGTCATGTTCAAGTCTCATGGTTGAATTTAAGGCTGACTGTGTATAAAACTGAATGCAAATGGGTAGATACACAGTTTTCTTATCAGGAGTCCTAGTGTGGCCCAGGAAAACATTGACGAACAACCACAATGTCACTGCTAGCTTTTAATTCGGACAGCAAACAGGAACATAGTTTGATCTCTCCCTGAGGCCACTTTTTCCCCCTGCAACTCACTAGTCCAGTTTTGATGCTTTTGTGCCCTCGAGAGATGTTCATGTTCATGTTCTTTGTAGATAACAATGGTAACTGACATGGTAGGCCATTTGAGAAAGAGGCTAATAAATGGATTGTTCTCGGAGAATATTCAGCCACTATAATGACCTTGGGTGCAAGGATTACTCTGTTTGTGCTTCTTCTTTTTTGATCTATCTGATTTAAATGTTGTTTGTCTACTCGATTGGATTTTCTTTGTATATAAAAATGATAAATTAAGGTTACAGCTGATAGAAAATGATAGTTACAGCTCTAGAAATGCCACATTACCCTATGCAACGCAGTCATTTAACTTATTGAACTATAGGATTTATCTAAAAATAGAGATGTATCTAATGAAGTGCCAACGCATATGTACTGTATACAGACTGCTTGCACATTCTGTGACATTTACATCCTACAGTAGGAAGCAGATTTTGCTTTGCAGATTGTAATCATAAATAAGAGATCTTTATTTAAAATAAAAAAGCATATCCTGGTTAAGTTTAGACAGTCCTGCTTTCTTTTTTCTTGACAACCACAGAGCAGGATGACAAAGAAGAACTCCTGGTGTGCACGAATACGTATTTCAATTAACATCCTTTGTACATCTCATGACAAAAAAGAAAAATGACAAAAAAAAAACAAAAAAAAAAACAAATGCAGGATTTTCAGGAGAAAATACTTGAATGATAATGTGTGGCCAAATATAATTCTTTAAAAAAAAAAAAAAAAAATTTCTCTTAATTTCATGCTTTGATGCCTTTGAAATATATTTTTTTTCCGCCCTACAGGTTCTTGTCAACATAGGAAACTATTTCACATTGGACTCTGTATTTCTGTCCCCTCGCAAAGGCATCTACAGCTTCAACTTTCATGTTATTAAAGTATATCAGAGCCAAACCATACAGGTGAGAAGGCATGTCGACAAGGATTGTAGGCTTGTGCGATATACCTATTGTATATTATCATCCATATTCATGATCACATAGGAGCACTAAAATATACCTGTACACGAGATCACTTAAAGAATATGCAAAAAGAGCAGTATCCCAAAGCAGGAATTATTGAGAACCCTGGAAGTTTTGACCTACAATTTGACTTGTAATTTTAAATACACCTGCAACTTTGTGGCGCATCTAACACTGTAAAAATGATATTATTGGTGATGCAAGGTGATTAATTAAATATGCAAAGTTTTTGTGCTCTCCAGCTCAACAGTGAGGAGCAACATCAGCCAAAATGTGGACATTTGCAAATTTATAAAAAGATTATATCGAAAATGTAATGTTATGCTTTTTTTAAAAAGCATCATCCAGCTGAGTTTTCGTGATTACAACAGTTTCTAATTGCACAGCTGGTAATATGATTACATCTAAAATTTTCTTTCCATTTTGTTGGAATTGAGGGTAATTAAATTGCTTATTGCAATTTAATTAAATACAAAGTCAGTAAATATCGCACAAGCCTACTGCATGGATATGAACGAAGAATATCCGTTTAACTCTTAGCTCTGTTTTTTGCTTATTATTATGTATAGAGAATTATGAAGCCATGTAAAATTATAAGCGTAAAGATTTGCTTCCGTTGATTTTTACCACGTCTTACAAAAACTCGCATGAAGTATTGATGAAGCCCATGATAGCGCTTGATAAAGCCCATGTGCACTTTCTTTGATCCTGATTTATTATGTTCGGTATGTTCCGTCATATGGACTTTTCATCTTCTGTCTTTTAGGTGAACTTGATGTTAAACGGAAAGCCAGTCATCTCTGCCTTTGCAGGTGACAAAGATGTGACACGAGAGGCTGCAACCAACGGCGTTCTCCTCTATCTGGACAAGGAGGACAAAGTTTACCTGAAACTAGAGAAGGGAAATCTAGTGGGTGGGTGGCAGTATTCCACCTTCTCTGGATTCCTCGTTTTTCCTCTGTGAAAAAGAGGGCGTGACTGCCAGCTTTTCCACACGCCAACAACGTAACACAATTGTTTAAGCGATCTGTCAGCATCAACAAGAAGGGCCTGGACAGGAGGCATTCCTCCAAAAGCTCATTCATTCACTGTTTGCCCAAAGTGTGAAAAGGACCTTTGGAGAAATATCGTTGTGGCATGTGTGTTCCTGTTTTCATGATGCAAAGACACATCTAGGGACTTGCTGCGAGTCTTTGTTGCCTTCATACAGTATATTTATCGAATTCAACCGAAGTATTTAATGTCTTTCAAAGCAGTGGATTTTTTCTTACCATTCGTCAAATATTAGTCACTTTTCTGATGTCTGTACGGTCAGTCGGTGTCATTTGTATCTGATCACGCATTAACTGTTTGATATGATAGCACTTTTCTTTGGAGAATTCAGAAGGTACACAATTTCCTTTAGTGCTTACACATCATAGGGAGCTCTAGGATAAATGATTAAGAATGTACACCTAAACTCACCTAAACCTCAACTCAATAAATATGGGGTGACTAAACTGGAACCTTTCGAAGATCTCATTTCCTGCACAATGTTAATCCTTAGCGTACTGTATATATATTATTCAGGAACATAGGAATATATAGTATAGAGTAAAAAATAACATTTTTATTTTTTCATTTATTTATTTAGCATTTGTTTTACATAATTGGCTGAAAAAACAAACAAACAAACAAATAAAAACAAGGAGTAACACAAACCTTTATGTGCTTGGGTCAATAAATTAAATGTACATGAACAGTTATTTTAAACTGACAGTAAGGAAGATAATAAAAAAAAAAAGTTTCATATTTACATTGGTGCCCTTAACATAGCCAGTGGAATCTCCAAGTACGTTCGAGGGTGAGTCCCTTATATCCGCACTCTGGTTACATTAAAATTTCTGTTGGCCACATTGTCTTATCAGCGCTTTCCGTCCAAGGCTACTGTCTCACACTACTGTCTGGTGTGAATCAGTTACGTTAGTACATTTGTAACTGTGATGTGAGCTAAAATGGATGTCCCACTTGTGATTCCACGAAAGATAAGCAGCATGCAGTGATTTGGTTTTTGTGGTCTGAGGGTGTATCCGGTGTTGAAACTGAAAGTGTAAATGGCAAAGTATTGAATGGAAACATCCTCAATCACCAACCAAGAAAAAGTGAATGCTTTGCTTAATGCTCACAGTTTTCTGGAATTCTCAAGAGCCAGTATTGCAACATTATCAGGAAAAAAGTTCAACAATCCACAATGCTCATTGCAGTAAGATGCTTATTGAAGAACTGAAGCCTAAACTTCTAATTGAATGCAGTGAACTGCTATACAATCTTGCATGACAATGCACACTTTTGCCCAGACTGTCGACCCTCGAGGTGTTCAAGCATCCTCCCTATAGTCCTGATCGTGCTCTATTGGACATTCCGCTTTTTGGTCCCCTGAAAGCAGCCCTATGATAACGAAAATTCACTTTTGATGAAGAAGTGAACATAGCGGTGCGTTTGTGGCACCTCTACCTACAACTTTAACAAGGAAATATGAAAGCTTGTTAACAGATGGACAAAGCGCATTAAAAAGAAGTGGATGATGGAAAAGGAGATTATGCATAAAAAATAATGCATTTGTTTTTTCAAAAGGTTAATTATAAGTAATTCCACTGAAAGAGTGCGGATAATTTTTGACTCACCCTTGTAAAATTGTGTACTCTCTGTCTGGCCCCAAGATTGCTAAATTGCTAGAATTTATTTTAGGTTAAGAAATGCCCAATGCTTTATTAAAACATGGAAGTGTATTGGTGAACTGTCAGCTGTCAATTTTGTGGACGAAATGTGGTCAGAAAAAAACATTCTGAATGGATATCACATAAAATGCAGCCATGGTGAAGTCACTTAAAAAATGACAGCTATGTTTAATAGTGAAACCGAGGATTTCCACACACAATGGCATGAAAACCCATAGCTGTGTGGCAATAAGAACCACTAACCACTTGTTAGTTAAGATAATCAGAAGAAAAAACTATTCAATTTGCTAGGGAGCATAAAGATTGGACTTTGGAGCAATGGAAAAAGGTATTGTGACCTGTTAAGTCCAGGCTGACCCTATTAGAGGGCAATGTACCTGTATCCATCAGTGTAATAAGGAAAGAGCATGATGCAACACCCCCATCATGCAGACTGGCCAATGTACAATCCTCTGGAGCATTGTTATGATCTTATGTGTTATATAAGATCATATATGTGTTATTATGTGTCAATAAAAGAAGTCAGATGGCGACCAGAATGTATTAAATGACCAGAGTAACTCACCAATTCATTTTTTTTCTTCCTTGATGTCTGAGAGCATAAGGAATCTTTATACACTTTGATTATGCACCGCACATTGCATAATCAAAGATAAAGGTTTGAGTAAAATATTAGAGTATGTGGCGTTTTTTTTTTTTTGCCAGGCAGTGTATCTTATCTACTTCCATTATTATAAGATGTTTTGGGTAGTTCTGCAAAAAAATCAGAAGTGATCAAAAAAGCGACATCCATTGCCAAATAGCGAACTGAACACATTTCATAGCTGCCAAGATCTTGTTATAGGCACATAATCAGAATCAAATTGAGCCAATTTCTGCAAACATAGGCTAAGGTAAAGAACAACAGTTAAGTACAATGCAGACAATGTATCTGAGAGGTACATAACCTTTTCCGTTGTGAGATATATTGCAAAGATTGAAAAGGGAAAAGGGGATTATGGAGGTGATGATAAGGTTAGTACTTCGGGAGCAGACTTGGAGATCTCGTTCTGGATAGAAATCCACTGCCAGAGCCCCGTGTATTTGCAGTGTTCATGTTGTATTTCATAATTGCGTTTTCCCCCCATGTATTGTATCTCGTGTTTGCTGTTCTGCATTGTGACCAATATCTGCTGGTTTGTGGCTATGAAATGGCACTAAACTGTTCCATGACAATATATAATGGCACGTAGAGAATAGCAAATTATTTTAACTTCAGAAATCTGCAATGAAGTTGTTTTTGTGGGATTATAGTATTATATTAATATAATAAAAGTGTCCACTTTTACATCATTTTTATGGACTTTATATGGACTGAAATCAGTGGTGCTATTTTTGGGGAAATAGAAGGAGAGAAGTTATCATTGTATTTCAGCAAACAGAATGTTTGCAATTACAGAATAATAGGGGAAACACAACATATACAGTATTTTCGACATTCAGCTAACAATTTTTATGACTAACCGCAGTAAACACTTCTCAAACACAAATACCTTACATGGCTGCCAGGTGGCTTCATCTTGGGTGTACTGCTCCCTAAATTATAGCAGATTATAATAAACCTTTACAGCAAGCTTTTACTGAGTAAAGAATACTTCATGGCTTGTTTTTGGCTACAACTGTAAATTGAATTAGATAATGCAATGCTGTTTGACTTTATAGAAATTTTATAGACTTTAGAAGAGCGACCCTTAAAGCAAAATGTGTTCATTTTGCAATTCTAAAGGCGACTCTCAAGGATCTAATTATTCAAGGCAGATTGGGACTTTTGATTGTGCAGAATAACAGAACACAATTAAGAGAGATAAATCTACTTTTATTTATTTATGGAATCCCCTGCTACGCTAATGCACTCATCCCAGCATTTCACTAGTTCTTGGATACCATCAAGGTAGAAGGTTTTCTCAGTACACCGGGTCGACTGCCTGCTTCAGACTGGCCCCCCAGGAACTCCTTTAATGGCTCAAACATGTGGAAATAGCTTGGAGTGAGGTCAGGACTGTTGAGGGATGTGGAAATAACTCCCAACTGAACTCTTCTAATGTGCAAGTGGTGGACAAGTTATCCACTGATTTTCAGGATTCAGGCGCAGAAAGTTCATGGTACCGACTTCAGCCTGGATCGTCAGTCACGGAGGTACTGCATGGCCTTCTTTCTTCATGTGCACCATTCCAATGTTTTATTGCGGTTGAGAGTCTCATCCCATAAACGTCACTGGATTTTACGCTTTCAGTCACAAGTCCTGGTTTGACCCGAACACCCCTTGTGAAATCCAGTGAATGCATTTGGACAGCCATCTTTTCAACATCTTAGCAACGGCGGCAGTTGATTTAAAACCAAAAATCGCACTGTGATGCATTTTCAGAACTCACACTCACATTGCTTTAATAGTTACAGAAAGCAGCCCATGCTTATGCAACCATGATGTGTAATATGCGAATGTCTCTCTGCCTGTGGCTTCCTGTGGTACCAGCATTTGCAATGCAACGTCTGTTTAATCTGCCTGTTTGCCCCAAAACTTTTTCTTAGTTTTGCGTCTGTGCAATGCAATTATATAAATGCAAAGTGTGTTTTTGTCTGTTTACAACCCCCTTTGGTTTAAAAAACTTAAAAACAATTCAGAGTCAGCAATTGCATTCCGTTCGAAGAAATTCTTGGATTAGTTTGGACTTGCACAGCTGTTTAAGTAAAGGCTCTCTAGATGACACTGCAGATTGTCCCCCAGAATGCTTTCTCAACTTCTTCTGTCCTATTTTCAGTGTAGGACTCTACATAAATGTATTTGGATAGTGAGGAATATTTTGTTACTATTTTTATCAAATACTTCACTCCTTTGCATTTTGTTTTGTGAATACTCCTTAATCAAATGCCACTATTGCTTACACTTGCAATGCACTATAAGTTTTCTGCCTACATCCTATTGTTCTTAGATAAATCAAACTTTCGAAATGGAGAGATGGTAACGTTATGTCTGCCAGGCATTACACAGTGCTGTTCACTTTGGATGGATGGTGAATGCCATACTGAGCACTTCAGTATTGATTTGTGGTCAGCGCGAACAGGTCATTTAAAGGAAGGATGTCACAGTGTTTGTTGAACTGACAAGTGAGAGGCTTGTAAGAGATGGACTTTTAATTGAATCTAACAGTAATGGCACATGACTGAAACTGGAGATGCATCGATACTGTCAATCATATATTGTAGCGTTCATTTACTCGTAAAAGAAATTCTAATTAAATTGCTGATACCAAAATCCAATAACCAAGTCATACTATGTGATGTAGGCCTAGTGTGTCACCCAAACTCACCCAGACTCAGAGGTGATACAAAATGACGTATGGCAAGAGGACGTATTTCACAATTATGGATAACAATCAAAGCAAAAGCTTCGCCATTTGATGAAATCCTGAGAAAATAGTACAGTACAAATAACCCCACGTTGCATGGAGTTTTAACATCATACAGCAGCAACCAAAATCTGCATGCACACTTTTGATGGCCACTATGTAAAGCATAAACTGCTTCCATGACACCCCTGTTACTTATATCAGTGTAAAGAACAACAATGAAATGCATCACTAATTGCATGTAATATTATTTGCTTAATATAGACAGTTTCCTTCAAAACAATCATAGTTTCTGACTAGTATTATCATTGCACGCAAGCCCTTTTTTATTTCAATGTCATACTTACGCATCCTCTGGCAGCACCTCATAGTTAGAGGAAAGTTAAACCTATTGGGACCACAACTGTGATTCTTTTTTTTTTTTTTCAGAAGAGGTTTGAGCCAACGGGAATGTTTGGCTTCGGTAAACAGCGAGCTCAATGTAGATGGATATTTATAGTCATTTCAGGCGATGTCAAAGATAACATCAAATGAAAATGCACTGAATGAATGATGAACGTTAGCTGTTTAAAGCTAGCCCGTCTTCATTGTTTGGTTTTTACATGTCTTATATGCACAACAGAGAACCGAGGATGACCTCGGAGTCTTTTATTTGTGCACAATTACGGGATGTGTCACATAAAAACCTGCTATGTCACTAATTGCAGAGAAATGTAGCTGGAGTGTTACCGATGGTAGTCTTGAACGGATCATCCTGTGTTTTTCTCCAATTAAATCAAAGCTTCTGCGATTAATGTTGCCCCGTTATTGATTGACAGCTCGATAGGGAAGGCCGTTTTTAAGCCGAGCGATTTGCATTCTGAAGTTAAGCTGCTCTGACACTGTACAGTGTATGGTAACACTAATTGGGCTGAGACCTCATACTCCCAAAGGTAATAGAATAAGAAATCATTTCATTCCATGATGTGAAATGGGTTGATACAGGTAAGTTATTTTTATCACGTGAGAGGCTGTGATATCAGCGTGAGCATTATCAGCGGCATGCTACAGAGCATAAGAAAACACCTATAAGAAGGAGTATCTATCAGATCCCATCTTCCACGTAGCATTAAGGATGAGCAGAGATGTCTGCATCAAAATTGTATATTTGGCACCCATACACATTATATGTTTTAGGCGGATTTTCATATTATTACGCATTTTGTACCAAGGTTTTACTAAACATCTGCAGTACATGATCTATCAGTCACGAAGGAATAAGATCCAAGCGTGGGTGAAAGTTCACGGTGACTTATAATAGCTTTAATTCACATTAAAGATCTTATTTTGAAGGAGACCTATTATAAAGGAAAATTTGCTGTTTAGTCAATTTTAGCCAATAAGATGGGTATCCATTTTGTGTGTGTAGGAAAAAAAAAAATCTTTACCTGTTTTTTTCTTTTTTGTCCTTTTTTTAAAAAAAAATTGTGTTCGTCAGAGTTTAAACATAAAACTATCGTGACATCATACCAGAAAATATTGCAACTCAGCCCCTGACTTGTTTTTCAGCTCTGCTCTTTTCTGAAAGGGGCATGGCTTAGCGTTACTGAAACTGTGCATTTGGTGGAGGAGTGAACGAAAGGGAATTTTAAGTATATAAAATGCATTCTCTACAGTAAGGTTATTTCAGCTGGAGGATTAACAGACACAAGTTATGTAAGCTATGAGACATATGTTAACTTTTTTGGAGGAACCTTTAAGGGTTCATAGATTCTGCTACCTTGTAGCTTTATGGTCCTGTGTTTGATCCTGAGCTCAGATTACTGTCTGATCGAAGGTTTACATTCTCTGTATCCGCAGGCATTGTCGAGTTTCCCCACCGCTTCAAAAAATGCTGTCTCATTCAGGTTGCTTTCATACCTTGCACCTAGTGTTCCTGAGATAGACTCTGGATCCAAGTTTATCATGACCATGATAAGGCATTTACAGAAGATGTACTGTATCTATATATTATAATTCATTTAGTGTCACTGTTGATCAAGCAGAGTGCAATGTGGTACAAAGCAGGAGGTGTGCGCATCTTAATTAGAGACAGAAATTCAAAAGTAGATACTTTAATCATTGCAGATCAATCAGTTCAATCATGGACATTCACACTGAATTTGTCAAGTGCTTGGCATTTATCCTGGGAAGTTTAGTGCAGAAGATTCTGTGCAGACACCTAGCGCACCGCAACCTTAAACACTGTGCGTGTTCACCAATTTACTGCCTTGCGCTGTCTGACATTTACATTATATTATATAAGGTCTGAACTCTGCATAATCCCTGATGAACAGCAATTCATAGAAAAGTGACATGATTTTCACATGTGAATTTGTTTTGAGACACACAATTCATATGGATTGCATGTTCATTAATTGTCATTTTTCACAAACCATTTTTGTTTTTACATATTACTATTGGATATTCATCCAAATGAGGATGAGAGCCCTGTTGTGTCTGGTTCCTCACAACGTTTCTTCCTTTCTGTCATCTGAGGGAGGTTTTCCTTGTCACCCTCAGCTTGCTCATCAGAGACAAACTGCTAATTATAAGTTATATATACAGTAGTTCTTCACATTTTTCAAACATATTATAATTTTTTTATTCTGTGAAGCTGCGTTATGACAGTGACCACTGTTAAATGTGTTATATGGTGTTATATGGTGATATAAGTATTTGCCCCCTTACTGATATTTTTTTATTTTTTTGCATATTTGCCACAGTTTTACAGTACATGGCTGAGATCATCAAATAATTTTTTTTATATTTTCCCTATGTGAAATTAATTGCCACTAAACTTAATAATGGGTTGTGCCACCCTTGGCAGCATCAACGGCAATCAAGCATTTGTGATAATTGGCAATTTAAGAAATCTTTTGTTTTTATTTTGCAAGTCTTTTACATCGCCGTGGAGGAATTTTGGCCCACTCTTCTCTGCAGAATTGTTTTCATTTAGCCACATTGGTATTCGTGCATGAACGGCCTGCTTAAGGCCTGCTTAAAGCATCTCGATCGGATATAAAGTAAGTGCAGACTTTCACTAGACTACTCCAAAATCTTAATTTCCTTTTATTTTTGAGCCATTCAGAGGTGGGCTGGTGTGTCCTTCTGCATAGCCAGAGGGTGCTTGAGGTCGCGAATTGATCGCCAGACATTCTCCTTCAGGATTTTCTGGAAGAGCCAAAATGTTTCCACCAATTATGACAAGTCATCCAGGTCCTGAAGCTGCAGCAACGGACCATCAGACTAATTTGATATATGGCATGAGGTTCATCTTCTGAAATGCTGTGTTCTATGCAGGATGTTACGGGACACAGATCTTACAAAAAGTTTAACTTTTTGTCTCATCAGTACACAGAATGTTTCCCAAAGGTCTTGGGATGATGAACATGTTTTTGGCAAATGTGAGATGAGCCTTTGTGTTCTTTTTGGTCAGCAGTGATTTTCTCCTTGGAAATCTCCCATAGACACCACTATTCCAATTTTTCTCCATTTGTCGATAACGGCTCTCACTCTGGTGTGCTGGAGTCCCAAAGCCTTGGCTTTGTATGGCTTTGTAACCATTTACAGTTTGATACATGTCACTTTGTTTCTCGTTCTTTCTTGAATTTCTTTTAGCATGATTCACTTTGTCAGACTTCGTCAGGTTCTGTTTAAGTGATTTCTTACGGAATTTCACAGTATTCCAGCTTGGGTGTGGCAAGTGAAATTTTATTTTCCATGCAGAAAAAAATCCTCTGGGCCTAGTCTTCCTACACTGTCATCTTTATTAAAAATACCAGTACCAGAATACCAAATACCAGATGATTGTTAATGCCAGATGGGCTGGTTTGTGTAGTTGATGTCCAGACTATAGCTGATGTTCAGTTTTTAGACTTAAAAATCAAAGGGTGCAATAAAAAAACAAAACAGTTCTGTGGGTGGGCACGCCACCTAGAGGTCAGAGGAGAACGCCACCTAGAGGTCAGAGGATAACGCTACCTAGAGGTCAGAGGATAGCGCTACCTAGAGGTCAGAGGAGAATGGTCAGATTATTTAGGCTGACAGAAAGGCTTGGGTAACCACTCTTTACACTTGTTGTGGGCAGAATAATTCTAAAAAAAATTCCAAGTGTGCAATTTTTATGCATGCGGAATCTGTTTCAGTGATTGGCTGATTGTATATATGCAGGAATAGAGGTGTTCCTATTAAAATGGATTCTGTACGTATGTACAGTAAGTATGTATGTATGTATGTATGTATGTATTTATGCATGCATGTCAGGGTGGGCCATTTATATGGATACACCTTAATAAAATGGGAATGGTTGGTGATATTAACGTCCTGTTTGCGGCACATTAGTATATGTGAGGGGGCAAACTTTTCAAGATGGGTGGTGACCATGGTGGCCATTTTGAAGTCGGCTATCTTGGATCCAACTTTTGTTTTTTCAATAGGAAGAGGGTCATGTGACATCAAACTTATTGGGAATTTCACAAGAAAAACAATGGTGTGCTTGGTTTTAACGTAACTTTATTCGTTCATGAGTTATTTAAAAGTTTCTCTTTGTTCACAGCCATTGACATGTCGAAGAGGTTAACATGTGATGAGCGGATCGAAATTGTGTTGATATCTGGTGAACGCAGTAACCGGGTCATTGCAGCAGATTTCAATGCAAGACACCCTATGAGACATCTCCATGCTACAGTTAGCAAACTGCTTGCTAAGTTTCGTGAAACTGGTTCAGTATTGGATTTGCCAAAATGTGGATGCATGAAAACTGTCATTAATGAACAAACATCAGTGGCTGTCCTAGCTTCATTCAGCAAGAGCCCACAGCATAGCACTCGCCGCATGTCACTGGAGAGTGGCATTAGTCGAACATCCCTTCGGCGGATATTAGCTACTCACAAATGGCACCCTTACAAATCCAGCTACTGCAGCATCTCAACGAGGATGACCCAGATTGGCGCACACAATTTGCAGAATGGGCAAAACAAAAATTGGAACAGGACCCTCAGTTCACGCAGAAGATTTTGTTCAGTGATGAGGCAAACTTTTATGTGAATGGTGAAGTTAACAAATAAAAAACGACCGCTATTGGTCTGACACTAACCCACATTGGATAGATCCCTCCAAGACTTTTGGAACAAAAAAAGTGATGGTATGGTGTGATATATGGGGTACAAAGATAGTGGGGCCATTCTTCATCAATGGAAACCTCAAGGCCACTGGATATTTGAAATTGCTACATGATGATGTGTTTCCCTCTTTATGCACTGAAGCTGGCATGTTCCCTGAGTTTTTCCAGCAAGATGGTGCACCACCACATTATGGGTGTCAGGTCCGAGCATTCCTAGATGAACAGTTTCCTGAAAAGTGGATTGGTCGTCGTGGGCCAGTTGAATGGCCCCCAAGGTCTCCTGATGTGACCCCCTTAGACTTTTATCTTTGGGGTCATCTGAAGGCAATTGTCTATGGTGTGAGGATACGAGATGTGCAGCACCTGAAACTACGGATACTGGAAGCCTGTGCTGGCATTTCTCCTGCGGTGTTGCTATCAGTGTGTGAAGAGTGGGAGAAGAGGGTTGCATTGACAATCCATCACAATGGGCAGCACATTGAACACATTTTATAAGTGGTCAGAAACTTGTAAATAACTCATGAAAGAATAAAGGTTTACATTAAAACCAAACACACCATTGTTTTTCTTGTGAAATTCCCAATAAGTTTGATGTGTCACATGACCCTCTTCCTATTGAAAAAACAAAAGTTGGATCCAAGATGGCCGACTTCAAAATGGCCACCATGGTCACCACACATCTTGAAAAGTTTGCCCCTTCACATATACTAATGTGCCACAAACAGGACGTTAATATTACCAACCATTCCCATTTTATTTAAGGTGTATCCATATAAATGGTCCACCCTGTATTATGTATGCATGCATGTATTATCCATTAATTTTCCCATTTTTTTTGGTTTATAGCAATAGTGTAATAGTGATTAAACTAAATATAATATATTATATAGCACACAATATATAACACTTTTGCATTGCCTTGGACATACTTCTCTTGTTAATTGTGAATATGAGTGATAAGCTTTATTGTCTAGGAGAAGAACAGTCAAGGTGAGAAGGACATAGAGAGACAGACAGAATATTTAATTGATTCAGAGAGAAAGAAAATATAATAAGCGACAATTTGCAGTCTGCTGTTGTTCTGTCTAATTAAATCTGTGAACTTTTCAAGTGAGGGAAAAAAAAAATTGTCTTCTGGCTATTGCAAGACAATCCAAACAATCACACAAACAAATAAACACATGCTACCATGTGAAAAGAATTCAGTTTTTAGGACCAAAATTTTTCTGGAGTTGTTCTGTACATGTCAGTTTCTTCTATAATTACCTCCGAAGGTTTCTTCCTCTGTGGCTAAACCTTGATACTGTGAACAGCACCAGTCCAATTACTCTAAATATTAAATCACCCCAGAGCAACAAACGCATGCCAGAAAACACGGCTATATAAATACCTCACCCAACAAAAGCCACTTCTGCACATTTTGGAAGCTGACATTATGCAGAATCTGCACTTTCTATTTCTGAATAATTGGTCAATTTGGCCATTCCACCACATTGTCCAAGAATGATTAATCTGTTTTTCTCAAGGAGGAGCCCATTAGAGCACTCAGCAACTAAAACCCTTAGCAGAAACCCTTAGCAGTTAGGATGGATTTGGCTGTGGGATTCCTTCTTAAAGTCCCTGTTTACTGGATTCTTCTCATTTAATATTAAACACGGTTATTGCAGGGACCATTACTGAGGTAGAGAATGAAGAAAGGTTGTTATATAGCAAAAACAAAACTTTAGGCCAGTAGTTGGTAGTGGAGAGGGTGGGGCTGAGAGGATAATGTTTTCAAAAGTTATTGAGTTTTATGCATCCATTCATTCATCTATCTCAACTGGTGTTTCTAGGGAATGTGTAAAATTTGACCAAAACTAGATACATTTTTGGTATAATTTAAATCTACACAAATGCATAAAAAGTGTATTATATAAATCTACATGAAAATCTACATAAAACACAAGTGTATAAAAAAAGAAACAAGTACAAGTGGTCTTTCACTGGAATATGCATATTTGAACTAAATCTACACAAATAAATATTTTAAATAAATGTAATTTTGCCTATCCATCCATCCATCCATCTTTTCTTTTATAAATCCACCCATCCGCCCATTTTTATCCATCCATCCATCTCCCCTCCCATCCTTTAATCCATTCTTTTCATCACCCATCCATTCATCCATCCATCCACCTAATTTCAAGTGTGTCATTTTCTTGCGTTTCTAAGGAATATGCTGCACTTCAATCAAACTGTATCTAAGAGGACTCTCAGTAAATACATCTACACATAAATATATGAATGATGGGATCAAAGAAGGGTTGTTATGTTGCAGAAACAAAACTTTAGGCAAGTAGTAGTTAGAGGCGGGGGTGGGGCTGAGGGAATAATGTTTCAAGAGTTGTTGCACTTTATCCATCTATCCATCCATCCATCCATCCATCCATCTCACTTGGCATTTCTAGGGAATAAATTATACTTGACCCAAACTACATAAAAAAATAATAATTTAGAGCTACACAAATACATAAAAGACAACAAGTGTTACAACAAAAGTAATTTCAAGTGGTCTTTCAATGGAATATACATATATGAAACTTTATATATATATATATTTCATTTTAGTAACAAAATCTACACAAATAAATGTTTGAAATAAATGTCCTTTTGCCCATCAATCCAGCCTTTCTTTTATAAATCCATCCATCCACCCATCCACCTAATTTCAAGTGTTTCATTCTCTTGTCTCATTTAATATTTCTAGAGAATATGCTGCACTTCAACCAAACTGCATCTAAGAGGACTCTTAGTAAATACATCTACACATAAATCTATGAATTGCAGGATCCAGTAAAAAAGGAATATCAAAATTATTTGATAATAAAATTATTAAATTGAATATTAAATTATTTTTCTCAGACCCACAAAGTTGTCTAAAATAAAATATTGTTTTGAACATTGTATTATGTCCTTAATTAATTACCTTATTCATCCATCTATCTCAAGTGGTATTTCTAGGGAATATGCTACATTTGAATCAAACTATATAAAGAATCTACATTTATTTATATATATGAAATGTATATAAATGTTTTATATGTTTATAAGTGTATAAGCAATTTTAACCATCCTTCCATCCATCCATCCATCCATCCATCCATTTTAAGTGTCTCATTCTCTTGCATATAAAATCTGCACATACATCTATAAATGATGGGCTCTATTAATTATTTATTCATGCATCATTCAATTATTTTCTCAGGCCTACAAAGTTGTCTAAAACAAAGCAAATTATTGAACATTGTAATGTCTCCACACAAACCCACATAAACAAAAGAGCCCAATCACATTGTATTGACAAAACTAACGTGTAGAAAAAATGGCAGCTGCCATGAGCAAAATTACAACATTCAATGGACATTTTGAGAATATTAAAGACTCTGTTATTGCCATTGTATTTCCCCTGGCAGCCATGGACTTCTATGGATTTCCTCAACTATAGAAGTGTTCCGGAAGTGAACCTGAAAATATCAGAGAAGCTGGCTGATGAACTGAACTTTTTATATTGTTGTTAAGTTTCTTATTGTCTGCAACAGTTTTTTAAAATAAAATTTGTGAGTACCCAAACTTAACGCTCTTTTCATACCATGAGTTTTTTGTGTTGTTTTTATATATGTGTTTGTTTAATTAATAATATTATATATATATATATATATATATATATATTTTTTTTTTTTTTTCCACCAAACATTATTGATAATAAATTACATATTTACTTTGCAACAAAGACACAATTGCAGGCTGAGATTTTAATTTAAAATAAATGTACAATATATATTTATAGTTGATTTAACACACTTCAGACTCTTTTCTTGAAACTCACAGAATTGATTTACTTGTTTTGCAGTCAAACCCATCAAATATAAATTCATAAATAAATAAAGCTCTGACCTAAAAAGAAATTCCATCCACGCTCCAGCTTTGATAGAGAGCAGAACTTTAGGCAGTGGTCCCAGTTAGTTAACGAGATGAGCAGAGATGTTCTGTAATTATGGTCATGAAAGTAATTATTCACAGCTGGTATAATTACTCAGAAATATACACTACTCATTATTCAGACTGTGTTTGCTACGCCAAGCCAATCACTTGACAGAAACTCTGTTTAGGAAGGGAAAAGAATCATTTAGGACATATTTCAGTTAAGGCTCAGAAAGCTGTAAAATGGAGTCTATATAAAATGTTGTGGTAACGGTCCAAAATAAAAAAAAAGAACTCCCAGAGAAAACTATATTAACTAGCGAAAAAGTTAATAAAATTGCAGTAGAAAAGAGAGGAGAAATAAAACAGCAACAAAATGGCTCTTACTCTGCAGGTTCCCCCATTCCCTACATAACGGTTCATTAGATCAATCTTAAAATGACATCAAACCCAAAATTTAACCCCAAACTGACATGACTAGCATAGAGAACACCATGAATACTCACTTTACTGTCAACTCTCTAGCATTTTCACACTGATTTCTGTATATCATCAGCACATACCAGAACAATAACAAAATGTATGAAGCTAAAATACACACATAAAAAGACCTGTCAATTAAACCGCATTATTGTACAAATAAATTGATTTTATGGGCCTTCAGTGGTGTAATTTCTCTTATATGGCTGAACTAATTATTAGGTTGTTTGTTCATCCTATTTCAACATTAAATTTAAGAAGTAGATGTACTTTTCCATCTCAAACAACAATAAAAAAAACATGTTTTAAATGACCTATTAGGTTGAATGCCACAGAATTGCTTTATATTTAGGATATAATTATCAAATGCATGAGATGTGGGTAATTAGCATCCATGTTGAGAATTTTAAGGCTACTAGAATTGTTTAGTTAAAATAATAATAAATCAATAAAATAAAACAATGTTATAAAAGTGATATTTAATAATTTATAATAATTATTATAAATAATTGATAATGTTATTAAACATAAGCATAAGAATGGGAGACATGCAGTACTGTAGAAAGGTCTTGAGCCATCCCTCATTTTTCGCTTACAAAGAGTCAAATTTTCTAGTATTTGTAACATAGCCTTGAGGAAAAAGTCTCCAGGCTTTTTTACAGACTCTTTGTTACATGGAGTCATACATTAATTCAAAAATCATGACAGTTAAAGCATTGTTTATTCAAGCATGTTAATGGTAATATTTGCATAGTTATAATGGGCTGGTAGGAAGTGCAAAATTATATCTATTACTGTAGCTAGATTTCATTGTACATTGTTTGTTATTTATCTGAAACTTGTACATACATTCTTGTGAAGGACAATTTACCTGATTTCAAAATGTCTTTTTGTCCCTTCCTTTACATGCACATTTATTTATTACAGGGGGACACAAATGACATTCTAATCACTGACTCATTCAAATATGCATTTTAACTACAACAAACATTTTTATTGATTTAGGTGATGGCAAAAATAATGATTGAATAATTATTGAAGTGCTGAATATTCTGCTGGCAAAGGTTGTGAAAATTATTCAGGAGGCAAACATACTGGCCCAGAGGAAATGAAAAATGAGAGTATCTACACCACTACTTTGGCTGCATCCTTCAGTATTACCAGTGATCTAGAAAAAGCTTCTATATTTTGTAAAAAATTTCTGATGAAATTGCAGCTTTGTTGTGGAGTTAATGAATAATAAAAAGGTCAGGTTCATCTTTAAGGCGATATAGAAACCAACAAAATTCAAGTGCAAAAAAACATTGTGAGATTTTCAGGGCAAAAAAAGTCATCAGTCCTTTTGGATAAGTGTTTAATTGTAATTGAAAAAATCATTATCAATTTTAATTAACTCTTCCTGGTAAAAATGCTCAAAATCTTTCAAATGGCAAGGACATCTCTAGTCACAACCATTTTCAAGCCATTCTGCAAGTTTACCGTATAATACGATTTACAGTAGATCTACGTAGATCTTCTTCCCCTGAATCCATTCCTTAGTTGATTGTTGACGTGTGCTGGATATTTTTTATCATGCTTGAAGGTGAAGTTTGAATTTGTCTTCTTTATCTTCGTTATAGCCTGAAATCGCATATGTGATTTCAAGACATTTTGTGAGCTCTGTGCGACTGACATTGTTAAATTTCACTTGTGAAGTTTGTGAAGACTTCTCTGTCTCTAAAAGAAATTTGAGAATTCTTGAAAGCAAAAGCTCCATCCACTTGAAGTTGTACTGGAAAGTATAAAAGCAATTTTGTATTTAATTTTGTTGTATTGTTTAAGTTACATAACAGCCATCAGCCTTAGATGGATTCTTCATCTAATTTTAAGAAAATGCTTCAATGCTCTCCTTTCTGGTCCCACAGGCGTAGGCCAATCTACTGTAAGTACAATAATAAAGGCAATGTATTGCAGAATAAGACGTCTATATTTAGGATACCTTCATACATACATACACTACAGGATACCTAATAAGATGCTTTACCTGTTTTGATCTGCTGTTGTTAACACAGAACAGCTTATTTAATTATATTTATCCGCAAATGTAATTATTTTGTACCAGATACACAACGACAATTGTATGATCTGCAGTAACATCAAAAAAAAGCCTAGATCTTCAGCCACATAAATTGCTCCCTGAGAAGGTGAATAGATAATGAGAGTGAATATTATGCAATTTTACACGAATGACTTAATAAAACAAAATTAAAGTGCAGTGGAGGTCATCCAAATTACATATTCAATACTTTTTGCACCTTGACACTTCTGTGCCATTTCTTGGTCTCGTACTATTACGATCCAATATTAATTTGAGTTGAAAAGACTCAATATCAAAAAGGACATAATCTGCAAGTACACAAATATTTCAAAGTTTTCAGAACAAGCTGCATGTCATAAAAGATGAATATCTTACAAAAACAAACAGCTTATTGTTAATTTATTGAAGAGATTACATCTGCACATTTTCTTTCCAATTTTAATATAAGGCAAATCGAAATGTTTTAGCTTTGTATTGAAGCAGGTGTAACAGTTTTCCTCAGATGATACTGACCCTGATCCCCGCTTCTCTCCAGACCTGCCTGGCCGGTCGTGATGCCCTACTTCAGGCTATAGTTCTCATCTCTTGGAAACCATTTGCTGATGTATTTTATACAGATGCACTTAGAAAACATAAAGATGGCTTTGACCTGCAGTTGATATAAATAGTCTTGTTAATGATGACTTAGAGCTACAGTTGAATCATCTCAAGGTTTCTTCCTCATATATGAGGTTTGTCCGGAAAGTATTCAGCCATGCAATGACTGGATGACAAGTAATAAAATCCTAATTATGCTTCTAGTTCTCGCATTGTCAGTCACTGGACTTTCTTGATTGCATGTTCAACATTCTCAGGCATTCTGCTTGTTGCAGGCCCTCCAGAATGTGGATCACTTTCAACTTTCAAACCTTCATCAGATTCTCAACCATCTTTTTTTGTTGCATCATTTAAGCTTAATGCAAAATCTGATAGAGACTCATTGCTCTACTCACGTAATCATTTTGAATGTGATGGCCACACTGTACACATGTTCACGCAACAGGTTCTACATGTAGCACCTTATTAACCAGTACAGCAAAGTCGACATTGCTCAGGTGTGCACATTCGAGTCCATTATCTTTTTATGTTGAGGAAACCATTCTTGTTATATTAACAATAGCTGAACTTTTTTCTGGACCGACCTTGTAATTTCAGGGAGATTTTTCTTGCCAATTTTGACCTCTGGCACATGAGGGATAACCTAGGAAATTTGTACATTTCCGTCAAGCTCCAATGTCTGTTGTTAAAAGTGCTACACAAATAAAATTTAATTGACCGAGTTTCAGTGTGAATGACAAACGGTAATCATTTTCTCACTTGAAGCTGTAATTTTTCACTTATATTATGCAGCAAGAATACTTTTATGTTTACTGAAAACAGAATTGATTAAGAATATTAGTTTAGATCTATGACTCGGTTCAAAACATAATTAAAGACAAATCCATATTTATTACAGAAGCTTACAAGATATGGTCAATAATAAGCAAAAACATAATAATAAGCAAAAACAATGAATCAAGGAAAGTAAGTGATTAATGAGGCTAGAAAAAAAAACAAGCAAATACAAAGAAATAAAATGGACAATATTGATTCAAATGATTCAACCCAGTTAAATTCCCAGGACCTCTCATTAGGATTAGGATCATCCTCTAGTGTAGGAGTGTACTAGTGTGAACTAGAGAAAAAAGAGTACAAGTCAGATTTGCACGGGAATTTTACTGTACACTAGTTCACAAAGGAACACTCACATATAATATCCAACATCAGTAATTCAAAATGTGCTCCTGCTTTCTCTGCCAGATCCACTTCTCATATTTTCCTTCCAATTTCTTTTAGTCTGTTGAAGTTTCCTCTCTGTTGTATTTCCTCCCCTCTTCTTTTTTCCTACAATGCACTGATTCCTGTGCTGCTGTGTAATTGTACTTTACTTTCGATTCATTGTTTCAAGTACTAAACATTTTAAAATGAACAAAATTCAATGGGTTTGATAATAACACTTTAGGAGGGTTCAAATTTGACTGTCCAATCTAATATCACCTATACAATCCTTTCTGTTTCCATGTTTCATGAAAACTCTCCAATGTGTCTACAGAGCCTTGTGGTAATATATCCATGCACTTGACTCTCGTCTAAAGAGAAAGCCTCCGGGGAAGACAAACCTGACACCTAATAATCTAGCATTTCTCATCAAACTGCCAAACCAATAAACACATGAAGTGCTGCATTTTCAAAACACACTAATACAGCCCATCAGATGAGTCCTCATGAATATTGCTCTGGACCTCTCATATAGTGGCAGCCAGAGATGACTGACAATCCTGCGGTTTTTCTGCTCTCTGGGGATTTTCTATAGCTTGAATATGCCAGGGTGTGCAGGGATATGTAAATTGATTATAGTGAAATTGATGCAGTATGATGGCTTTGACGATCAGAATGAAGGACCTAATGGTGATTGGCATGGAAGACTTGACAATGTAATATAATATATACTGTACTGTACCTGCAAGGCAAAAATGTCTACTGTATAGGATCCTAAAATCATAATGACAATTACAAAGAGTAATTGGAAATTGGAGCTACTATGTAAAAAAAGTATGTATTTTGTTTCTTTTTGAAGTGAAAAGAAGTATTTCTTGATGAGGTGTGGTTTGGATCAATGCCCTGTTTTAGAAGCAAGTCTAGATAAAGCTAGAGATTTTGAGTAACTATGTCTTGGCTTCAAGTATTTGTGGAAATTTTGTTTTTTCCCCCATTTAGCTGTATAATGTTGTATGTGCCAATGCCTGTCACACAACCCCAAAGCATAATAGATCCATTCGATGCTCAATAGCAGGAATGGTATTTATTTATTTTTTCATCACATGCTATTTCTTTTACGCCTCCAAACATACCTTTGATTATTGTGGTTAAAGCAATCCATTATTACTTCATCAATACACAGTTATTTTTCTCAAAATTTTCTCTGGTTTATTACATCAAAGATTTACTTTTATGTTGAGCTTGCAGGTAATGCTTATTTCTGATGACTCTTTTATGCAGAACATGATTGTGCAAGCTATGCTGAGGAGAGCAGAACAATGAAACCACCTCTCCTGTGTCAGCTTAACCTTCCTGCTGGTCTTTAATGGTCTTTGCATTGCCTTTCTGGCATTTCTGGGCAATTCAGTCTGAGAGGATTTTATTTTCTTTTGTCTTCCAGATCTAAGCCTTGACTTGCACACATTGTTATTTTCTACAGCGTTCCATTGCTTTGTAGCCTCAATTAGCTTCATTTCCGCTTAGAAGAACACAAAGTTGTTGAGTTCTTGAGCAATATTATGTTATACTTAATGACAATTCTTGATCTTCCTAATGAATCAATGAACCATAAGTCCCTTAATGCATTTTAATTGTACCGAATACAAATTACCTCTACATTTATTTTTCAAATCCACAGTCTCTAAAAGCATCATTCATGATGAATGCTCTTCATATTCACACCTGCATATACACTGTATTGGCATTTTAATGATCTCAGTCTCATCTTCAAATGCCTTTTTTCTCCTGACAAAACGAAAAATAATATGCACATTTGATCACAAGAGATTAAATTTGCCCGAGCCAGAGAAAACCTGTTCTATCTTCACACTACTAGAGGTGACACTAAACAAACAAGTGAATGAAAACAAATGAACAAACAAACAAACAAACAAACAAACAAACAAACAAACCTGCTTGCAATTGACTTAAATGACTTAAACATGGTAAAGTTAAAACCGATTAAATATTCCCTCTGGTTTTGGTCAAATGCTAAACAATACAGGTCTTATTGCACATAATAAGTAACCATACTGACAACTGATTACAATCTATTTAGCTAGTAACACTCTACCTAGGATAGAATAAATATGCATTGGAGATGTAAGCAAAAAAGAAAATTCAGGCAAAATGCTCTCAGTGATATGCAAAGACAGAATAAAATATGCCTAATCATTTACTAAGTATAAAAATAAAAAAAAAGACAAAGAGGTGTATTGTCTTTTCCATCAGCAGTATACAGATGTGATCTTACTGGCTGGCGAGAAAGATACCCAGCAAAGAACTATTAAGCATCATTAAGCACAGCCAACACATTTACAGTTACATTTAGGTATTTGGCAGACGCTCTTATCCAGAGCAATTTACAAAAAGTGCTTTGAAGTTTCATTAGATAGATACTTACACTGGGTTACTACTGTAGGTTGCTAACAGTGCCATCAGTCAAATGGATGGCATCCACAATTGGGGAGGGGATTTTTTTTTTTAATGGAAAGGGGGAAATTAGTCCAAGTATTGAAGAAATAAATAGTCTTGAGTCATGGATAGTCAGAAACTCACCTGTGATCTAGAAGAAGTTCATTCCACCATCTAGGTGCCAGACCAGAAAGTCTGGATGAATGTCTTCCTTATGAGCCCTTCCAATGAGTCAGGGATGAACAGCTGTTCGGTTTTATTCAGACTGAGCTTCAGCTGATGAGCTACCATACACGATGAGATGTCTGTTGAAACCTGAGTGTCTGAGGGAGGAAAGGGGAGAATAAGTTGTGTGTCATCTGCATAACATCATTTACTAATAATGTCATCTACATAATGCTATGAAAAACCATGTGATGATATGACCTTACCAAGAGACCAGGTACAGAGAGAGAACAAAAGAGGACCAAGTACTGAACCCTGTGGGACACTTGTCAGGATGCCTTCCAGAAATAAAAACTGAATCAGTGAAGACCTGAGCCTGCAACCTGGAGACTTGTGCTCCTGACCTGTAGAGAAAGTACAGCTTGTCAGCTTGTTCTTGATGAATCATAAATGTATATTAAAATATTTTACTCACTGAGGTCAAAACGAATAAACCTGCAGTATAATCCTGAAGACAGTTTAACCAATGACTTATGCAAGAGTTGCATCAGTTCACTGGGCCACAAGTTTGCATTTCAGTCAGTTTGACTTGATATGAGAAGCAATCAGAGCTGAGTTAAGTGCATGTGGCGAGGATTTAACACAGAAATTCTGCTCATTGGTATTCAGACCTTAGGCAAAACTAAAGAGGTACTTGTCAAAAAGTTGTGCAAGAATTACATATTTCATCAAGCGTAATTCTGTCCAATGCAAGGAGCAAGAAATAAATTCAAAATCCGTGATTGAAAAATGAATGTAATGACAATGTCACGAGCAACCGAGGGATGAACACAGTAGCCTTAGCAGTTAGCCCGTGTTGCGTGGACGGTAAACCCAAACGCGGAAGCAGCGCGAGCAGGCAGGATAACCACGCGTTTACTCTTAGAACTCTCTTACACAAAGAGCAAGGATCTACACAAATAAACCCGCGTTCTGGCAACACACACTCAATCAAGGAAGCGATCTTGTTTCCTTTTATGCTTTCTGAAAGCGCGACCGTCTTATTTCCCGGTCCTCGTACCGGTCGCGGAGTGAGTGTGCATGACAGACAATATGTAACATAATTATAATTTTTTGGGGTTATAAATAATGCAAAGCATGAAATAGTATTGAATTTTAAAAACATATACTACTAATTACTTAAAATTAAAGTTAAATCAAGTCATATCAAATATGCTTTAATTGTCATTTCAGCCAAAAACAGTTCAGTACACTGTAAAACAAAACAATATTCCTCCAGGACCAAGGTGCTACATACAATACTCATCATCATCAGCTATACCACTTAATCCTGTATTCAGGGTCACGGGAGGGCCTGGAACCTATCCCTGGACAGGGTGCCAATCTACCGCAGGGCATACATACAATACAACAAACATTAAATAATGACAAACAAAGTAAAAATAAATAAATAAATAAACAACATAAATTGACAAAAATAGCTAAAAGGCAACATAAAGTGCATTTATTTAAATGCACATTTTTCCTACACACCGACACAGCCATTTATAACCCTAATGTTCTGAGAAGTAATAATAAGTGATGACCCTTTTTGCAGCCATCAGAGCTTAAAATTCTTATTTTAGCCAGTTAGTAGTCTTTCTGTTCTTGTTGAATGAATTTTAAATTGCTCTTCCTTACAGAAAACCTCTAGTTTTAAGATATTTTTGAGCTGGATTGCAAGCATAAGTTTTTTTTTTTCTTCATAGTAGCTCAGTTCATATTTGTTCATGCATTCTATACTGCTTATCCTGTGTACAGGGTCACAGGGCCATTGGAGCCTATCCCAGGAGACTTAGGACGAGGCAGTGTACAACCTGGACAGGGTTAACCTAATTAACCTAATCTGCATGCCTTTGGACTGTGGGAGGAAACCGGAGTATTTGGAGGAAACCCACCAGGCATGGGGAGAACATACAAACTCCATGCACACAGATCCCAGATGAGAATCAAACTCTAGATCTTTAATGTGTGACTCCACAGTCTTAAACACTATGCAGCCTCAATTAATATTATGGTATATTTTTTTCAACAGATATGTTCAGAAAATTAACTGTACATGCATTTTATATATAAAGTGGAACCTTGGATTGCGATTAACGTGGTTTACGAGTGTTCCGCAAGACGAGCAAAGGGTTTTAATACATTTTGACTTGAAAAACAAGCAAGTCTTGGTTTACGAGTGCGGAGTGTCATGTAATCACAACTGAGCCAATGATTTTTCTCTCTCTTGCTGCAGAATTGTGGGTAATCGTCTCCCCCACTGGGTCTTAGTGCTCGTCTCTTACTGGTATAATCGACATCTCCCTCTCTGTTTCAGTGTGTTTCCTATGTGTGTAATTTGACACCGATACACGCACACACTGACACAGACACACACACTCTCGCCTTTACATCCCCCACCCCGGCTTCACACACACATACAGACACACACCAAAAACACCAAAAACTCTGCTCTGTCATGATTCTTTTCACAGATAAACTGCTGGTTCATTTGCTTTTTGTTTTTTTTTCTTTACAGCAGTGATTCTGTTAGTATGCGCTCACATGCGCTGTCATTAGAGAGATTCATTTTTTTCTCCGAGTTAAAATAGTGTTTCTGTTGTGAAGTGGGGGGAGGGAGGAGGAGTTTTACTGTGTAAGACGAGGCAAAGGAAGGGGATAATTCCACACACATACACATACAAATACACTGTGCCTGCGCGCACAAACAGAAACACTCATCTGTATGGATTTATTTTTACTTCTTTTAAAGGTAAAGTGCAGGTTAATTTTTTTTATTTTTATATATACACTGGAAAAAGTGTTTGTAAATTTAACAGTAAAATAATGTATAAATGCTACAGGATAAAACAGTATTTAACAAAACTTACAATAACCATAACACATGAACACATCTCCTCTATCATAAAAAAAAAAATCTCTTCAGTGGCACCTGGTTCAATACAGGATTATTTTAAGATTTCTTTTGCTTGTTAGTAAGTTACTTAATGGTTTGCCGCCTACATTTCCGAGCTTCTACATCATCACCTCTTCAACATCTTCAACCAGATGCTCATAGTTGTCCAGATGAAAGGATTTTTTTCCCCACCTGAATTGTGGAACAATCTGCTCCTCCACAGTAGGGCTGCACCAACATTAGAAACTTTTTAGTTAAAATTTTTTTTTATTATGATTATTTTTTATTTTTCATTGGCTTTTACAGCTGGCTGAAATAACTCATTCATTTTATTATTTGTATTCTTACATATTTATTTTATGAATATATTATTTTTTATTATTTTCCTTTTTAATTTTAGTTTTTGTGCATTTTTGGATAATTCATTTTTTTTCTTGTTTTAAATATTGTACAACACTTTATACACTTTATGGTCAACTTTATTTATTTATTTATTTATTTATTTATTTATTTATTTTTAGCTTAAAGAGATTTGACTTGATTTGACTATTTTTGGAATAATGTGCAAAAACAGGAAATCCACGTACAGTATTTGATCAAATGGATGCCTTACAGTCAGTTAAACAGCTGTATATACTCTTTCGTATTTCCATAGTTGTTTATTCAATTAAATTTTATTCAATGTTATTTGATATAGCACTTTTATTATTTATTTTTAATGGTCATGTCACAAAAATATTGAAATTAATTTAAAAAAATGTAAGGGAAGAGTATAAGTTATAAATATCAGTTTGTCCATGATGAGCAAGCTGGGGCGTTGGTGAAAAGGAAGAACTCACTGAGATAACATTGGAAGAAACCTTCCGAACAAAGTGTAAATACAAAGAATCGATTGTGCTCAACCAAATTATCAGCATGATGACATTAACCAAAATAACACCTGCAACTTTCTTTCTGGCTGCTTTTTTAACGGCTTCCCAAAATTTCTATGTCTTCCACAAATGCTAATTCCTTGTCTATAATAAAGCAAAATAGATTTTACTTAAGTGCAATATCCACAAGGCTACATATTGTTATACGCTATAAGTACATTAAGGCATCAATTGTGTTTCATCAAATTTGATGTTAAAATATCTGGACCAGTAATCAGACAAGCCATTAGAAATTATGGACAGATGGTCAATATTTTTCAAATCGGGCCCCCATCCACCCCACCACACACCCACCCTCAGCTCTAATATTATACGCGCAATATGAAATAAATGCTTGGCTGTTAGTCTTGTAGTGACACAGAGATGATGTCTATAACAACAGTTTATAAATACAGCTTTACAGTCAACATGATATATTATTTCTGACTCTGAAATCACCTCCTCAAACTCAGTCATAACTTTCTAATTTATAATTTCTCTTAAATAGACCTTTTTTTTTAATACTACTCTTGTAAGATTAGTTATATTTCTCACTATACAAATTCATTGTATAATTGAAACCACAGCAATCAGGCAGTAAGGTGTCCTGTGAGCTTCATATCTCTCCTCTTCGTCTCTCGTTCTTTAGTTTCCAAGTCTCAGTACACAGCCTTTATTTTCAGCATGATGCTTTCTTAATTCTTAGAAAGCATTTACATTTAGGCATTTGGCAGATGCTCTCATCCAGAGCGACTTACAAAAGTGCTAAAGTTTCCATCATCGGAGAGAGCCTTACACTGAGTTACTGTGTTTCTAAAAAAAAAACTTATTTGCAACTCTACTTGCATCTGTTTAGAACATATATTCATATTCTGCTCTATCATGCTGTAACCCATGACGTAAGAATCATGACCATCAACCCAGCAGCAGGACCAGTATCTGCTGTTTTGTGCAAGCACTAACACAAGGAGAAATGACATCCAGCAGGCTAGTGGTGTGCATGTTTCTGATCAAATGATCCGAAACAGACCATATGAGGGTGACATGAGGGCCCGAAGCCTGTATGCTGTTAGCCTGTGGCCCAGCACTGTGCAGCCCGTTTGGCATTGATGCCATTGACCATCTGCCATTGGTGCCTTGTTCAGTTAACAGAAGAAAGCAGGCTCACATTGAGCACATCTGGTTGGTATGAAAGAGTCTGGAGATGCCATTGTGAAGGCTGCATTGTAACATTATCAAGCATGACTGGTTTGGTGGTTTAGTGATGGTCTGGGGAGGAATATCACTGGAGACCTCCATTTCGAAGCCTACAGTACCCCACTGCAGTGAGGTACTGGGGTGAAATCTTGAGAGTGACTGCCAGACCTTTGGTGCAGGACAATGCTGAGTATGTAGGCAAGTCTTGGATGACGAAGGAATTGATGCCACTGACTGGCCTTCTCGTTCCTTTGACCTAAATCCAATTGAGTACCCATGGGACATTATGTATTGGATCATGTGACACCACCAAGTACCACTACTGACTGTCCAGGGGCTCACAGATACCCTGATCCAGGTCTGGGAGGAGATCCACAGGACACCATCCACCAAATCATCAGGAGCATGCCCAGTCATTGTCATGTAGGCACACAGGTGCCAGACACACTCTGAGACACATTATGAGTTGCCCTGATGAAATTCTAGCAACTTGGATGAGAGTGTGATTTAAATCTTCATTTTTATTTGCAGGGTAATTTTGGATACAGACCTCAATGGGCTAATGATTTTGGCTTCGATTAACCATTGATATACTATTTTGTCCTGAACAAATGATATAATGTACATTAACTTATATAATTCCTTCTCAAGATCAGATGTACAGTATGATATAAATGCTCCTTTAATCTTTTTGAGCAGTGTATTTACGTTTGCCAGTTTTTATATCAGGAATGCCAAAACGGCTGCTCGAACTGCTCAAGGCAACTACAACACATTCATCTTGTTTTGATTTCTTCTCACAGCTTCCTCTATAAAAGAGAAGATCAGTAATGTAACATTAAAAGGAGCTTATTATCCTGAAGTCAGATTTGATGAAGAAAAATGGAGACTGGGTAGAACTATCTAAAAATGGAAAAGAAATGAGACCAGTGGACCTCCTTATTGAAGAGCAATTGTGAGACAACCTAGCCTAACACTGAAGGTTCAGCCCAGTGTGGCAAAAAAAAAAAACTAAGGAATAGCACTTTTCCATTTTCCACTGCCCCTGGAAATTGGTCTGTGTGCTCAGTTCTAAATGGAAGCAGATTTACTGTGATGGAAGTAGTATTGCACCATTGCCTTATCTTAAAAAAAGGTACCCAACCTGGCGGAGAAATTTGCCCTGCACATACCATGATAAATTAGCACGGGTTCAGGTGAGCGATGAAGTGAGCCATGCATTTTGTTGTCTCCTTGATTTTTAGTTAAATATGGCCCTGTCTGGCCAGCACAGCTCTGCTGATACAGCAGGAACTTCTGAAGTTCTGCACCAACTGACAGCATGAACGGAAGAAACAAGCAAGCTGTTATTCTGCTGGTAAACAACCCTCTCCCATGCACACGTTAAAATCTCGAGAGATAATTGAACTTTAAAATGAATAGAACCTTAGCTGATATGTGCATTTATCATGGTAGGATTTCATTTAATAACAGTCAAAGGTTATAGTCTCTCCTGAATGGTACAGTATGTGTATATTTCCAGAGAACAAATGTAAAATGCACCATAAACAATGAAGATAAAAGATTTGATTAACGGCAGGTGTACATTATAGACATGCACTCATGTACATTATAGTATCTCCTCACTTAAATGTTAGCAATTTTACTAGTTAATGCCATCTGTAAGCAGAGACAGATGTTCTGATTTATGCCAATTTATACCACAGTCCTGCTGGATGCTTGATTCTAATTGTTTACAAGGTTTAGTATTACAGCAAAGCTTAGATAATAGTTTTCTCTCAAAGGGTTACTACGAGGGGAATTCAAGTCAAATCAGGATGTTTGATTGTTCAGAATAGAACCCAGTTATGAGAGTAAAAACAACTTTTATTTCTCTTTATAGTCCCCTGCTACACTAAAGCACTTACCCAGTGTTTCACAAGTGCTTGGATACCATCAAGGTACTGTACTGTAGAACGTTTCTCATTATGCCGGAGCCATGATCGGACTGCGTATTAAACCCTCGTATTAACCTGCTTCATGTTTGAAACCCTGGCCTCCCAGGAGCTCCTTTTAAATTTAAGTAGATAAAAATATCTACTTTTTTCCCCCTTCCTTTGTATTCATACACTGTACTGCATATAAATAATTGATTTAGTTTTGATCATGTCTATTTTTCTTAATACATGGAACTGTTACTACTTTATGTTTGCACATTGTTCTTTGCTGCTGTAACATTGAAAATTCCTCACTGTGGCACAAATAAAGGTATTTCTTATCTTATCTTATCTTAATGGCCCAAACATGTGGAAATGGCTTGCCGCGAGGTCATGGCTCTTCTCTGGATGTGGCAATAACTCCTGTGCAAGTGGTGTTAGGGAATGATTGTGTGTTTCCAAAGACAGATGCGCCTCTTCCACAAGTTAGTCACAAATCCGTCCGTTGATTTTCAAGGATCAGGAGTTTCATTTGCTGAATGCCTTCATGGGAACGACTGCCGTGGGAACCACCTCGGCCGGGATCATCATTCACAGACATATGGGCTTCTGTACAAAGTTCTCACCGTTCCGATGTTTTTCTGTAAATGTTGAATGGTTTTATGCCTTTATTCACCTGTAAAATTCATCTCACTCATTCTAATATGTTATTGGTTCTATAGGAACAACGTATTCTGTGACTTGTATATACTGTACATAGTGAAGTGTTCTGTGAAGAGATTCTCATTTAGCTCTGTTTTTAGCTCTTTTTTTTTTTTCCTCCAAATTTGGTTATTTGCCAATTCTCACTCAGTAGCCAGCTCTCATACAACATCTATCTACCAGGCAGGGTGCACCTGTTTCCTCTGAGACAATGAAGCCAGACATGTGCTTCACATCTACTTATCACAATGACAAATATTTTGCAATGATTATTCACCTCTGCCAATACAGTGAAGTGCAGGTACAGCAAAGTCAACAGCATGGATACACGTCTAACATTATTAGACTGCAATAGACATTATATCGGCACCTCTATATGGCAACTATAAGAAATACAATCATGCGGTATTTTCAGCCACATCTCTGGAACATCTCTGGTTTTATGGTTTCGCAGGCCAGAGCAGGAAGCCTAGCACAAATCTTGATAAATATAAATAGGGGAATGAATTTAAATTGGAATAAGAAATATAAAACACATGTGCATATATAGAGGATATTTCTGTGCAGAAGTGGAACGCCCACATATGCTGCAGTATTGGCACTTATTGAAAAGAGAAGTCATAATGTAAGTATTGATAAAATCAGTTTCTTCTCAGTCACCTGCAGGAAGGGTATTAAGTGAGCAGAAAAGTACACAATTACATTCCCGCCCGAAAAGGGAAAACATAACTTTTTTTCATGGTTCATTCAAAATTCAGTTCACATTCAGTTAAATTTTTTGGTCTGATTGCATTTGTTTGCCATTACAGTTCACTTTCACAATTACAAGTTAGTCTTTAATATGGATGCGTCTGTCCTGTGAAAAAGCACGTATGCGCATATCAATGCATCTTTGCTCGCATTATCTGAGTTGAAGCACATTATAATTGTGAGACCACTCATTCATTTCAAACAATGTATGTGATTTAGATAAATATGCTTGGGATTTTGCTCTGGAGGATGGCAAGCTGTTAGTAGACTGTATTTGTTGAGGTCCAGCAAAAGGACTAAAGCCAGACTCCTTGCTTTAACTGTTTTAGCAGCTATTTCTAGCATAAAAAAATATAAAAACCCCTCAATGAAATCACTATTAATGTGCAGAGGCAAAAAGTCACATGGATTCTGATCGTCCTGTTTTCATTCAACTCTCATGTACACGTGTTGGATATATATTCGATCTAGGGCCACATAACAATCTGACCTAGTTTCGATATGAAAAACATCAGATTTGTGCATCCGACGTCCCTACAAAGTCAGATTTGTGTCATTTCAGGCTGATGTCAACATATCCTATGTTACCATTGTCTGTCATTTTAAAAAGGTTCTAGCTGAAAATGATCTTGCACCGGAGTAAAGCTTATTATCTTATCCAGAGAACCATTTATAAATGAAATATAAATATATACAAACCAGAAAATTATTTTAAATAAATGAAAATTATATATCACCAACCATATCAATGTGATAACACATTTCATTTATTCTGCCTCAGTAAGCACAAACTACAATAACGAAAGAAGTTAATGTCAGTTAAGACTGAAGTATGCAACTTTAAAAAAAAGTGTAATTATGTAGTCAGCTGACATTTGATGTAGAGCACTTAAGCAATTAAATCCTGATTTTATGAATTTTTAACCACACAGATGATGAATACTTTACCAAACTGTTCCCTGCAGAGTGAATCTGCATGAGAGGTTTTTCACTTCTGCCATGATTTTGAAATGTAATACGCCTTAATTTGCTTCATGATGAATTGATGACTTGATTCTTTTGTGTGTGTGTGTGTGTGTGTGAGAGAGTGTGTATGTGTGCATGTATGATGTAATACAGCTTGGATTAAAGATTTCATTTAACATTTTACCTAAAGTCTGTTATAAAATTAGGCAGTATACTGATGGGTTACTGTTGGCACTAAAGCACTAAACCCGCCGCCAAATAACCCTTAGGTTTTCTCATGAGCTTTGAAACTCATCTATGGGAACCATGGAGCTTCACCATCTTGGCAGGAGCTGACTCCACCTAAACCATAGTTAATCCATAAATGGGCAAGTGGCCGGAGAAAACAGCATCTGGCTGTTGGTTTGAACATGCATAACTCCGTTATCACACACTAGCATTACTTAGCTTTAGCTTAGCTAAAATGCAATTTGAAAGCAATGCAGCCACAGCAATACTGTAAGTATGCATAACTTTATGGCTTACTGTATATCTGCTAAATAGTTGGTGATTTTCACATATTAGAAAAAGTTATTTTTAAACCCTCTCTATCTTGTAATAAATCAAGTTAAATAAGTGAGTGGGAGTGTTGACTTGATTACGTTTCAATGTTTATTAGACCTTGTAGTCTATTTAGAATTTTATGATAAATTGCTTACAATACTATGAAATCTATCAAACATTCAGACATTCTGAATCAAGCACAGTAAATATATAATGTAATAATAATATTATATATTGTATTATTTATTTTGAATCATAAATTTATAATACACCATATTGTTTATCGCCCAAATATCTACAATATGTTTTGCAATGTGCAAAGATTAAGTTGTATTGTTTAAACAAGCAAGTCATTCACTAGTGCTAAAGAAATGATGCGCATATGTTCGGCATATTAACATAGAGGTTGATGGGGGTTGCCTCACTTTTGGAGCCAGTACCCAGTGCCCTGTGGACATTCAAGGAAATGCATGCTTTGGACCCTGCATGTGGGCTTCATTTTTCAAAACCTGATTTGGTCAACCAATACATACTGCTCAACAGTAACAATTGTGACTTGGACCATGTGCTCTGGGACTTTGAGCCCTTGCCAGCCATGTTTGTAGGCCATGTGGTGTTATGGGTATTGACACTGATTCTGGTGTTGACTTGAGAGCCATTAACCTTTTTTTGACCTATGGTAAAAACTGTTAATAATGTTTTTGTGACCTATTTAGACACTTAGCGGCATATAACAAAACAATTAACATGAGGTCATCTCTTTTTCCAGCTGTCAGTTAGCTGTGTAGCTCTTTGTACCTCTCCCTGTATTTTTGTAATCCTGCATTGCATCAGTGAATATGAATGAACATGGGATTAAATGGATAAGTTTGTGGTATTAGCATCTGTGTATTGTTCACATACTAAACACACTGTAGTGTTTCAGGACAACAATCACTGGCACATAGCGAGACGTTTTTCTTGCTGATAAATAGTTGGTTATCTGTACACCACTATGCTCACATGTTTAGGAGAAGTATTTTTTTGAAACCCTCTGTAATAAATGAAGATGAATAAGGGAGTGGGAGTGTTGACTTGATTAAGTTTCAATGTTTATTAGACCTTGTACTATATGTAGAATTTTATGATCAGTTGCTTACAGTATTATGGAATCTATTCAATACTCAGACATGCTGAATCAAGAGGAATAAATATATAATTTAATAATAATATTTTGAATCATAAATATATAATACACCATATTGTTTATCACCCAAATACCTACAATATGTCTTGCAATATCCAAAGATTAAACAGTTGTGTTGTTTAAACAGGCAAGCAGTTCATTCACTAGAGCTAAAGGAATTATGTGCATTACAAAAATCTCAAAAAGCATCCACTTAGGAACTGCTCAGGTCTAATGTGAAATACCACTGAGCTCTGTGGAGTCCTGAGAGCGCGGGTAGCTATCTTTGTAGGAAACAGAGCTCAATTTTCTGTAATCAAGACAAAAATGCCATGACCCATTTTTGACAAAGACAGCGTGAGTTATGTGAGATCTAGAGTTTGCACGGATCACTTCATTAACACTTTAAATACTCAGTGGTTTCACCAAAAACTGCCTTGCACAGTTTTTGCATCAAATACTTTTTTTTTTTGGATTTTTCCCCGATTTTCTCCCTTAGTCGTGTCCAATTCCTCCCCGTCACTAGGGGGCTCCCACATTAAGGCTACTACTACCGGCCGGGAGGGCCGAATCACGTGTTTCACGTGTTTCCTCCGAACCACGTGACGCCAGCCGACCGCATCTTTTCGAACTGCTCGCTCGCGCACCGTTGGGGACGGCGTAACACACTCGGAGGACAGCGCTATCTGCTCCCTCCGCTGCGCGAGCTCACAGACGCCCCTGACTGGCTGTAGAGCCGTGGTTAATGTCGGAGCACTATGTACCTCTCATCCCTCCCCTGTGAGAGAGCTCGGCCAATCAGCTCTCTCTAGACCTCCGGCTGCGAGAGCTTACAGCACCACCCGGGATTCGAACTAGCGATCTCCGGATGATAGGGCGAGCGCTTTAACCACTGCGCCACTCGGAGGCCTGCATCAAATACTTTTGTTGGAAAGGGTAGGGAAGATGCTTGTGAGGTACAGTTTGGAGTCATGTGACGGATTTGTTTCCCCTCATAATGCACTCCGCAACGCCGACAGTTTCCATACTCATAGTTCGCTTCCAAAGACTCATTTTCAGTCCAGTCCCTGAATCTGACTAGTTTCCAAGGACTGTTTTTGGGATTGTTAAGCCATACAGTGACCTATCAGACATTCAATCATAACGTTGCACTGGTGATTAGTATATTGGTGATGCTATACAGTATTTTCTCTGAGGAGCAAATTCAGCCAGAGACTGATTACCACCAAGTGTTCCACAGAGTGCCTCAGGAGATCTTTTCTCCCAATGGCCATACATTTATACAACTCTTCTCTGTAACATGTACACTGTGAATAGTCCCTGTCAGTAACAGTAACACAATAAGACAATATTACATATCTGTATTAATATTGTATAGTATATTAGATTACTGTATTGATTGAGCAACATTCACCAGCTCTTAGGTCATATTTAGTGGTCAATAAGGTGCTTGCTGTTTTTTGCATTTTGCATCTTATTTTATTTTATTTATTTTTTCCCTTTCTGTATTTCTCTTTCCTTTCTACTGGATAACAACCATGAGCAATTATAACCAAGAATAAACAAGAATTTCCCTCTGGGATTAATAAAGTTCTTTGAATCTGGAATCTTGAATGCTGAAATGCTAAGTGATTTGAGTTTGTTACACAAGCAACCAGTTTTAAAGCTGTCTTTAGGCAGCCTGTCACAGGTAAAACATTTGTTGCCATTTCTTTAATTTAATCTACACCATTTCATAAAATTGAATATAAAGGAATGAGGTGTGGCTCAAAACATTTGCATGGTACTTTATGTCTCCCCTTTATCAATTTATGGCACTTTAAGTTCATTTTTCTTAAAATTTCCATTCTCATTTACCATACAGGAAAAATAAGATAAAGATTTGTCATCAAAAACAGTAAAAGACAATCATAACCTTTACCACTTCCCATATAGTTATATGGACAATATTAATAATAGCTCAGTAGTCATCACATTTAGCAACTAATATTAATGATAGTCACATTACAGTAAATCCATTGGTTCATTGTGCTACTACTCGGTTTCGAATTTGTGTCATTATCTACAATATTTGGGCCATAGTGCTAGAACAAGTTACCAAATTATGAAGTATTGTAATTTACAAATGTGGTCACGGAACTCATGTATTTTTTAATATTAATGTCAGAAAATGTCAGACAGATTTTGTCTGCTAATATAGTAACTGTTACTGCAAGTCACATTCAGACAATCCACATTTTAATGAATATGATAATATGATAATGAATTTCACTGCATATCGTACTGTGTATGATTTGTGTATGTGACAAATAAAATTTGAATTTGAATATTTTTCACACTGAACTAGCCAAATTCGGTAATAAAAATGGACACTTAGTCTTGCCCATCTAATTTTGCTAAACAAACTATAATTATGTTTCAAATAGTATATATACTGTACACACGTGGACAAAATTGTTGGTACCCTTCAGTCAATGAAAGAAAAACTCACAGTGGTCACATAAATAACTTTAATCTGGCAAAAGTAATAATTTAAAAAAATTCTATGAATGTTACCCAATGAAAGTCAGACATTGCTTTTCAACCATGCTTCAACAGAATTATTGAAAAAAATGAACTCATGAACAGGCCTGGACAAAAATGATGGTACCCCTAACGTAATAGTTTGATGCACAACCTTTTGAGGCAATCACTGCAATCAAACGATTCCTGTAACTGTCAATGAGACTTCTGCACCTCTCTGCAGGTATTTTGGCCCACTCCTCATGAGCAAGCTGCTCCAGTTGTTTCCGGTTTGAAGGGTGCCTTTTCCAGACAGCATGTTTCAGCTTCTTCCAAAGATGCTCAATAGGATTGAGAAAAAGAAATACTTTTTCCTCATCATTCTGCACACAAAAACTTTACAAAGTACATAAACATTCAAACCACTTATTATTTGGTTAAAGGCCCTAGTCTGTTTGTGAATGATGCTACAAGCTAGGCACACCTTTTTAATTTTTTTATTTTACGTTTCTCACATTCTTCTTGGCAGAATTATTCACTCTCAATCAGGTTGGATAGATAGGATCAGTGCACAGCCATTTTCAAGTCTCCCAAGAGATTCTCTATTGGGTTTAGGTCCAGGTTCAGCCTCTTCAGCTTGTCCTGTTTTCTTGGTGTCTTGATTTGGGCCTTGGTCTTGTTAAACTCTAAACCATTGGCTTAGCCTGAGACCCTGAGAGAACATTTTCTCTTAGTATAGCTCTTTATTTTTCTGCATTCCTTTTTCCATTTACACTCACTATTCGTCCAATTCCAGTTGCTGAAAAACAACCTCACAGCATGATGGTGCCACTAACGTGTTTGACTGTAGGGATGGTTTTAATTAGGTGATGCGCAGTGCCTGATTTCATAATTCCATATATTTTAGTCTTTCAATATTTCAAGTAGTTTATTTCTTATGGCGTGAGAGTCCTTCAGGGATTTCTGGGGAAACTTTCCACAGACTGACAGATGGATTTTGTCTGGCCTGATGGGTGGAGTGCTGCAGTGATGGCTGTCCTCCTGTCAGGCTCTACCATCTCTACAAAGGAACACAGGACTTCATTTGACCCTAGAGTTCTTGCTCACCTGCCTGACCAAGGCATTGTTTCCCCAGTTACTCAGTTTTGCTTGGAGGCCAACTCTGGAAAACCTGTTGGTTATTCCAAATACATTTGAGAATGGTGTAGGCTACCATGCCCATGGGTGCCTTCAATGCTTTTCAGATACTTTTATCAACCTCTTGGATTTGTTTTCACTCTGACATACACCATTTACGGTGACGCCTTATGTAGACAAGTATGTGCATGTCCAAATTATGTCCAAAGAATTCCGCCAGGCACAGATGGACTCCAATCAAGTTGAAGAAGCATCTCAAAGATCACAGATGCACCAGCATGATGCACCAGAGATCAATTACAATTGTCGTAACAAAAGGTCTGAATACTTTCAGTCAGCACTTTCTGCCTGATATGGTACCCCCGAGAGTTCTTCCTCCAGGAAAAAAATATTAGACAGCTTTGCAAATGCCATTCTAAAGTACGTTAAGCCTATTTGACAAACTATTACAACTACTCAATTTGTCCTATAGGCACTACAGTACATGAGAATGTAAATGAGTAATTAAGCTTTTAAGGCCTTTCCATCAGTCACCCAATGTCTTTACCACTGCCCACATGAAGCCATCTCTGATAACACTCACCATAAAAGAGGGTGAATGCTCCATATCTTGTTCTATTTGTTAAGCTTCTACTTTATACGGTGGCGAAGTGCAAAACAAAAACAAAATATCTAATTACAAAACAAAATAACAAAACCGAAAACAAATGAACAAATCAGGAAATACAACGACAATTCAGTCAAAGCGAAAATGGTAGGTATAGTTTGCGAATTAAATTCTTATCGCTGATTGGACAAGATGTCTATCACTCAAGATATGAGTCACTTACTGTATGTCTCATTTGGTATTTTCTTTCTGCATATGTCGTTGTGTTTTCTCATTTGTTTTTTGTTTGTTTTTTGTTATTTTTATTTAGTTTCTGAATTGTTTTTCAATTTTGTCATTTGTTTTGGTTTTGTTATTATGTTTTTGAATTTTTTGTTTTGTTTTTCGGTTTTGTTATTTTGTTTTACACTTCTCGGCTACTGTAATTTTAGGATATTGAAAATGAAGACCTCTTGCTGATACACTTGCTAATATACAGTCCTTTCTAATTTCCTTTTTACTTTATTATTGAGTACAAAACCATTTCTGTTTTTTTTTTTTTTTACGTTGCTATACAAATGCAATAAATAACAAAAATAACAAAAAATAACAAAACTCCTATTAACAGCTTCAGTTTTCGGGTCTATCTTAAAGACAAAAGCACACATATCCTGAAAGTGACAGAGACAAAGTGCACAATTCCTGATAGTATATGAAATACAATCTTGATTTCCACACTTCACTTAAAAACAGTAAATCAAAAGGCCTAAAGTGAAGGCAGACCTAAAAGGATAACAACCAGGAAAAAAATGACATGAAATAACAAGACACACATAATAAACTCTGCAGGAATGCACAAGATTAGAAAAGAAATAGATAATCAAACCATAAAAGAAACCCACACCAGAATTAAAACTATTCACTGTGCCTTGTTTTGAATCATGGACAATTTTCCTAAGACTATGAGAATACCAATACAAATATATATCCACCTTTTTTTTTTTTTCAACCAAATTTCTGGTGATAAATTATACAGTATATTCATTTCATTTAAAAATTTGATTTGCATTGTTTCTAAGCAAAATACTTATATATCACTTATACTTATAGCATGATACATACAATATCCAACACAAACCGCCAACAACTAAGAGCACACAACAAATATTTCTTCATCACAAAAATACGTAGAACCCACAGGTAATCTCATAATCATTCTTTTTATAATTACTAAGTGAAAAATGAGTCATTTCCTGCAAATCAGAAGCTGAGAAGTGGTTCCTTATTTTTTATTTTTATGTGATTATTGTAATCAGCTGAAGTTGCTCAAGCAGGTACAAGGTTCGAGTGTTCAATTATGGTACTTCACAGACAATCAGCAAACAATCATGCCAATGCACTTCAAGGAGCTGTACCATTCTGTACTACAGCTGCTGCAAGACACCATGTGACTTATTCAAGGTGATAATTTAGACTCCAATGATAATTAGTATGAACAATTGCCCGTAAACTCTGATTTGATTCTAAAATACCAGAGCTTTTCAAACTTAACACAAAGTACAGTCTACGGAGTTGCAACAGTTCCGATCTGTGTAGAGAAAGAGCAGCTCTGCACCTGAGCAGACATATGATGCTCTGGTCGATTTACAATTATCCTTGTTGAAGCCGAGAAATAATTAGTGAACTGCATTTAATAAAAACTCTCTTAAATAACCAAACAAATACACTTAAAACCAACAGGAAGGCGGCTGTAGTGATCACTATGACTGTGTACTATATTTTTCCAAAAATATAAACTTATAAAACAATCAGCCATAAGCTTATGACAGGTGAAGTGAATAACATTGATCTTCAACTATACACAAGCAAACTGGTGACAGGGACGTGTGGGCCAGCTTGTCCAGTCAGAAAAGCCAATGCAGAAAATCATCAACCCTGGATACAATAGAAAGACGCCAGAACACCAATGGCAATGGGTGTGGCCTACCAGGGAGTTCAAGGTTGTTGATCAGACATCTAAACTCTCCAGACCCAGATGTTCTGAAGAAACAAGTCCTAGCCACAAAAGCGCCATCCCACAACCCACAGAATGATCGTCTGCTAACGTCCTGGTGCAGGACACCACAGAACACCCCCACAGGTCATGTGGAGAGATGCCCCGAACTGCCAGAGCTGCCCTGGTGGCACAAGGGAAACCTGCACAAAATTGAGCATAGTGGTTTTTATTTTAATGTTACGGCTAATCAGTGATCATGTGACCATCAGACGGGCTGCATCAATTCAGCCAACACACCTACTAACCCAGTTCTGTAGACTTTTCATTAATCATTTTAAGTGATTGGGCAACACCTTGTACGCAAGAGCAGAGAATGTTACATTGTACATTTTATCAGTTATTATAGTGATGTGGAATCTGGAGTCCACTGTCCTCATCAATAATTGTAACTTTTTTCTTTCCTAAATACCAACACTTTTGTTTAATTTCTATTGAAGTTTAGGTCGATGCTCTATTATTTGTCTACGTTCCTGTGAATTAGCCTTGCTTTACAAACATTAATGCATAGGAATGAGTGGATTAATATTAAACTGTGATTTGCCTCAGGACAAGCTCTACAGTCAGAGCTATTGTTGCACAAAAATAATAAACGCTTTATATAGAGGAAAATATTGTTGTAACTATACGAAGTAAACAAATAAATAATTGGCAGCTGAATGCTAGACTAGGGATTATACAGTGTCAGATTGTATTATGACACAACTCGTGCACAAGTCATTAGAACTGCCCTTCAGTAAGATTAGCACTAGTATGAAATAAAAAGAAAAGTGGGCTTAAATATTGTTTATGCACTTTTCCATTTCTAGAGACTGTATAATTCATTAATGCAAAACATGCATTACAAATGTAGAATATGTAGAGTTTATTTCTGAATTTTGATTGCAAAACTTGTGTGGTCGTTCCAACTTTTGTTAAATTTAATTACTGAAGAATCTCGTGCATTGACCCTCCTACAAGAAAGCTGGTGGTGTGTTGGCTTTGCAGATGCATCTAAGTTTTCATCTTTGGCTAACAGATGTCAGCGCTGCTGTGCATGCTTGCGCTTTTTGGGCAAAACTGAGACAAATTACTGCTTGGCATGGATTCGCGCATCTGTTATTTGGAACAGGTGTTGGCAGACCTGGAGACGTTTTTTTTTTTTTTTTCAAAGTCAATATCAAATGAAAAGACTATCTGTGCAGGTTTATGCTGGGGACTAATATAAATTAATGACCTGAATGGGGGAGGGGGGAGGGTGGGTGCATTTTTCATAATACTGTCTGCAAATCTTTTGCAATAAGGCACAAGTGAGTGTTCTGACAGTGACATAATTATTTCTATTAAGTATCACATGCTGTACATCCACTCAGCATCCCTCGGAAAGCAATTACTCCCCACACAAACTTAACTAAAAATTGATGGAGGCAAAAGAAAGGATGCGATCTCATGAGATGTCGCCTTGACTATCCATCTGCCTAAGTGCCAGTGTTTCCCTTGCACATGTGCCTGATCACTGCACTTTTATGGTACTTTGGGCTTTAGATGACGTTTGCACAAGCAGCCAGGTTGCATTAGTCAATTTTGTAATTGCCAGGATTCTCGGCAGCCCTACAAAACCCTATTGGAAAATAGCAAGAAGTCTCAGTGGACTCTGTACAAGGTAGAGAAAATGAGAGAGAGAGAAAGGGAGAGAGACGCCAAAAGATATGAGCTTGATCATATATGCGGTGGCTCAGTTCACTTTCCTCAGGCATGCCAAGCTCCCGGTTCAGCGCAGGCAGATGAGCTTTTCATTTCCCATTCAGAAATCAGTGCATGTCATGCTACCCAGCCACCCGTAGTGATAGTGCTGCATTCTAAACCAGGTGGTGCACTCTCACTCTTTCACCTTAGAGCAGAAACGTGGCTTTGCATGCATGCCAAGCCCTCTGTATCTCTTATATCTCTGGACGCAAATGCAGGGTCCTTGTTAGGCCAGCTGGTAATACAACATTAATGATGATTTAATGAAAGGATGTGTGCTGAAATTGACAGGGCCATAATGAAGACACCTATAAAGTTTTTTTTTTTTTTTTTTTTCCTGGCCTGCAAATCTCGGAGATGCATGAGACTTACCCATGTTGACCAGGGACTGCTACCCTGAGACTACAACCAAATGACCAAAATGACAACTTCAAATATAAGTGGGAGTTATGGATTATAATCAGCATGTTTAATTCTTTCTGAAATCTGTGTGCATGCCAATATAAATACCTTCTGGGAATTTACATCTACTCCTAAATTGTTTCTGCATTCAGATTTAAACCTGACGTACAGTAGGTATGCGTAAACCAGAAATGTTCATAGCTTTAATAATTAAAGATGAATCCTGTCGCTCATTCCCCAGAACACTGAAAAGCAATGATCAAAAACAGGGAAATGGCAATAACTTGTTCTGCTTGTGACATTTTTGTTTTCAACAAAGCATAGCAAATGTAGTTCAACTCAAATCACTGCAACCCTGATAAGGCAGTTACGAAGGGCCACTCTGACCAACTCAAAATGGAAAAATGGATTTAAAAAAAATTACGTTCATATTCATTCTAGCCACAACCTCGTCAGGTTCTCAATGTGTCTATTCATGTTGTTACTAATTTCCTACCATACACATGCACTTCATGTTCATGCACTTACCATGCTCAATGAGATTAAACTGCCCTATTACTACTGTACTGTATATCCAATCAGATCGCACCAAGTTACTAATGTCTTCTACAACATGGCATGGACCTCCATGGTCAAAGCACAAGCCTGAACGACACAGTGACATCCCAGTGACAACTCCGAATGCCATCCAACCTTTCCTATCAGCACCATGCTTGTAGTAAGTCAATGAAATCTCTAAGATGTGTTAAATATGCTGTTAACATGTCCATAAAGATTATGTCCTTACAGGTTTCTACTAAATTCCAGTCAAAGTGTACAAGTTCTTACTGTGTTCCCCCAATTTTTTGAGAACCTAGTGGTAATGTGTTTCAAAGTAACAATGGTTTAAGGATGGAAAAACTGAATACTATACTGTATACATGAAAAAAAAAACTCACCTTTACAGTATTAGATTTTTCTTCAAGTTTCATATCTGACCATTTCCTCATGAAAAGGGTCTCAAGAATTTTTTTCATATGATGCACACCTGGAGTATTTGCTCATCTGCTTTCACATGCATATGAACGTGAGTAACATCCAATACTTAATCCATAGGCTTTAATATAATGCTGACCCATCCTTTGCAACTATAACAGCTTAGGAGTGTTTATGAGAAGCACATTTGTCAGGTCAGACAGTAATGTTGAATGAAAAGGCCTGGCTCGCAGTCTCCGCCCGAATTCATCTCAAAGGTGACCTATCGGGGTGAGGTCAGGACTCTGGGCAGGCCAGTCAAGTTGTTCCACACCAAACTCGCTCATCTGTGTCTTTATGTACCTTGCTTATGTACCAGACTCATCCATTGGATTGCCAGACAGAGAAACATGATTCATCACTCTAGAGAACACGCTCTGAGAGTCCGGTGGCCACTCCCTCTGGTGTTTGTATTGCACTTGGTAATGTAATGCTTGAATGCAGCTGTTCGGCCATGGAAACCCATTCTACACACTAAAGCTAAATACGCAATCTCTCCGAGTTTTTGAGTTAATCTGAAGGCCACGTGAAGTTTGGAAGTCTGTAGCTATTGACTCCACAGAAAGTTGCCGACCTCTTTGAACTATACGTCTCAGCATAATTTACTGACCTCCTGAGAGCATCACATACTTTCACTAATGTTTGTAGGAGCGGTCTGCATGCCTAGGTCCTTGATTTTATACACCTTTAAGCATGCAAGAGATTGGAACACTTGAATTCAATGGTTTGGATGGGTGAGTACTGTAAATACTGTAGGTTTGGCAATATGGCAATATAGTGTATATATACTGTATGTTACTGTGACTATACTGTATGTCACATATATTGAGACTGAAAAACTAGGCAAATTTCAGCTAGGCTCATTTTTTCCCCTGTCAAGTAGTCATATTATAACAATAGCAGTGATTAATAATTATATACTGTTAATCATTATTGTAGCTTTCTGGTAGCTTACCTCCTATAGTGATAGTCAGAAATGGCAATAAAGCGTGACATCAGGAGCATGCATGTGTGCAAGTCAGCATGAGAGAAAAAAATTGCTGCCAAAACAGAAGAATAAAGGATTTTTAACTTACGGTCTGATTGGTATTTGGAATAGAAATACTGCATCTCTGCTCTTTTCATTTAAAGTGTTCCAAAGACACAGTTCTCTGTATTATGCGCTTTGAATATTGAACATACTATAATTATTATTATAGTGCTCCATTTGTACACAGGTAGTCTGCAGGCTATTTTGTGCATATTACTCACACTGAAGGCAATATCAGACATGCTGTTAAAATATTTGTTATTCCTGTCTATCTAATCAAAGCTTTAAACCGATTTTGACTGCTAGAGGGCAAAAATGCTTGTGTTCATTTATGACCGGTAATTAGCATCATGCAGACTGCATACCTACAGCAATAAGAATTTATTCAGTCACTTTTGTTTTTGTTATTTAATATACTTGCGGTGCCTTCTTACACTTGAAGTATTATATTTACACACATAATGCTTTTCGACATTACAAAAGTATGTATTCATAAGCCTATATTATATGTAAAAGTAAATAAATAGGAAGAAAACGGTTTGACTGTGATGGATTGGCACCCTGTCCAGGGTGAACCCCACCTTGCGCCCTAAGTCTCCTGGGGTAGGCTCCTGGCCCCCCGTGACCCTGAATACAGGATTAAGCAAAACAACCACTTCATTGTATTTAGAATGTTGTTCATTGTGTTCAGAATCTAAATGAATATGTATTTATTTATTCATCTTAAAATTATTTTTAGACACACAAATTAGTAAAACAATACATTTCATTCATATGTAAAAAACAAAACAACAACAAAAAAAAAAAAACATATAATATTGTTTCTTATTTATTTTACCTGTCTCAATCCCTGGCTGAATCTGATGTGTGATCACTGCATGAGAGTTAGTGCTAGGTTGACTGTCTTGAGTCAACCCCGCTTTCATTAAAAATAATAATAATAATAATTTAAACATCAAAAATAACTAGAAATAATTTTATAAAATTTACATAATTGGAACAATATTGACAACATTATAACAAAATATTTTTTGAAAAAGACAGATGACTTATTTTTGTTCATGTCTGCATTATACTGTAGGTTCTGTCTCCCTTCTCCCTTTCTACTTACAGTATATAAAAGAATGTAATTTTTTTTTTGTATGATAAAATCCTCCTGTAATAATTTATAATAAAGAATATTAATGTATTTTAGCATATAGTATAAGTGATTATAGTAGTTGGGGCGCTACATCTAATATTTGCTGGCAAAAAAAATGCATTTAAAACTAATTTACAGATGAAACTCACCTGCTCTTGAAGAAAATTAATAAATAAGAAATAAGAAATGTATCTGCTTTTTCTTGATGTGCTTTCTATTTTTGTGCCCTTTCCTTTTCTGGTTCACCAGGCTGCTTTCTCTCCATCCTAGCATTAACATCCTAACAGCTCTGGGGAGACGTGGATCGAACATAGAGTAATGATGCCAGTCAAGATTAACAGATTCAGATTAATGAACAGATTAAAAATTCAAATTTTATTTGTCACATACAAAGTCATACACAGTACGATATGCAGTGAAATGCTTATACGACCGCCTGTGACCTTACTAAAGAGAACAAAGAGAATAAACAGTCAGTAGAAAAATAAGTTATGAAATAAAGTAAGAAATCAAATAAAGAAGACTAAAGAAGCTATAAAGGAAATATAGCTATAGAAGAAAATAAAAAATGTTGAAAACATGGCTAGTTTACCAGTGTAATGGACTGGCACCCCATCCAAGGTGTGCCCTGAATCCCCTGCGATAAGTGTGAATAAGCTGCATGATATGAGAGCATCATAATATGGGGTCACTTCCCTGCAAATGGTATTACACTATTCATCAGACAAAAGATGGAGTCTAGTGAGAAATTTCAGCAAGTCACCATCCACAAATTTACAGCCACAATATCTCAAGAGATGACCTAGCCACTCTCCTGACTTACATCCCATTGAGAATTTATGGAAGATTTTGAAATTGTGCATTTATTAGTAAGGGCTTTCATAACTTCAGGGAATTGAAGACAGTTAACCAAGATTGAGCGACAATATTCAAAAAGCTAATTACTTTTTATATTAGAAGAATTGAAGCCGTAACTACCAACAATATCTCTGCAGCAAAGTACTAATGTTAATGTAATTAATGTAATTTGTGGTTTATTGATCACTTTCAGGGGGGATGGGTCGATGACCTAAACTAACCATACAAAATTATTGTGAAATATGTAAATATTTTTAAGAACAGCTTAATTAACAAAATGTAAGCTTAATGAAATCAACTTGGAGCCATCAAAATACAGTAAAACACATGCATTTAAACATGCAATTGTCAAAAATATCATTTGATCCATTCCATAGCTTTCATCTGAGTAGGATTATAAGAGTACAATAAAAATCTACATAATTTGTAATTGTAATTTGTAATTAAATTGTAATTTAAAAATGCTAATTTAATATTTTAATTTTGTATGATTATGAACCAGTCTCTCTCTCTCTCTCTCTCTCTCTCTCTCTCTCTTACACACACACAAATCATCAAATTACTATTATGGCATTTAAAAATCAATTTTGACCCTTTTGCACCCAAGCATGTAGGTAAAGCCACAAAGTCTAATGAAAAAACAAAACCTCTTCTTTAAATTTAAAATGAAATTACACAAATTGGGTAAAAATCTTTTAGAATCATTAAAGCTGTCAGTCATTTTGAAACCCCTGTACAAAACTAAATCCTTCGCTTTCATCGCATCTCCACTGAGAGAATTTGTGTGTGTGTGTGTGTATATATATATATATATATATATATATATATATATATATATATATGCATACACACACTTTTTGTCTTCTTTTTGTCAAGAGCTGTGCTTGAACTGTTCACTTGAAAAATATCGAAAACCTGCGTGAGCTTGTGAGCAGCGTATTACAATATTGAATTCTGATTGGCTAATTGCTGCTTTTAGTTCGAAAATCATACAAAGAAATTTTTAACATTTCATTTTCTTGACAAATATTGCATAATACACAGCGTTATTAATCCAGATGGGATGGTGTTTTTTTTTACAGAGGGGATGGTTTTTGTCATTTTTCTCAACAGAGACATTGTCTCAAAATCAAGCCCTGAGTATAGTGCTGTTTCTTCTGGAAAGTTCCATTAGCTTTATACAAGGGGCAATCAAGACAAATTGGGACTTTGTTTGTGCAATCCCCTGCTACACTTAGGCACTCATTAAGCGTTTCACTAGTGCTTCGACACCATCCAAGGTATAAAGTTTCCTCACTACACCAGAGCCATGATCAGACTGCCTGCTTCATGTCTGAAACACTGGCCTCCCAGGAATTCCTTTAACAGACCAAATATATAGGAATCACTTGTAGAAAGGTCAGGAATATTTTAGGATGTGGCGATAACTCCAGCCGAGTTCCTGTAATGTGCAAGTGGTGCATGTTAACAGATTCGTCTCTTCCACAAGTTGGTAATAAGCTATTCATTAATGTTCAAGGATCATTCACTCACTGAATGTTTATGGGATGGACTACAGTGGGCTCCAAGCCACCTCAGTCGGAATCATCATTCACAGAAGTACAACCTTCTATAAAACAGTTTCACCATTCAAATGTTTTACTGCGGCTAAGAGGCTCATCACCGTACTGTGCTTGAAATCTTTTGCAAATGTCAAATGGTTTTATGCCAGCATTCATGGGAAAGTCACTGGTTTGATTTAAATGCCTGTTGTAGAACCATTATACAACTAATGTGAAGAAAAGTAATGAAAAGTGAGATTTGAACATTGAAACAAATAAAACCATACCATTCAGTCCAAGAATGAGCTAACTAACCTGAGATTAATTTGTTTTCCCAGCACTTCAAATTCTAACAAAGTTCGCAGGATCAGCATGAAGCTGCAGGATGTCACGCTCCTGCCACACAGCTCCACGGTTCAAATTCTGAGCATTGGTCCATGCACATTAATGCAGGTTTCTCCATCCCTACGCACTGTAAAAAATAAAATCTTGACTTAACTCAAAATTTCAAGGCAACTTGCTGCACAGCTTTTTTGTGTTAACTCCACTTTTAACCCAACTTGTTCACTTAACTCAAAAAAGCTGTGCAGCAAGTTTCCTTGATATTTTGAGTTAAATCAACAACTTGGGTTAAAAGTGGAGTTAACTCAAAAAAGCTGTGCAGCAAGTTGCCTTGTTGACAACTTGTTGTTGACTTAACTAAATTTACTGAGTAAGGTCTCCCAACTTATATTCTTTTGTTAAATTAAAAGTGATAGTTTCAAAGACTTATTAATTTAATAAATGTGAACTTGTCACATGTATTGGGTTCAAAATATGTGTTTAAATTTACTGAAGCAGGTTTTTTTGTAATACAATATGATGAAAAACCGAATGCTTGATAGTTTCTTCCAAATTTTATTTTAAACCAAAAGGAACACACTACAACCACATTCCATGACTTTCAAATAAAAGTACACAAAAAGAAACATGGCAAAATGCCTTTTACAGTCTAAACTTCACAAAACAAGGAAAAGAGTACATAATAATAATAATAATAATAATAATAATAATAATAATAATAATAATTTGAAGTCTGAAAACAGCTCACAAAAGCAAAGTCATAGGAGAAGTTAAGTCTTAAGGGATTGTACCCTTGCAGAGCAGTGAGTGCCCAATTCCATGAACACCTTCTCAATCACCTCAAAAGTGTACTTCCGATTTTTTGGTACTGAAATCCAAAGGCCAAACTGTTCTGGAGCATCTTGCAAGACAATCCCTTCCTCCAACACAAGAGTAAAGTTTATGACACTGGTCAAAGTCGTAGGGGAGTCATCATCTTCAATCACAATAGGAACTCCCACTTTCATCCCTCTGGTCTGTCCGCCATCAGGAGTACTGTCCTAATGTAATAAAGAGTACAAAAAAAAATCACTTTTGACAACCATCTTTTCTATGTTATTATATTTCATTTTGTTCCATGAAAGTTTTGGATCCTACTAGATTAATGTAGACAAAACGTACAGAAAGAAACACCTCATAAATCCTTAAAATCAGTTGAGATGATCAGATAAAGTAAAATAAGAGCCGGAGTTCAAATGAATAAGAATTTAAATATCTTAATAATGTCGACACAAATATTAACAGCCGCATTCTTGTCAAAGTGCCTGCAGAGAATCAATGCAACATACTCACCAGGCATGTTCTGAATAGTGCAGATGATCCATCACGGATAAACACATCGAGATCTTCCAGGACAGTTTTCATTCAGTGAGCCACAATATTTAAAGTCTGAAAAAAGGGCGCTAATGTTATGCATTGTCACTTTTGATAAACTTTCAGGTATTCATAACATTTAACATTAGGGAGACTCTAATTACGAGAGAAAGATTTAGAAATATGCAATACTGTTTGCATGGAAAAAAAGATGTTCAGGTTTGTGCTCAAGTGTCTCAGCATCAAATCTTTCCTGTTCCTTTTTCCTGTGTCCTGTTCTCTCAATTCTACAATCGTGGCCAAAAGTTTTGAGAATGACACAAATATTAGTTTTCACAAAGTTTCCTGCTAAATTGCTTTTAGATCTTTGTTTCAGTTGTTTCTGTGATGTACTGAAATATAATTACAAGCACTTCATACGTTTCAAAGGCTTTTATCGACAATTACATGACATTTATGCAAAGAGTCAGTGTTGGCCCTTCTTTTTCAGGACCTCTGCAATTCGACTGGGCTGCTCTCAATCAACTTCTGGGCCAAATCCTGACTGATAGCAACCCATTCTTTCATAATCACTTCTTGGAGTTTGTCAGAATTAGTAGGTTTTTGTTTGTCCACCCGCCTCTTGAGGATTGACCACAAGTTCTCAATGGGATTAAGATCTGCGGAGTTTCCAGGCCATGGACACAAAATTTCAACGTTTTGGTCCCTGAGCCACTTGGTTATCACTTTTGCCTTATGGCACGGTGCTCCATGGTGCTGGAAAATGCATTGTTCTTCACTGGTGGCACTCCAATCCCGCAGCTGAATCCTCTTTAGGAAACGATCCTGGCGCTTGCTGGACTTTCTTGGACGCCCTGAAGCCTTCTTAACAAGAACTGAACCTTTTTTCTTGAAGTTCTTGATGATCCTATAAATTGTTGATTTAGGTGCAATCTTAGTAGCCACAATATCCTTGCCTGAGAAGCCATTTTTATGCAACGCAATGATAGGTGCACACGTTAATTCGCAGGTCACCATGGTTAACAATGAAAGAACAATGAGTTCAAGCATCATTCTCCTTTTAACATGTCAAGTCTGCCATTCTAACCCAATCAGCCTGACATAATGATCTCCAGCCTTGTGCTTGTCAACATTCTCACCTGAGTTAACAAGACGATTACTGAAATGATCTCAGCAGGTCCTTTAATGACAGCAATGAAATGCAGTGGAAATGTTTTCGGGATTAAGTAAATTTTCATGACAAAGAAGGACTATGCAATTTATCACGCTTCATAACATTCTGGAGTATATGCAAATTGCTATTATAAAAACTTAAGCAGCAAACTTTTCCAATTTCCAATATTTATGTAATTCTCAAAACTTTTGGCCACGACTGTACTGTACATGTGAACAAGGTGAAGTCCCAGCTTCAGGTTCACTGTTCTGGCTCAGGTTCTGTTTCATTCAAGATTTTCTCTGATTCCTTATGCATTAATCTGAAATCTTTGACGGCTGCTAAAGCTTGAATCTACATTTCTGTAAGGGGCAAAATACGATCTCTCTATTTCTTATATGTTTTCCAAGAGAAGAACTGTGCTTCAGAGCAGATCTGAACTCGCACAAGTTTTCATGAAGGTTACATTTATTTGATCAGAAATACAGTAAAACAGGAATAATATGAAATATTGCAGCTTTCTTTGTATTTAAATTGTTTTATTTATTGCTGTGATGTAAAGCTGTATTTTCTGCATCATTACTCCAGTCTTCAGTGTCACATGATCCGCAGAAATCACTATTTCTTTATTTCTATTGAGTTTTGTGAAAACAATACACAATACATCAGGACTAAATGACATTATTAGAGATTTTTATAGACTAACATACTTACTACTATTAAAATTGGCAAAAAAAGCTAGAACTCTATTCAAAAATATCAAGAAATTTTCCCATGATCAGATCCTCATATTAGAGAGATTTCTGAAGACCATGTGACACTAAAGACTTGAGTAATCATGCAGAACATTCAGCGTAATGTCACAGCAATAAATTACAGTTTTAAGTACAGTACATTCCAGTAGACAACAGAAATTTTGAAGTCTAACATTATTTCACCTTATTCCAGTTTTACTATATCACACAAATGTAGTATTTTATATTGATCAAATAAATGTAGCATTGATTAACATAAAACTCTTTTAAAAACAAAAAAATAATACAGATCTAAAACTTTTGAACGTTAGTGCGGAGCTAATCTGACCAATTATATTAACCAAAATATTCAATAGTCTTTTTACATTTTTTTACATTATATTTAATGAAATGGGGTATGAATAGTGTTACATAAAAAAGTAAACTAGTAAGGTATAACAAGAATTATTTTTTGCCCTAACTTCATATTTCGTTCTTAAAATCATTAAAAATACTGCATTGTAAATGTTTACTTACATGAAATGGCAAAGTTTGAGGTCTTGTGATGAAGTCTGGAAATGGGTTTATTCAGGAGGATATTGAGAGAATGTGTTCTGAAACGTTAAATGCAAAGATTGCAAATACTGCATATATAATACCAAGTGTTGAAGAGTTATTATGAATTTAACCAGACTTTCTAAACTTGTCTTACTCTTCTCCAGTTTCTTTGGCTGCGGGTAATAAACGGCTACAGTTAAGTTTGCAACAGTTATTTTATTAAGCCAAACGGCAAGACAAACTGCTCTCATGTGCTTCTCTCCCACCGTGTCACACTCTCACCTGTCCCATGGGAAACCCCAGGCAGGTAACCTGTTAGTTCCTCTTAACATAAGCAACATAACCAATAAATCAAATATCACACATGCAGGGATATAGAGAAAATAATCATGTGCTGTGAATAATAATTAAATAATATTCAATTCTAAATGTAATATTTCTAATATAATTAAATATACTTCATAATATGCAACACCTGTAATAAATAACAAAGAAATGTAGTAAACTCAAAATAATACAAAATATATTGATTGTAGTAATTCAGGTTACAGGATGACTTGCAGTTTTCTCACAGTCTCACGTTAAATAAACAACTGCACCAAGCTATATGTACTTCGTAAAGAACGCCATATATGGTAAGACAATTTTTACAAAGGACTTCGATATAAATATATATACTTACCAAAGTTTAAAAAAAGTTGTCCGTTGTGAGTTGGAGAAACGGGCTACTAATCCAGATGATGTTCAAAATACCCGCTGCACCCAACACGCATGCGCCAACTTCAGAAACGTATCAGCTTTAACTTTAGAAACGTAACAGCGCACCGACTTCAGAAACGTAACAGCGCGCATGCGCCAACTTCCGAACCAACTTCTGTGCCTGTTAACTTGCATTAGAACGTCTGTTCAGTAATTAAAATTAGTGTTCATTAATAATATATAAAGTAACAAATATAAATTAATAAAATAATATAGAAATTGTTAAGGTGAAACATCTAAGAAACTTAAAAAATTAAGCCCTGAGCATGAACATGAAATAAAAGCCCACATTACTTTATAGGCTGAACATAAGAACAGTGTGTAGGTGTACATTAAATTAGAAAACTGCAGCATACTAATTTGGAGGTTATTGAGTGATTTGTCTTCAAATATTTTGATTACTTGCATATAAAATAATTACACAAAAAAGATCACTGAGTGATTAAATGTTTCTTTCCAATTTATTCAATTTATTCAAATATCACTTTATTTTACACAATAAAGGTAACACACATCACACTCATGTTGCAAATGCTTTTTGAGCACCCTATTCAAGCTGTAATCTTCCCTTTATAATAACCTTAGTTAACCAAATGTTAACCATAACCAAATAACCAAATGTTAGGCAAGAAGGCTTGGGGTGCAGTCGGTGCTCTAGGGGTTGAGGTAAGGGCTTTGTGCAGACAACTGCAGTTCTTGCACAACAAGCCAGACAAACCATGATCACAACAGGTGCATGGTTGTATAAGTTCCAATAAAATAAATTGTAATGCTACAGCATATAAAGAAAGCATATACAATTGTGTGCTTCAGTTCAGTTGTGGCAACAGTTTGTAGGTGTCCACAAATATTCTTCCAAGTATTCCAATTCTTTGATGATAAAAATAATAAATAATGGTCAACCTTTCAAAATATACAGTACACAGGAAAATCAGTTATTCAATGGCCTTTAAAGGTTATTTGGGTAATTATGGGTTGTTCCAAGAAGCGTTTTTGATAGGGAAAAAAAATCACTCTTAAGACACTTGAAGGATTGGACCAGAAGACTAACCAAAGAAGAATTATTTTCTAAGTGCGTAAGTGAAATATATTAGGCAAAACACAGTGAGGGTGCATGAATAATTGCACACTGCTTTCAGTGAAGCAAAGAAGCATCATTGGATTAGAATTCAACGTGAAGTCACCTCAGATATATTTAAGCAATATTACACTCGAGGGCATGCTGTTATACTGAATATCAGCATGGATATTGAGCACAACAGCACAACCTTGAGTGTGATATTTCTTTTATACAACAAATATTTCTGTTATTTTCAACAGATTATGATCTGTTTGTTTGTTTATTTAACGAGTTACTTTTCTCCATTAACACCAATCGTTCCATGACTGATGGAATTAATTAACTGCGACTGACAGAGCTGGCAAACAACAGTTAGTGACAGACAGTACAGTAAACAGACAGTGCTGTAGGTGTAATTAACAGGGGTCAACTTAGTTTTAAATTCTTAATGGTAATATCAGAATATATATAACTTCTGGGGTTATGGGGTTGAACAACAAACAGTGTAAAAGGGAAGCTATACTGCAACCAGTAGGGTGTTGTTCACTGGTTCATCAGATCACTGGTGTTAGAGAGGAATTTGGGATTTTGCCTTGTGTTAAAAGTTAGTTAGCTTTGCATCTCATGTTAGCTTTGCAACCAAACACAGACGGATCAGAGGCTATACACAATAACTTCGAAGAAATTGCTAAATTAAAAAAAAAAGTGCTGTATCAGATGTGTTTTCTTGTTGAAAGTTCGTTAGCTGGTTTTGAATGTGAGTTTTGGCAGGCAGCTTCTCTTCCCTCTTTTCAGTACTGCGGACAGTATCGACCTATTTCCACTCATGCTGCTGACCAAGAGGTTAATTAACGATTGTTTTAACACCTGTGACATATAGTTAAACATCCCAGTGCTGTTATGTGATGGATGGATGGATGGATAGATAGATAGATAGATAGATAGATAGACAGATAGATAGACAGACAGACAGACAGACAGACAGACAGACAGACAGACAGACAGACAGACAGATAGATAGATAGATAGATAGATAGATAGATAGATAGATAGATAGATAGATAGATAGATAGATATTATATTAATCCCAAAGAGAAATTGTATCGTTACAGCAGCCAGTTCACATATTATATAACAAGTAAGCAGCAAGCAAGAACTACAAGAATTGCAATGAGGAAGGAGGGCTAAAAAAAAAAAAGTTTAACAATAAGGTGCATTAATGAGGTCAATTTTTTGTCAAATTTAAGGTGGATTAGAGAGGAAGAAAAATGTTGTCAAATAATATATGAATACTGATTCTATGTACACATGCATGATGATTATATATACAGTTGGGAATGAAACTGTACATAAGGTGCACCAGCAAGTAGAAATGGAAAAAAAGATGATGCAATGAATCAAGAATGTGACCATAGTGCATTGCAGACATCACCACGTGTGTAATGCCTTTCGTTGCAACCAGAATACTTTGTTTTAACTTTAATATATTTTTATGTAATCATGCATAATCATTAAAACTACATATTTCTCTTATTTTAATAAGTAAAAATTAATTATTAAACTATTGGTTATTTAAACTATATGTTACCCATTTACATGTTAGTATTAACTATAAATAACAATATAATCTGTCGGTCTACTCAGAATTGAATATATGCAATCAGTAGCTATTTTGTGTGCTTGTTTAGTGTTGAAAATGTTGATGCGCGCACACACACACACACACACACACACACACACACACACACACACACACACACACACACACACATATATACAGTATATACATACTGTATGTTGCATGGAAAATGTATATACCCTTTTCCCATAATAAAAAAAAAAAACACTTGCCCTCAAGATCCAATTCATTATTGCATGTCATTTTAAAGAAACACTATATTTGATTTAGTTATACTTAAAAAATTTCAGGTAAATATAAATAAATAAAACATTAAGATTACAGTTCATGGCCATGCCCACGGGTTTTCTTCCAGGTTCTCCAGTGGTACTGCACAATGAATGGGATGACAGTCATTACCAGCATTCTGAGAATAAACACCATATCACTTGTGTCCCTGCAGAATAAAGTGCTTAATGGAGATAAATGCCATAACATGAGTACATCAATGCTTACAATGTACTATTACTCTCATTGTTATTATAGCTGTTGTAGAATGTAGCAGGAGCAATGATAAAGTGTTAGACTGCCACTTTGCTAACACACACGACATCTCCAGCTGCGTTGTTGAACAACTCTACAATACATCAATCTAGTGAACAAGTCGCGTACACTAGAGACTTGTTGGCTTTCTGAATCCATTCACAGTTCCTATCCTGTGTAAATGAACGTGAGTTTGTACAAATGTGTGCCCCTTGATTTGGGATTTCATTTTCATCCAAGTAACATAATAGTGAATAGGAGTTTTATAATTTGTTTGTGTGTTCATTCATTCATTTATTCATTCATCTGCAGGTAACACTTTCATCCTGTTATACCCACACGTCTAAGGTGTAGTCCTCTTTCTGGCATTCTTTTGGCAGAAACTGGAAAATATGTGAGAAATCCATGCCAACAAGTGATACTTCACATGGAGTATTGGATATGTGAAGTCACAAAGTTTCCTGCTGAACAAGTGTCTTCCTATAAACTAAGTATCAAATTAAAAATCTATTTGGAAATGAAAAAAAATAATAACATGGCTAAGGAGTGGTGCGAATCAAACACTCACTCATTGTGGATGCCAATCCATCACAGGGCACACCTACACCAATTAGCCCACTCTGCAGGTCTTTGGGAGAAAATTCACCAAGCACAGGGAGAACATGCAAACTCCATGCACATAGAGACAGGAATCAAGCCTAGGCAGGAATCAAACCCAGATCCTGGAGGTGCAAGGCGACAGCGTTAACCAGTACACCACCATGCCACCGCAATGCAAATACTCAAATCCCACCAATGCCACAGCAATCTGTGGTGAAAATCTAAATGAGCAAAACCTGGTTTGGATGGATGAAATATTCCCTCATTCTTCTATCACAGCAACACTAAACTATGCTGTTGTGTGATGCAACATGAGCAACAAGGCTGGCTTCATGTGTCCCCAGTTGGTACAGTATATGTTGTGCAGTGCGAATCCTGGGAGGTGGAAATTGGCAGAAATCCATGTTGAGTGAAATAATGTGCAGTGGAACCTCGGATTGCGAGCATTCTGCAAGACGAGCAAAATTTTATTTATTTTTCACGTGTGTGCATGTGAAAAGATCTTTTATTTTGTGTTTGTGTGTGTGTACAGGGCAAGTGAATTGTTTATTATAACACACATGTTTACGCGTGTAAAGCAAAAGCAAGCATCACTAAAAAGGTTAAAGATGCACACACACCTCTCCTTCTCCCGCCTTCACACACACACATACAGTACACACACACACACACCCCTCCTTCTCCCGCCTTCACACACACACACACACACACACACACACACACACACACACACACACACACACACACACACACACACACACACACACACACACATTACCTTATCACGAAATTTAACAAAGAACATCTCTAATGACACTTGAGTAATGATACATTAACTTTTTGGGTTATGAGTTTCCATTATTTGATATGGGGGAAATTCGCTTTGATATACGAGTGTTTTAATATATGAGCCCACTTTTGAACAAATTATGCTCGCAATCCAAGGTTGCACTGTAGTTCTATATAGTACCAAAAAGTGGTCACTGAGCTACGAGTGGATAACAACGGTGTGCAGACATACTGTAGATAAAGGATTAAACAGGGACCCAAGATGTAACTGTGGATTATTCTTGTAATTGGTTTACAAGTAAAATGTATTAAAAATATCAGGGAATTTGCACTAAGTACAAAGATTATTGTTGATTTTGCTAAAGCAGTGTTAGATTTTGGTCTGTGGTATGTTTGGTTAGACACATTTTTTAAAATGTTGCAAATGAATGAATTGTCTTCCACACAATTTGATGTGCATTTGTGTCCATTTCACAAGAAAAATACAATTTCAGCCAGCTCCCTTCTAATTGCCATTCTACCCTCCTCTGCAAGTCAGTGTGTGTTGACAGTGTATAAGCCTGAGGATGAGTTCATTAAAAAGAATGACAGTTTTATAATCATTGCTACAGCTTTTATCTCCCTGTTTTAATCTATTAAAATTATAATGTTATCAGGCACGGCCAGGTCCCTGATAGTGTCATATTTATCCGTCATTTAAAACAAAGTGCGTGCAACGTGTGCTGATGAGTATTATTTTTCACCTATTGAAAGATAACACACATTCTTTCTACAATGCAGCTCAGCATTTAAAATGATCTAAAGCATCAGTGGTTAAATATTATCTCCCTTCTGTGTTTTCAAACAATATTTAGCAGTTAGATGAGTTGGATGAGGAAACCTTTTAAACCTCATTGCTTCTGACCAAGCAAAATTTTTCAACATTAACAGTGCTGTGCTCAATGTTCTTGACTTCATTATCTAATATGAACGTCCTTTGCCATAGAGCATACCCCGAAGTCATAATTCACAATTTAGATCTCTAATTTTCAGGCCATGTTTGTGCATGTGAGGAATAGCAATGGTCTGAGTCATTACCCTCAACTAATTTCCATCTGAATTGGATGACAACATGCTGGACAGACATTAAGGCAGGAGAGCACTGGCTGGATACACACCTGTGAGCTGGCCACCAGTCTAATACCATCTGACAAACTCAAGAGGTGTGATTGATGCCTTTGGTTTGTCCGGTGGAGTGTGTGGATCTCAGATGTTTACAGCAAATTTCGAAAGGGAGAACTTTGAATACACTTCAGATGAGTAAAGAATGTACCTTTACATTTCCAGAACAAACAGGCAAATAAAACTGTACCCAAAACATGGAGAGATAACTACTATACTGTAGCGTCTTAGCTTTAAAAAAAAAAAATTAGATACAGTATCTGCAATATAGACATATGCATTGCAAGAGAGTTCTTTCTTTCTTTCTTTCTTCTTTCTTTCCCGTGTCCTTCTTCAGGGTCATGGATATGCACACACCGTGACAGTGGATATAAAGTGGCAGCCATGGTGATAATACAGCTTTGTGTGAAATTAAATGCAAAGCTGGTGGGTTTAAAATGTTAGCTTTAATGAAGCAATGGGATTCAAGATCTTCCTGAAAAGAAGTATATAGTACTTTTTTATGTTTTCTCAGCTTTATAGCTTTCCCAAGCTTTATATTTCTAAATTTTCTGACCTTTCATTTGACAGAGAAAAAACTTGCCAGGTTTGAATAAAAGGTCACATGTTGCATGGCGCCAGCACGGTGGTTTAGTGGTTAGCACTGTTGCCTTGCACCTGCAGGGTCCGGGTTCGTTTCCCAGCCTGGGTTAATTTGCACTTTGGTGTGCATGGAGCTTGCATGTTCTCCGTGTGCTCGTTAGGTTTCCCCACCACAGTCCAAAGACATGCAGATTAGGTTAATTGGCGTTCCCAAACTGCCCGTAGTGTGTGAATGAGCGTGTGCACTGTGATGGATCGGCCCTCTGTGACCCTGTACGGGATACATGATTAAGCGGTATTGACGATAAGTGAGAGATGTTGCATGGACTCAGGGTGTTTTTGTTTATTTGTGGGTCCATTGATATGAAAATTGTAATGACAAGAAATGAATCAGAAAATGCTCTGTGCACTTCCTAGTGTGGCTCATAATATTTTTTTATTGTCTGCATTTTTCAATTCAAATTACATATTATTTGTATTGATAGTGGCGGCACAGTGGTGTTGTGGTTAGCGCTGTCGCCTTGCACCTTCAGGGTCCGGGTTTGATTCCCAGTCAGGTTCGAAGCCTGTCTCTGTGTGCATGGAGTTTGCATGTTCTCTTTGTGCTTTTTTTGGGTTTCCTCCCACAGTCCAAAGACATGTAGGTTAGATTGATTGGCATTCCCAAATTGGCTGTAGAGTGTAAATGAGTGTGTGAGTGTGTATGTGCCCTGTGATGAATTGGCACCCTGCCCAGGGTGTACCCCGCCTTGTGCCCTAAGTCTCACAGGATAGCCTCCAGGCCCCCCGTGTACCAGAATAATAAGTGGTATTGATGATGAGTGAGTGAGTATATTGATAATTTGGTCATTTTAATTGAAATTCTACACAGGCAAATTCTTTTAACAGTTCTAACAGTAAATGGCACTATTGGTAAACTTTCAGTGAAATTCATTAAAATGCGATAAAACTGGACACAGTTTGCATTCAGCACTGTTAAACTGCACTGATACACATTATGTAACATTTAACATGTACCATTAAGATTGGTAAAAACTGTTATTCAGATGTAAGATGTCAATACTCTACAAAGGTCAGCTGATGCATTCTCATATACATAGTGAACTATTTATTATTATTTCGTATATATGGATATTATTCTTGTTGGTGTCCATTCTCCTTCCATTGATTTACATTGTCTTTTGCTCTTTTATAAATGGAGGTATCTGCACCCCTCCATTTAGCCCTCCTCCTTCGACCATATTTGGGACATATACAGTACAGTACAAACTCACACAGTCATTCACATACTTTGGACAATTTGTATCTGCCAATTACTTGGGAGAAATCCACCTGCCACTGGAAGAACATGCAAACTCCACAAACTCCACTTGAACCCTCAACCCTGGAGCTGTGAGGCCACAGTGCTAACATACTATGCTGACACATAGTGAATAGGATGCAGTATATTGGCAGTATATTTTTACATTTGCGAAAAGCTGGCACTCACAAGGTGTTGATTTAAAGGAACTTGCTCATGCCTAGCATGTTGATCTTGGCAATTGGTGATTATGTAGCAGAAGGTCAGAACAGTTTTTTAGAACAGTGATATAGATGCTGACTAACAAAAGGGAGATACCTGGCACTGGGTGTAGAAAGGCCTTGCTTCTTGCGCAACTAATAATATATCTTTTTTCATCATCTGGGTTCCCAGACACATCCATTTCATGAGGTATTTTCCACTTCCTTCCACAGCTCCAGTCCAGTTGTGCCTTCTATTATTCATAAAATTGCACTGTGTTTCTGCCTGATCTCCCATTCACTTCAACCTCATCCACCAAACTGCAGACCCAAGGAGTAGAGAAGAGAGTAATTGCATTATATGCCAGCTATGGAATAGTAAGACATCAGAGGTTTTATCTGAGGCTCAGTAAAGTCTGACAGCACACACAAGTACAAAAGCAGGACAGGGGATTCAGGCTGACCATGTTCCATCTGGCTTTAACCGAGAAAATCCTAGAGTTGCACTCTGGGCACAGAAGAAAGGAATGTTGCGTTCAGTGAAAACAGTCTTTTATAATTCAGCGGTACAGCATGAAAAAATAATAAATAAATAAAAAGAAAAGATGTAGAAAAAAAACATATGAATACCTAGCAAATGTTTGAATGTAATAAACAAATATGAACTTTCTTTATATCCATTAATTTGAATTTCTAATATCAACTCATTTAAAAAGGTTAACAGGAAGATTTTAAAAAACGTCCAATTATCAAAGCTGTAATGGAATGGAATAACAGCAGACAATGCGTTTCTGTTAACAATGTGCAAAGCCTCACAACATCTGAGTTCACGCATCAGGTGAGAAGCACACATTGAATCAAACAGCTTGCTTCTCACATGTACAACAAAGACTGATTGATGACTTCCTACTACTCTACATCTGTATTTCGTTTTATCAGTTTTTTTGTCATTTTCAGGTGGCACGCACTGCCTCGGCTTCTCCATCCTAATTCCTGAGCCCAGGTGTGGTATTGTCAGTGTGTTTCAAATCTCAATTTGTGGATATTTATGGTACAATATATACAGTACAGTATATACACGAACTTCAACATGAATATGTACAGTTTTATTTTAACACATCATTTATAACAAGTTTTCTTTTTTCCTTTCATGTAATGTCTAACATGAGTGATATCTCAAGCTTTTTTAGATGCTCAAGATTCTTGAAAAGAAATGATTCTCATTTGATGTAAGGACACATTTACAAATGCAAGCTGGAAAGGTATTCATTACCATACAGTATGGGCATATATTTGACATGAGGAGACAAATTGTTGTTTGCGGCTTCCTATATAAATACGAAATCAAATTTTCCAGAGCTTACACTGTTTTACAAAAATACATAAGCAAAAAATTATTAACGATCGTCATGATTCTTAACCCCATTCTTGCATTATGTTACTAATAGACACCCACAAAAGAGAGGCATAAGAAGTGTAAAAATTGTGTGAGTATTTCTGTCTTGCTAAAAGAGTCAAGTCTTAACCACCTGGTAGGTTTACTCCGAGCCACCTTGGCCAGGATTATCATTCATGGATATGTGTGCTTCTTTAAAATGTTTACACATATTCAAATGACGCTTATCACCAAACTTTGCTTGAAATCTTCAACTGGTTTTAGGTTCATTGAGAAGAAAAATTATTAAAAGTCCTGGTTTGACTTGAACATTCCTTGTATAAAGCTGGGCGAACTGAGCAGCATTATATTATAATGACCATAAGATTTTGTTGTTGTTGTTGTTGTTTAGAATTCTTTAATGTTAAAGAAAGACTATTTAAGAATTTAAGAAAGAAAGAAAGAAAAGGCCAGTAGAAAAATACTGTCTTGTGGCTTTTTCATGAGCTATATTTCTATTATTTTATTAAATTATACTAGAAATATTGTTTTGCTTAAAGCTCAGGAACACATAGTTTAGGTCAGATTACTTAAGGAAACCATTAATTAAAACTCGATGCAACTAAGGCTCAGTGGGCTAAGGCACTGAGTTATTGATCGGAAGATCGGCGGTTCGATTCCCAGCTCAGCCAGGTTGCCACTGTTGGGCCCTTGAGCAAGGCCCTTAACCCTAACTGCTCCAGGGGCGCTGTACCATGGCTGACCCTGCGCTCTGACCCCAGTTACACTGGGATATGCGAAGAAGGAATTTCACTGTGCTGTAATGTATATGTGACAAAATAAAGGCTTTACTTACTGCTTTACTTACTAAAACTTTTCTCATTTTGTAGGATCCCAGCGCACACACCGAGTCAGATGGCAGTCTAGTAAAGTAAAAACAAACAAGCAAGCAAACAAACAAACAAACAAGCAAGAAAGTAAACAAACAATAAACAAACAAAGACTCAATCTACATTTCAGATCTGCATTTATATAAATATTTGTTTAGGACTCATTACTTGTTCAATCCCAATATTGTGTTTGTATTTGTTTAAAGACCCATGCCTTTTTTTTTTTTGCATAGAAATAGAATATAACAGTGTCAATTGTACTTGAGAATATTGTTCCCTTAAACAAACAGTCCATGTTCAACCCTGAACTATGGGTCCTGTTTGTATGGCATTTCACATGTGGTTTCCTCTGGGTTCAGGAGTTGTTGCTGTATCCCAAAATCACACCAGTAGGTGGCTTAGCTGTAGGTGTGAATGAGTGTGTGAGGTGTGTGAGGACTGGTTTTCCATTCAATGGTGTATTGCTGCTTCAGGCAGTGCTCTGGAACTGGATCCGGATCCACCTTGAACCTGACCAGGATAAGATGTTTGCTAAAGACTACCCAATAAATGAATTTATTCATAAATTATGAAAATATATATTTTTTATTAATTAATAATTTTATTTTTTGTTATTAATTTTATTTGGATACTCATGAACACAGTTATTGTTCCAGACTTTTATGTCCTGTTATACCTAATTAATTTTATCTTCTTATTTTCATTTTGATTTTATCTTTAGATTTATTTGTTCATATTGGTATTTTGGATATGTAAAAAAAAAAAACTCATTGGTTTCTTTGATGGTGATGAAGATAAGGCAATATATTTATACCCCAAGGAAAAAAATAAATGATAGAAAGCAAAAGACAAATTACTGGAAACATTAATGTTAATTTAATTGGAAACATTTATGTTAATTTGACTGGGGATGTTTATACTATTTTGTTGTCATTTATTTGGAATATGTTTCGGGGTGTAATTTTTATGTTTTGTGACAATATTTTTACATTTTGAATTATTGTGCAATTTTTAAACGTATAAATTATCTTTTGCTCATTTTATTAAGGGTACCAATAATTATGGCATTAATTAGACACCCGCCCACACATTCTCTTTAACTCACTCTCAAATGATCTCTAATTTGACTCTGTAATGAGGTCTGCCTATGCTTCGCTGGACCAGGCATGAGCCAGCATATCTTACAGACTAAATTCAGACTTGCTGTGGCATTTGTGACCTGGGTTTTAATTATTCACTTCAGTACAATTATGACCTGAGTTTTAATTACAAGCAGATCATACAATAGAAGGTCTTTAAGCCATGCCTCCAGCTAATGATGCAATCTGTTAGCAGGTGTAAATTCTAATGAATTGTCTTTACAAACTAACTAACTAACTAACTAACTAACTAACTAACTAACTATATATATATATATATATGTATCGGGTAATATGTATGGTTGCAGTGATCCAGGATGTATTTCTTTAACAAAATGTAACATATCAAAGCTGAGTACCTTCTTTTTGCTTCATACTCAGATAAACTCTCTAACTGAGAATTACATATCTGGACAGTGTCAGGGATTTCAAACATTTACATGGAAATGTATTTACATGGAATATGTATATATTTTTACATATTTTATAGATTCTGTGCCACCACCCCAACACAACAAACACTTTAATGCCTTCGGGATTTTTATGTCTAGTTATTCCAGTTGACTGGAACTTCCGAATTTTATAATTCCTCATTTACTAAAGGGTAAATTATTATGATCTACAGCCAAGCAAAGACCTTCAGAGGGACAGGTGCTTAAAATATATTAATCAAGATTGTAAATCACCAATTACAGCATAGCCTGCTTAACTGTAGGAACCGATATTCGGGCAGAAATAGAGTTAGGTTTTCATCAGCTGTTTTTGGTTCAAGGTTTTTGTCTTCTTATGTTCTTTTTTCATGCTCCCCCACCTTTTCCTTTTTCATTTCTTATAAGGTAATAATTCCTATGGAATTTATTAGTGCTATAGTGCTTACATCCTGTACCTCCTTCACTGTGAACAAATGCACAGCTAGTGTGCATGTGTACATGCGTGCATGTGTACATGAGTGTGTGTGTGTGTGTGTGTGTGTGTGTGTGTGTGTGTGTGTGTGTGTGTGTGTGTGTGTGTCTGTGTGTGTGTGTGTGTGTGTGTGTGTATATACCAGCCTGGTGGCTCAGTCCAGTCTAATCGATTTAATCACATATCATATAATTAAACCTGTTTCAAATGATAAGATACACCTGACCACATTTTGCATTTAATAACATTGCATTTCAATTAGTAATCTATTTTTTATTATTGAATACAGTTTAATGTTAAAATACTTTATGATATACAATCAGGTCCATAAATCTTGGACTCTCAGAATGTGAGCACACACACACACACACACACACACTGTTTGGGAGATAAATAATGAAACAAATGGCTGACAAGCAGTTGCACAACCAGGTGTGGCCTTTTCCTTCATTACTCCATGACCAATCAAGCAGATAAAAGGCCTGGACGTTGTTCTGAGTGTTATAGTTGCATTTGGTAGGTGTTCATTCGAACTCTTAACATGATTTTCAAAAAGGTGTCTATGCATCTACATCTAGGCATTTGGCATAGGCATATGCACGTGAAGGGGACCATCATTAGGCTAAAATAAAAATAAAAAATTTTTTGCTCTTTTGTTTCAAATTCAGTATGGTGGTGTACAGCGGCCAAATGCCAAAAAACTCTTTGTTCCAAATTTTATGGACCTGCAGAGTGCAGTTTACTCTCAAACAGATGAACACAAAGCAGCTAAACACAAAGTCCTTACAGTAAGTCAAGATAATAAACAGCAAAAGGACAGCATGGAAAAAAATTTTGCTCCTAAATTTATAAGCAATATGCATGCAAACTAGCAAACCTTCGAAAACAGCTTTATTTAGGCAGCTCTGGCTTACCCAAATTCCCAGCTGATGTAGAATTATGGAAGTGAAACTAATGACTAAAAGTATAAGGGCTGTTTGGGTCAGCTTTCGGTTGTGCAGAATAACAGAACACAATTATGAGATTAAAAACTCTCTTTATTTCTCTATATAGTCCCCTACTACACTGTTGCACTTATCCCAGTGTCTCACTAGCACTTGTTCAAATGGTTGCAAGTGTCCCATCACCGTGCTGTGCTTAAAGTCTTTTCTTCCGCTCATAAGACAACAAGTCCAGGTTTGAGTTGAACGACCCTCATATATCTGTAGCAGTGAAACACTGGGGATGTGTAGCTGTTTGGATTTAGAGACAGCTGAAATATAACAACACTGTTCAATAAAGATGTGCCATGAGCTATTGGGGCTGTGAACACACATCTTTTGCCTCTCTTTTGTGGGTGTCTATTAGTAACATAATGCAAGAATGGGTTTAAGAATCATAACGATCGTTAATAATTTTTTGCTTATGTAAATTTTGTAAAACAGTGTAAGCTCTGGAAAATTTGATTTCGTATTTATATAGGAAGCCGCAAACAACAATTTGTCTCCTCATGTCAAATATATGCCCATACTGTATGGTAATGAATACCTTTCCAGCTTGCTTTTGTAAATGTGTCCTCACATCAAATATGAATCATTTCTTTTCAAAGTCAATTTCACAAAAGCTAAAAGAGTTGCGTGCCTTTTCTCCTGTGGATTCCCAGCCAACTTATAGACCAACACATCATTCAGACATAAATTCTTCAGATAGATCACAAAACTCCAGGTCATGATGACATTTGCCAGACAATTGTTCAACGTGAATATTAGTTCCAGAGCATTTACTTTTCTGTTCTTTTTAGTGACATAGTTTAGACTTTAGAAGAAATTTTGAAGAAATCTGGCAAGCCTTTATATAGTATAAAGGAGAAAATATAAAAATGCTTAGTTAATCTTGTCTGCCCACCACTATCATGTTCATAGTGCTATCAGGTACTTTCTCAATATGACTCATTAAATCAATATGTAATCACACACAACCTAATAGCCACAACACATTGTTTTCCAGTACCTGCAGTGACCCAAATAACCCAGAAGCCAACCCATAGCTTCAGCTGACATTGTGAGAACTGATGTCATGATGTCTGTCTGCCATGGTCCCACCCACTTCTGAATGGCAAAAGGCACCTTATTTCCCAGATGCCAGTACCAAAACCCACATGCACATATAAAAAAACCCAGCCACGGACGCAGTTTTAGCAGGAAAAAACATCTAAAAGTTGGCATCTTCAGCACTGTCCATGTTGTGCTTCATGGTTAACATGAGCTACAAACCTAATTACCTACCTAACATAGGGCTGAATCCCAAATCCATCTCTAACCCCTGAATAAGGGCACTAATTGGAGTGTGGAACACGGAATTCTACATTGTAGCACACTAGCTTTCCATACGACGCTATTTGGGCTCATCCCCAGAACAGTTACTTAGTTATTAATTAGAAAGATTGAAATGTCAGGATTAGTTACCTGAACATCATTTTATGAACCAGAAAGCACAGTATATTCCATAGCATCGTCTCATTTGAGATAACACTAGGAAACTCTACCAAATTAAAATGAAAGCACATATTTGTGCACCATCGGAGATAATCTTATTATGAAAAATGTATATCCTTATAACCTTTTTCATCTATATTTACATACTTTTTTTTTTTTAATAAGTCAATAACAACAAACTGCATATGAAAATAATCCAGTAATCTGGTTATTAATCAGTGAATCTTTCTGTTATCACTCACTCACTCACTCACTCACTCACTCACTCACTCACTCACTCACTCACCGTCTATACCACTTTACTCTGTATTCAGGGTCACAGGGGGCCTGGAGCTCATCCTAGTAGACTTAGGGCACAAGGTAGGGTACACTCTGGACAGGGTGCCAATCTATTACAGTGCACACACACACACTCACACTCATTCACACACTACGGGCAATTTAGTAATCTGCAGGTGTTTTGACTGTGGGAGGAAACCGGAGTACCCAGAGGAAACCCACCAAGCACAGGGAGAACTTGCAAATTGCATATGTGCAAGGCAACAGTGCTAACCACTACACCACCGTGCCGCCATGCACCTCAAACCTAATTCTCAATGAAAATACATAACAGCCCAATATTGTTTGAGAGTACTTCTGCTGTCTGCTGTTGTGACTGCCAGCATGTGACTACGAAAGTTCTATGTAACAGACACAACACCCAACGCTCATCAACAAAGACAATAAGAGCTTCTTCACATGTAGGACTCGTTTACTTTACATGCATCATTGGTGGAGGTGAAAAAAAAAACAGTGCAGTATGTGAGTCTTTTGAACGTATAATGTATTACACATACAGTACCATTCACTTACTGCTACTGTGATGTCTCAAAAAATGACATCTAATAATAACGAACAAAAATATATGTTTTTTCATTTATTTTTATTGTTGTTGTGTTTTAATGTTATAGCTGATATGTGTATCTTTCTGCATCTAGATGTCTTTTTGATTACTGCATTTTCAACACATGAAAATGAACATGCCAAGCTCTGCACTGATTTCTTTAGTGTGGACTGAATCACTGAGGAAAAACTGCTGGAATGCAGCCACAAGGGTTTCTCGTGTGTGTGTGTGTGTGTGTGTGTGTGTGTGTGTGTGTGTGTGTGTGTGTGTGTGTGTGTGTGTGTGTGTGTGTGTGTGTGTGTGTGCGTGTGTGTGTGCGCGTGTGTGTGTGTGTGTGTGTGTGTGTGCGAGCGTGTGCGTGTGTGTGCGTGTGCGCGCGCACGTGTGTGTGTGTGTGTGTGTAGCATGACATATTATCAAAAACAGTGAATTTGAATTAATTTTCTCCTAGTCCTGTGCCAATCAGAGCAAGTTCAGGTCTGGTCTGATTAGAGAGCATGCACAAGTAAGAAAGAGAGAGAGAGTGAGTACCCATCATTATGTTTATAAGAAAACATAATACAAATGACTAAATAATAATAATAATGGTAATAATAATAATACTATACATAATACATATTATTATTATTATTATTATTATTATTATTATTATTATATACCCAGCACATATTAGTTGTAATATGCTTTTTAAATAAAACTTTATTTATAAATCAGTTATTTATCTTCATCGTCTACAAATTTGCATAATGAAATTACGATTATATCACTGTAAGACATCAAATCATGATTCTTCTTTCAGTTGACTTCCCAGCTGGTGCTGAGTGTTCTTGACACAACAAATTTGTGTATTTCTCTGATTTTCAAAGAGCAGGATCATTTGTACATCGTGTGCAGACAAATGGATCAGCAAAGTCACCAAATCCAAAATCCAGTTCTCAGCAACACTCTTGTGCACAGACATCAACACTGCACATGTTTAGAAAACCTGATGTTAACAAGATTCATGTTTTATTTGAAACGTATGAGGGCTACTGATAAAAGGAAGCAACACAATATCTTATTTTGATCTTATTTTAATCATTGCCTGCACCTATAGTTTCTTCATTCACGTTGTTCTTGTGATGTGGTCTGTGAAGTTGAAGGACTCAAATCTCAATGTGAGCTGTTCAAAAGTTAGTACTCACCTTTTAATTTTATGTTTAATTCAATTATAGCAGATCTCAGAGAAGTATTAAAGAAGTAAAACCTTAAATGAATAACAGCACATATTTTTTAATGAAGCCAAAACATAAAACAAATTCAAATGAAGCCAAAACAAAAAAAAAAACATGTGGGCAATATTAAGTACTCCCCACGCCACAATTAAATATTTATTATTATTATTATTATTATTATTATTATTATTATTATTATTATTATTATTATTATGTTTTTTTTTTATAGAGAGAGGGAGAAAGAATTTAAAGAGGATGTCCTAACTTTCTATCATGACTGTACATTCACTGGACACTTCATTAGGTACACCTGTTCAACTGCTTGTTAAAGCAGATAACACCAATCACACGACAGCAAAATGTTGGCATGTAGACATGAACAGGATGATTCTGCTGAAGTTCAAACCAAGGATCAGAATGCAGAAGAAAAAATATTGAATTGAACTTGGCATGCTTGTTGTTGAGTATTTCCAAATCTGCTGATCTATTGGGATTTTCACATACAACCAGAGAATGGACTGAAAAGAAGAAAAAAAAATCCAGTGGGTTTCAGTAAGGACTTAAATAACAAGGTGAAAATTCTGGGTCCATGCCAGAGGTCAGATGAGAAAGCCCTGACTGGTTCAAGCGGATGGAAAGGCTGAGTAACTCCAATAACATCTTGTTACAACCGTAGTATACCGAAGAGCATCTCTGAAAACATAACTTATCGATCCTTGATGCAGATGGACTACAGCAGCAGTAGACCACACTGGGCGTCGCTCCTGTCAGCTAAGAACAGGAAACTGAGGCTACAGTTCAGAAGGGCTCACCAGAAATGGACGATAGAAGATTGGAAAAATTTTGCATGGTCTTTAGAGTCTCGATTTCTGCTCTCTCATTGGGCATAAACAACAGGAAAGCATGAAAACATGTCTCCTGCCTTGTATCAGTGGAACAGGAGAGTCTGTGAGCAACGAGTTGGGTTAGCCATGTAATAGTGAGTAATAAGTAAATGAATAGATATTAACTATATTGGCCGTGGCTCAATGTCCATTACTTGTTACAATGCATTATTATTATTATTATTATTATTATTATTATTATTATTATTATTATTAAAAAAGATCAATAAATAAAAAGAAATAACTCTCCTTTGAAGCACTACCATTTGTAAAACATCCAGTGTCATTTTGCTTGACATGTGAGTGACTTTGGATTCAGTGACAGTGTCTGGTGCAATGAGCCTACTGACTTGGGACAAGATTCGATTTATATCTGCACTCTGAGACCCTGTAACCCCTGTTTAAATCAATAAAGCTGCCTCATGAATGGCAGAGGAGGAAGGGTCAAATGGGGTTTCCAGGGGCTTGATGAAATCTTTTAAAGTGAATATCTGCATCTGGATCAGATCTGGATCTTTAATCAGATCAGTTTATTATAGGCAGCCACATTTTCCGTGTCTAACGGTTATGCACAGCACTTTTTGTGGATCCTCCTTTCTAACAATCCTGACTCAGCTCTCTTGGGTTTTATAATTGCCTAAAGAGATCGATGTGGTTTTGTTAGACAACAACATGGTTGGGGTGGGTCTGTAGTGCAAAAATGACACAGATATTTTAATTGTAATTACAAAAAAAAAAAAAAAAAAACATATCTACAATAAGCTTTTAAAAATATAATTGCTCCTGCAAGAAAGAACCAGGTGGGAGCTGATTATATGTCTGAGCCAAATAAAAAATCTCATTCTAATTAGTTTGTATATTGCAGATTTTATATTGCTTTCAAATGCAATTTTAAGGTATGTGCTTTTTTGTCCTGGAAAATAATCAGCCTATTTAGAGCCCATTTGCTTTTCTGTGCTTCTAGAATTGGTTAATAAAACACAATAAAAGTACCAAAAAAATGAACATCTCTGACGCTCCAGTTATTTAATTATTTTTTAAATGACTGTGTTCTTACCTGGACACAAAAATGTGTTGTAGTTTTTTTTTCCCCTTATAAGCATGGAAATAATCAATTCTTTGAAACCTAACTTGGTCCAGGTAAAGCACTAATATTAAACTTTAATGCCACTTTTCTGAGCTGACCTTGTCATGGAGCAAAACTGCAAGTGACTTTAAATAATTCAGCATACTGCCTTTAATAACTAACTGTATTATGCATTGTCTGCTACGCCACTCCTGATCCCCTCCTATCTAGCAAAATGCATTTTTTTTCTGCAAACCTTCTGAAGATGATACATTCCAAGTCAAATTTCATTATGCTGAAATATTGAATACTTTATATTTTATCTGAATATTTTATTGTGTCTGTATATTCATCCTTTCTGTTTGCAATTCCCTATATCTGTGGTGCCACGGAGAGTTGCTACAAATGTTTTATTCTTATTTAAAAAAATATCAGGATCTATACTCCATTCATTCTTTAAATTGAAATAGGCCATTGGTGTTTAGTATGTAGAAGTTTATTTTTTCCTTATTGAAAGTACATTATTAATTCTGTGTGCGTAAGACAGTCTACTTTTATGTCTTTTAATATTTATCTAATCAATTTTAGTGCTTATGACATGAGATTGTTGCTATCAGATTTACCAATTTAACCATGTTTCGGAGAATCAGAAGAAAAAAAAAAGTCTAATGATAAATACCATTTTGGTTACTCAACACCCAAAAATGATTTATGAGTCTTGTCTAATGTATAAGCATAGCTCATTTGATATCTTACCATCACTTCCACCAACATAGGGAAAAAAATGCTTATTTACCAGTCATTCCCTAATTTATTTTAAGAGGAAAATTACATAAATTGTTGTAAACAAACTGTGATATTATGCTAATCTGTTGAAAACTGTTGAAAACAGGTCAAGACAGTTTCACATTGAGAGGAAACACATTGTTTGCCAGCCATCCCACACACACACATTGAGTACAGAATATCAGGTCTATGAGCATCATGAATGAGTGTCTGTTTACCCAAATGGGAGACAAGTTTCCCTTGGTTTATTTTGTTTGAAGTGCTTCAGAAACCTCATGGTATTTTCAAACAGTAAAAGGATCAACCCTAGCTCTCCATGAAACACATACACATGAAGTAAACTGTAGTTAGTCAAAGTTGAAAGTGCACTATTTATAGTTATGTCAAAGATGTCAAAGTTTTCAATGTGGCCTCATCCAAGGTCCAAATTATATGAACCCCCTCATGACAAATGTCCTTAAGGTTATTTAAATGTGTGCTCTCTCTCACCCATTCTCTATACCACCTGGAGCCTACCCCAGGGCACAAGGTGGGTACACCCTAGACAAGTGCCAATCAATTGCAGGGCACAAGCATACACATTCATACACTACACTCACTCACATGCTATGGGCAATTTGGAAATGCTAATTAGCCTAATCTCTCTCACACAGCCCAGAGGCAGGACTTGATCTCTTGACCCTGGAGGTACGCAGCCACAGTTCTAACCCCTACCATAAGCCTAAATGAGTATGATAAATTAATTGTATTAGATCCATAGAGGATTGTAGTTAGGGGTCAACACTGTGACCATGACACCCTGGGTTGAGGGTTCTAATCTCACCTCCAGTCCTGTGCACATGGATTTCCCTCCTGTCCTTGGTGGGTTTCCTCAGGGTACTCCAGTTTCCTCCCAAAGTCCAAAGACAGTGTTGCAGTGTTGGCTGGTTTGTTGATAGTTTGTGTGATTTGGTGTGTGAATGGGTAGATGCTTGTGCCAAGGTCGCTAAGATAAAGTTAATGGAAGATTCCACCACTGTGACTTAATGTAAAAAAAAAAAAGGGACCCATTGGCTTTGCTTCATGCATTCCTACTGTAGGTGTTTCAAGGCCCTAATTGTTAAATTGTAGATCTAAAGGAGACTTCTGAAAGCATGTTCTGACTAAATGATTAATAGTGTCTTACAGCTCTTCATGAACTGTAGACTAGTCTGTGACTCAATGTCGCAAATTTTATTTAGTGCTCATTATTATTCTTGTATGACTCATCGTGTGCTTGTCCATATTACGATTTCTACTTCAGTAGGGAAATTACTTAAAAAGTGTAGATGTTAAACTTCAAAACATCGCTAGATGATTATCCCATACAAATTCTTTTGAATGGACTTCAGGAGAATACTTGTCTCATTTTCCTGCTATCCTGAATGTTAGTAAAGAATGTGATTGAGTTGTGACTCTCATTTAGCTGTAAAGCATGTACTGTATGGTGCTGCTGACGCGTAATTCAGTGTTTAACGTTCCGCTAGATTTTGGAGCGTGCCTGCAGGGATTTGTTTCCATTCAGCTGAAAGAGCATTAGTGAGTCCAGGCACTGATATTGGGCGAGAAGGCTTGAGGTGCGCTTGGTGTTGCTGGTTATGCATCATAATGGTGTTCAGTGGGGTTGAGGTCAGGGTTCTGTGCAGACCAATTGAGTTTTTCTAGACCAACCTTGGCAAACCATGTCTTCACAGACCTCACTTTGTGCACAGAGGCATTGTTATGCTAGAACATGTTTGGGATCTTAGATCCAGTGAAGGTAAATTGTAATGCTGCAGAATACAAAGTGTATTGACAAGTGTGTGCTTCCAATTTTGTGGCAAAATAAAATATATAAGTATATAAGTACAAATATAATTACAAGTAAAGTATAAATATAAATACATATTTATATGTACATAACCATTGACCTTATAAAGGCAGTATAATTATAGAATGCACTTAAGATGTTTTTTAGTCCTCACCTCTATGAATGCCAATCCCCTTGGCCAAAAGGTATATTGAAACTGGATTGATCAATACACTTCAACAGTTATGTTGTTGTACAGCTTCTGTTTCGTTTGGCCATGATTAAATATGACTTAATCTTCCCCATTGTTTTTTTTTTTTTTTTTACTTTTTATAGGTATCTACTACTCTACCACTTGATCAAGACAGAATATGTAAAAAAATTCTCCATTTAACCCTATTGTCTGTTGATCATGGCCATTAAATCAGGCTTACATAGAAAAATATCCAAACTACAATATATACAATATATGCTACTTTTACTCTGTTTGACCAGTTGACTTTCCATAATGGAAAAAATGGAGGGAAAAAAAGTGGTATCTAGGAATTGAGTTGTGGGGAAGAACACTTCAGCACATTTACTCCTCATGAATTTGTATGAAGCATGGTGTTTTGCAATTCAAGGTTGTGTTTTGCCTGCCCGGCTTTTCCAAATACAATTCCTACATCAAAATGCATATATGTAAATATAAATACTATTACTTGTACTTATTGTTCATCCACATTTGACAGAAAATCAAATCTGACAAAGTTCAAAGAAATAAATGCCATGCTTGGCTTTTTTTCTTTTTCTTTCTTTTTTTTTTTTTTTTTTAGAACCAGACGGCTGTGATTTGGTCAAATTCAAATACAACATCAGAGCATGTACAGTACATCTCAAGGTTCAGACTTTTTTCAAACAGGATTTTTGACAAACAAAATAAGGGGAAAAGAAAACAGGTTGTTCAGTAGAACTCGATCTATTGTGTGTGTGTGTGGATGTACAGTAAGAATGCTAATTCATTATGACGTGCTCAATGTTTAGCGATATTAAAGTTAAAACACAACTAAGACCTGATGAGAAAAAGCAGAGCTGGGCAGAACTGAGCAACAAGCCAGTTGAGTGTTTCTTGGTATATATTGACTGGCTTGTTTAAACCCCGGCCAATACAAAAATGGAAAAGGAACAAACAGTATGTTTTTTTTGTTTGTTTTTGTTTTTTTTCAAACAGACTGGAGAACCCATCCAATTCTCTAAAATATTCTGGCAAGTGAATTTTGCATAACAGGCCGACTTTAATATCAGATAAACCTTTTGTTGTCATGAGCCACTTTGGGATATTAATCACAACTAGACATGTAAGCTGTTGGAAGAAGTATCTGTCCACATTGTGGCATTACTAACTTCTCCAAACAGTGTATTCACAGAGTCTTATACACAGCTCAACTGCAACGTGCGTATCTAGTGCCTAAGAGAGCATCTGTTTACTGCATATTGATGGAGTTGCTTATGCAAACCCCACTGGACACCTTTGCAGAGATGAAATACAAACATGCATTATCGATGAGACGGGAAAGGTTTCAATCATATCACTACTACTTTCTGGGGAGATATTTTAGAACCATGATGAGTATCACGAATAAGAGGAATGATTTAATATTAAATGGTGAGATATTTTTTATATTATAGCACGGGGTTTAGGAATCTGATTATTCAGAGGGGGTTGATTCATTTTAAGCTCTGATAATACGTGAAATGACAGGTTTGTATTAATGCAGTGTTTATCATTTCTGTAATAACAGCTCATTCATCAGATCCTCTTAATAAAAATGTAAGTCTAATAATAAACATGCTGTCGTTTAGCAAATATTAATAATTGTACATGTGGAGAATCTTCCGCGAGGAGACGTTTATAGAAGGGATGCTCGGTTTTAGTGCTTAGTTACAGTCAGTAGGTCCACCACCACTGGAAAGTCCCCAGGATATGCTTTTATGTTTGTTTGTTTGTTTGTTTGTTTACATTTGGGAGAGCAAAAAGAGAGGCTGTTGAAGAAACAACTACTGTACATGGACATACATATGTATAAAAATATAATTGCATAAAAAAATGACATGCCTTACTTTAGAAAATGAATGTATAAGAGGAATAGAACACTTTAGGGTGTACAGTTATGGGAAAATAATCAACTTTAGGGATATGACGACTATATGTGAAGCCTTGGGTTGATTGCTTCCCTATAACAGCATGTCCTATTGTGTTTTCCTCCTTACTTATTATCGGGCCAGCTCCGAGGTAATCTATTTAAGTAGGAAACAAGATTGAAGGTATATGAGGTACTGTGTTTTATCAGAGGAACTCGGAATTTGCTGACAAAGATCCAGAAAATGTGTTGTAGTGATTCAGGGGAAAAGCGTTAACGTTACCTTAATGTTCTTGGTCACAGGTATTTGTCCCAGCCAAAAGCAAGGTAAGAAACCAATAAAAGTGTGGAACATTTTAGTCAGTGCAGATTGAGGGAAAACAAAAGCTCGCTGACAGTACTATATTGCAATTCCTGTGCAGGCTCTCCTCCTCAGGGACAGCAGGCAAACAAAATGAAACGGCAGGCAAGCTTTAACGAAACGCCATCTATCACACTTTAAATACACTGCCCCCCCCAAAAAAAAATCCTGAAAGTGGCAAGGATTATAGGAGATCTCTGGTCTCCTATCAGTCACACGGCAATCGTTTTGATGTAGGGGAATACGAGCGCAAATAACCATTCACTCTTTTTTTTTCATTAGGACGAGCTTCTTTTTGTTCAGGGATAATTATCAGCTAGGGACGCCAGCACACTTGTCAGGTTGTAACCCAGGCTTTCGCTATATTAATAAGTGATGGTGTTGAGACAGAATGGACTCTGAGGATGTCAGCCGCAGTGGTGTTTGCAGTGGATTGTGTGGGCTAGGGAAGGTTTTCTTCCACACACAATGATGTCTCGCTTCATCAATCCTTCGTCTGGCAGGAAAAGGTTTTGTCACATTCCGAACAGTTCAAAAATACATTATAATGTTGCATTAGCATTTGGATAAGGCAGCACATTCCAGTGGGACAAAAAGAGGAACTATAAGAAAATCTCATTAACAAGTTTCTGATCCTAAGTTTCTGATATAATTTCTGTTTTTTATTGCGTTAATGCAAAATTGATTTCCCCTTCCTTCCTTTCTAATTTATATGCCGTGCAACATGTTTCTCAAGCAGCGTTTAGCCGCTGTTAAAATGTGTTACTTTATTCAAAACGACTTTTAAATGCTGGAGTAAATAAATCCAAATGCATAAATGGTCACTTGTGTGGTGAAAGTAATTATGTGGACATTGTGTTCTTCATGAAATTTGAACAGTATTTGGCAATTTGGAACTTTTTTTTTTCTTTTTTTTTTTTTTTCCACTGACTGTTTCACATTCCCCTCCACTGAGTAGGTCTTGCCGTGGTTTATAAATTATTACGAAATTGATCATGTCCTCTGTACTATAACAAATGAAAGGCATAAAAAGTCTAATTACTGCAAGTAAAAAAAAAAAAATTAAAAAAAAAGATATTATGCTTGAAATGAATTACGAACCCACATGAACCATTCACATGCTATATTATTAAAGGAATTGCAATGGGAATGTGTGCTCCCTGCTGCGATAAGCAAACATGTTTTCTATGAAATGAGGAAGCAAATGTGTCTTTTACAAACTCGTCACTGTTAAACATCGATGGGGGCGGTTTGACTTCATCTGCCGCCAGCTCACAGACATGCAGGCAGTGCCAGACACCCACAACAAAAGCAGTGCATACAGAATCAGTGACCGAGGCTCAGTCAGACACAAGTGGGTCCTTGTTGTTTGGAAATAAAAAATTTGCAACATTTAGACTTATTCTACTGCGAGGTAACCTGTTCCAACCAATGTATCCTCCGGGACTCAGGGCACAAGTGACCCTATACAGGGCACAAGACAGGCTGTACCCAATACACAATGCAAATCCACCAGTGAACATGAGCAAATTGACACACTCTCTCACACACACACACTCCAGGCCAATTTGGAAAATCTGATGTCTAATCTGCATGTCTTTGGACCGTGGGAGGAAACCAGAGTACCCAGAGGAAACCCACAAAGCATGGGGAATACATGCACAAAGGGATTGAAACCCTCTACCCTGGTTAAGGTGCTAACCACAATGCCACTATGCCACTTAATGTAGATCATGTTTTTAGTAATTAAATACATAAATACAGTAATTGTGCATGAATACTCATTGAAGAAGGCAGTTGTGGTGAGTAGGTAATACATTCCAGATGAAGGATGAAACTCAGGCAAGGCCGTTTTTCAAAATATTATACATTTCATAATGCAAAAGGTAATGTAGGACAAAGGCCCATGTGGGCTTTTTTTTTTTTTTTTAAGAAATGTACAATCCTGTGTGCTTCCATTATATTTGCTTATCTCCAATGTAGGAACTTCTAAGCTTTTAACTTTAATCATTCTCGAAGCAGAAATGTATTATGGTTGGATTGGTGAGGGAGAAGCAGCCTTTACTTTTAGTGCTGGTTGCTTAGTTTTGCATTAATGTGTGTAGGCAGTTCAGACGCAGGCTTAGAGACTGAGAGTGGCATTCTAAATGAAGCTGTTAAATAGCACTTTCCTGTTTATTGGTAGGAACAAAAAACAATTAATGCTGCATTGAACATTTTCAGTTGGATAAATTGTTAAGTCTGTGAACAGAGAGTTAGTATTGGCTCTGCAGTGTGTTGTAGTGGACTGAATAAATAAATAAGGTATAGGATTTTTTTTTATTTTTTTATGTAAGTGCTTGTCTTTGAATGATTAGAACAATAAGTCTTGGCCATGACCAGTGGAAAATAAACACTTCACAATATGACTCATAAAAAAAAAAAGAAGAAAAAAAAAGTGTGAGGCAATTCCAGCCAATTAGTGCAGTCAGCCTCTATTTTGGCCACGGTGGGATTACAATTAGAATGGCAAATGAGGCAGCAGATGTTGCAGCAGGCCGTCAGATGTTTGGGAATATTGAGGTTATGAGCCAATCAACATTCTCACATTGGTCACCAATTGGTCAACGACTGGCACAGCCATTGTAGTTCCTACAAGGGTACATATGTAAATCATTATATACAAGTATTAGACATAATATTTATGTTTGCTACTAAAGCATTGTGGAGCAAACTGAATATTTTATTATATCTAGACATTGTTTGTGACATATATTATTAGATGACTAAGTAATCAAAATGTGTTTAAACATTACAATATACTGTATTATTTGCAATAACACATTGCATTTGGCAGTATTTATCTATAGTATGTTAGATGGCATTGGTTTATTTACCAGACCATAGGTCAGATCTGTCACACCCGTTATTGATTTATTCACAAAACACCAAGGACAAGGTTGTTTTCCAGGAAACACTGGAAAAGGGGCACAACATGTAGCATATACTCACATTATGGATACTCAAACTGTGGGGGAGAAATGCAATATTTCTTGGAGTAAATAGTATTTTGTCTATGTCTTACATTGTTGTCAGGCTAGAGAGCTGGCTTTGTCCCTCAGAATAAAGTGGTCCCATGCGGTCCATTGGCCTTCAGCAAAAGACAGGTAGGAGCTGTTCACTGTTTATTTTACACACCTCTTCTGTCTCTTCTCCCTTCTCACCCTTCTCCTTTTACTTCCCTAAGCACCTTGCACTTCAAGTGAGTCATCAGTGAGAGCACATTTAAAATACTGCAAATTTTACCAGTACAGATGTAACACCGTCCAGGAGCTCCCTTTAACCAACACTGGCAGTGAAAATCACTTACAGCACATGCCTTTCTGTGCATATATAAACTTATACTTTTGCTTACACAAAATAAGGTTACGAAATTTTGAGTCAGTATTTGATACTGTATTAATATTGTTGTTGAACAGCCATTGTGTCCTTTTCATCTTATCACCTTGGTCACATACAGTAACAGGTCTTATTTATACCTTATAAGGCTATGTGCACAACAGTGGCTCCAAAGTCAGCAGTACATTCCTATAATATCTTACAATCTCTTTTAATTTGAGTGTATTTTATATCATTTTGGAAACATTTGATGCTCTGCAGCTGCTAGTTTGAGTTGGGTCCCCTCTTACATGTCCTATGTAGGAAACACATTAGCCTTTCTGCTGCCTTGTATTAGAGTGATCACTCCAAAATGCAGACATGAACTCCTCTTTGATGGAGCTGATCAAAATCCTGCTGTTGGCATTATGACATTTAGACCAGGACAAAGGATGGCGCTCTGTTTAGCCAAGTGTAACTGGCACAATATGCACTGATGGAAATGTTACCCAACCCCACTTGCCAGGGTTGGCAGTAATCCTGTTCATATTATGTAGGTTATTATTGTGCTCACCAGTCAGATTCCTGTTGAGGATGCTCAGAGGAATCGTAACAACTACTAATTTCAACTTGGGGATGTTGAAATTAATGAGATTTCAGACATGGGTTATTAGTCTGTGACTAAATAGATGCAACCTTGTGTCAGTGAGAAGTGCACAAGCTCTACCTTGCTACAAATGTGAGGCTTTTTCTTGAAAGTATTCTATGTGGTATTGGTGACCCATTGGCTCAGGGTACACTGTAGTTCTACAGAGAAACAAAAGCCATGTGTAGCAGTAGTGTGATAGGAAACAACATCAAACAGCTAAAACTGAAGCTGGTCCAACTAATGGGAGAGACACCACTGCATGCTGCTCTAGTGCCGTGGTAAGATACATAAGTCCTTAAGATACATAATGTCTTTAAGTGACTAGATGCGACTAGTTGAGTAGCAACTAGTCCTCAGGAGTGGTGTTCCAGACCCAGGAAAGGTTTGGTATGGTATAGATGGAGCTAGGTATAGGCATGGTATGGGCACTGGTGTGGATATAGGTACTGACTTGCAATAGGTGGATCCCTTAGAGAAAATGAAAGGTAAAATAAACTCAACCTTGTTGACTGTGGTTCTCCGTGGCTGAACTGGAAAGTCTACCTGGTCAGGATGTAGTGACTGACCTCACTGTAATGTAGACATGTTTCTGCCACAACTGCTGATTCTGACCACACTGTACAGGTTGTTCTCTCTGAATTATGAGCATGAGCATGTAAGGGACTCAGTAGTCCAAGAGACACTCCAGAACTCAAGAACCACTTTTTGCAAATCATTAGCACTTTATAATTTGCATTCAGGTTTCTTGATTACTAGCTTTACTACAGGGACAGTTTGATCATGAAAAGTCTAATTATCTTGAAGGGTTGTTTCACTGGAGGTTCATAAATTTGTCACTGCCTTTGGAAGGGGGTAAGTTGTGGGATCTCTTCCTTTTACTGGAGTCCCATGAGATCTTTCTTTAATCTTTCCATACAGGATGCTAAATTGAAATGGCTTCGACCTTACCTTCTGTAGGTTCTACAAGGTTACCATTGCCTACTATGACATTGTGGTATAAATGATCTATGCGATTATAACCATATTATAGAAGAAGTAGAAGTAATAGTACATGTCACCGTAGTTCTGGGGATAAACACTGGATCATTTCCAAGGGCAGTCCAAGAGTCGTTGGATAAGCTATGCTCCAATGCCATACAGAATCATCCAACCATAAGACTTTACGACAGTTGTTCTATAATTCCAGAGACAACAATACTAAAAAATTGTGTGTTTTATATCTCACACAGTAACATTCAGTATATTACAATCTTTAAGCAAAACTATTTTGCAGGTTTTCTTGATACTTTCTCTAATACTGACTTCAGGATCCAGTGTTGAATTAACTTACTGCGCCCAATTGGCTTCCCCTGGAGATTGGGTAAAGGTTTCAGGCCACATATTGTAGATACAGAGCAAAACAGAAACATATTAGTAGGTTCTCTGGAAGCTAGCTCTGTCTGAGCTTGTGGGAATAAGGTAGAAAGCAGACTCATGAAAAGAAGATTAATGGTTCATCCCATAAGCCCAATCACACTCTGTCTCTGAACAGAAGAAGAAAAGGAAGAAGTAAGATAGTTAAAGTCTTTTGTGCTTCTTCTATAATCTGCTCAGTTTTTTACTAATGGTGAAAGATGATCATAACAAGAGAGAATTCTGATTTATTAGTCAGGGTAATTTACCAAATGCATTTATATGAGTTGCCTCTGATTCATCACAATTCATGAGTAAAGTCCACTCAAGTGAGACTGATAATGCTTAATTCATCACATTCAGCAGAGGGTGTTTTATATCATTTACTGTATAGCTCTCAATGCATTGTAACCTATGTGTTCACTACCTACATCATAGGTGTATACCATCCATATCAGTCAATAACATTACCAACATACAGCATTAACACATTAACATTGATTATCAATAAAATACCAGTAAACTGGTGGCAGAATCATGGGCAGGGTAATCATTACCCAATGGGTAATGGCTTACCCATGCACATAGGGACCAAAGGCCATCTTATCCAGTCTAATCCTTCGGGAAAACCAATGCAGCACAAATCACCAAAAAGCCATTGCTGGCCACAATACAAAGGTATCAAAACAACCAGTACACCACAGCTCACAGCACATGGGGCCGAGCAGGCAAGGAGCCCAAGACCGCCAACCTGGCCTCCAAATTCCACTGATCCCAATCCAATTGAACAATCATGGGATTGTTCAAGTCTGATCCACAGAGACCCCCCCTGCAACTGACAGCACCCAAAGGAACCGCGCCAACATCCTGTTGCCAGACACCACCAGAGATGATGTGATGAGAACATGCTCAGAGGGGACAGAGCTGCCCTGTGGCACAAGTAGTGGCACAAGTAGTGCCTAGACATTACTGGGAACAATGTTTGGTACTATGTGTAGTTATGGCTGATCAGTGTATATGAAGATTCTTGAAGCATTAACAACAAAAACCACTGGAAAAAAACAAACAACATAAAACCCATGGTATGGTAGTATGGCTGAGGAATCAAGAGTCACCAGAACAGTTCTACAAGTCCTTGGTGCTGTACAGGGGAATGTAGACCTTTATTCTAAAAGTTACTCCCTCAGGTAGAGTTTTGTTGATGGCAGATGATGGAGAGTGATGTAATTTAAATGTCAGTCCAAAACTTCTACTAGGTCTCCAGTTGGGTTGAGAGCTGGTGATGGCAAATATTATACCATATGATTTTCTTAATTTCGTAATACTTCCCAGTGTTTACTGATATCAGATACTGGCACAATAAATTTTTACTAACAAAGTAAAAAAAAAAAATAATAATAATAATATCATACGTCAGAATATCCTTGGATTGATTTGTTGGTACTCTTTCATCTATGGGGACAGGTGGACCCCAAATGCTCCCTTCAGCATTCTGTATTCAGTGCAGTGAAATTTATTGGAAATGTTTCCATGGAAACCTTTTTTCAACATCTAGGCACTTTGGCAGCATAAATGGCAAAGCAGTATGTCTGACTATCAGAAGTGTGCCTAAAGACAGAGAGGATCGGCGGCACTGCAGATTGTTAAACATGCACCGTATGAGGTCTGGTGTATTAGAGGAAATGTTTAGGCAGTGCAGCAGCTCCAGTGGTCATTCCTGAGGTCAGGTTATTGACTTTGGTTTGGGTTTCTTCTGGGTCCTCCAGCATCCAATACTTGCAGCAACGTTGATATAATGTGCTAAATTGCTTTTCTTTTACTGTAGGTTTTAATGATTGTGTGAATGTGACTGTGATGGACTGGCATCCCATCCCGGTGTCTTCTCCTAACAAGTGCTTTCGGAAATATGCTATGTTAGAATATCTTTGTATTGATTTGACTTGTTCCTCTATGGGAACAAGTGGCCCCAAATCAAGGCAGCAAAATGCCCCTACAGCATTCTGTACTCAATGTTGTTACTCCAGCCGCATAATTTGATTAAAATTAAATTCTCTCCTTCAGCATCCAAAACTTGCAGGTTGGTTGATTCACTACTACAAATCTGCCTTTATGTTTGAAAGATTATGTGAACATGTCTGGGTGGGTGTGCGATTGTGGAGCCCCGTGATAGACTGGCATCCGTCCCAGGATGCATTCTCACAGTGCTCCATGTATAGACTCCTGATGATCTGTATTATCTACAAAGTTACAGGATCTACTGTTGGTGTATGAAAAGTTCAATATAATCAAAAATGACCCAGCTGTTCTGCTGTCCTTCACGCCCCAAAGCCTTGGTTAACAGTTAATCCTGTACTTAATCCACAAAGTCAAGGTAGAGACAAAAAGAGACAGTTTTTATGTGCATCACTATTATCACTGACCAAGATTTGGAAAACCAGTAAAAGCAATTCATTATGTTTAAAAAACCACAACCTCAGTGACTGCAAAAAAAGATATATATATTAAAAATACAAATAATACGCGTCACAGTGGCTTAGTAGTTAGCACCGTGGCTCCGCACGACCAGGGTCAAGGGTTTGATTCCCGCCTTTGGTCTGTGTGCGTAGAGTTTGCATGTGCTTGGTGAGTTTCCGCCGGATACTCCAATGTCCTACCATGGGTCATAGACATGCATATTAGGTTAATTGAGGTTCCCAAATTGTCCATAGTTTGTGTGTGTGTGTGTGTGTGTGTGTGTGTGTGTGTGTGTGTGTGTGTGTGTGTGTGTGTGTGTGTGTGTGTGTGTGTGTGTGTGTGCAATGGATTGGCACCCTGTCCAGTGTGTATCCTGCCCCATGTCCACAGTCTCCTGGAATAGTCTACAGGCCCTCAAGACCCTGTAGAAGTATACGTGGTATAGAGGATAATGCTAACAAATAAATAAACACCAGGCAACTGATGCAGGAACTCAACTTGACATGATCTCAAAAAGGGAAAGAAAAGGCTGCAAGTGAAATTTAATAACAATCCTATGTGAATTAACTGGAAAATCCAAATATTCCCTACTCATTCTACTACCCTGATCGTCATCACCATCAAAAAATAAATCTTTGTGCTGTTGATGTCGCAAAAGAAAATTTACGTCTCAAGAGCATGTCTCATTGAAGAGGGACCACAGATACCCTTGGATGTGATATTGATGTGCTGTTCAAATAATTCAAGCTGTGTGATACGCAAATCTCAACACACATTAAGCTGAATTTCTTTGACCACATCACCATTCTGTTTGATTGTTATACTTCTGTTTTTTTTTTGTTGTTGTTGTTGTTTTATGCACTGAAAGATTACTGCAGAGTCTACACCCTGCCAAGATCAAACCCTGCTAATCTTTATTCCAATGGTGCACTTTCATCAGCCTGGCTTTTAAGTTGCATGGATAAAAACTGTGATTAATGCGAATTTAACTCCCGAGACTTTGGAGGTGATTGTTCTTTAAGTGTAGATCCTCCCAGGGACAGGCAGCCTCTCTTCCCTGTCACAAAGTCAGTGATTTTTTTTTTCTTTTTCCCTTTTGCTTGAGCATGTCATCATGTCAACAGTGCCTGGCCCTCTTTCCCTGTCCTGGTGGTCCTTTGTCCATTAGTGCGTCTTCTTCTCGGGCTCTGCTCATAATCCCAGAGCCATGCTGTACATGTCAGATCATCTAGCTATGTCCCACAATAGGGGAGCCATGTCGTCCCTCAAGTACACTCTGCTTTTAAATCGCCCAGAGTACTAATGCGCATACTGTATTCAGTCCTGTTATCCTACATAAAGGGGACTTTATTCATTCAGTGAAAGGTTAGCTCACTGAGATGAGTTGATATTCATCTCCCATTTCAATTACATCCTAAATTCTCTCTTTGAGAATCCGATGCAACTGAACTCAGTCGGGGTCAACAGACACATTAACATAATAATACTGAAAGTTAGTTGGAATCACTTTCAATGCACAATAATGCACCTGTCTAAATCCTTCAAGACAGCTTGTATAAACCAACATAGTCTCTTTGATAGGCATTTCTAAGCATTGGTTTGCATTAACACCTGTGACTTTTAGTTTTTTTACCTTCCAGATTGTCTTATGTACAATAGAAGATTATATGGCTGATGCGACAGCTGCAGTGCCATTTAGCACTTGTTAAATGCAAAAACAAAACGCACACATAAAAAAAAAAACTGTCTAACAAAGCTAAACAAATACTCATCACAAATATTTATTTACCAAAATGAAACTTTATTGTTAGAAAAATATTGTAAGAATAATAGCGCAAATCAATTAATTACAGGATGAAGGAAATGTGACTGTTTTCATTTTTATTTCAGTTTTGAGATGACAAGTGATACTTCATTCTTAATCCAATACCATTTCTAATTCTGTCTATATATCGAAAATGGGGGCTATGGCTGAGCCATTTGAGATGTCAAAAATCCCTTTGCAATTTTGCATCCTTAATGTCTTGAGATCATATTGGCCCGGTTTGGTGGCGATGGTATAAATCCCCTAAGAGGAGTATATCAAATTTCATTGGGTGTGTTTGGCAAACAACCCAAAATAACTGACTTCCTATTGAGTAAAGTCCATGACATGCATAGCGAAAGTTGTTAGCTCAGTGAGACCTAAATGTGTATCAGATTTCACATGTACATGCAAGTGCGCTATGCAGCAAAAGCTCCAGTAAAGGGCCTGCCGATTCATTTCTGTAGATTCCAACCTGTCTGCTTATTTCCATTACTTCTTAAGCATGTTAAGACCTCCAAAATGCCCTGTATGCCGAGGTCTCTTCACACACTATGACATCATAGGGTTGATGTCATAGAGCTTGGCCCCCAAAAATAGCTAAGAAATATCACACTCTTTTTGGACACTTAGCCAGCTACAGTACTTCATCCTTACATGCATTAGTTTCCATCATTATTATTTTTATTAGCATAAGGTGAACGTCACGGATTTGTTAGGTAGTCAGAAATTATATACATAGTTTACAGCAGGGAATTTAGAGTCTCTGTGTAACACCTCGAATCAAGGTATAAGGTTTAACTAATTCATACAGTAAGTTATTCCCGATTAGAATTGTACGTGTCTGTCTTTGTTCCGGCAGTAATATATATTTTTGGTTTGGTGTGTGTGTGTGCGCATGCATGTGAAAGATTTATTCTTTTGCTGATAAAAATAATAATGATGATAAAAAATATATATGTATGTGACAAAAAAAAAGTAAATGCTACATGCAAAATACCACAGAAGAAAATGTAGTGGTTTAACACATGTACATCAACTGGGGGAACAGAGACCTTCGAAAGGAGCCAATCAGAAACAGGTCATACCCCTACCAGCTTCTGATTGGCTGTAATTGTCCCTGCTCTAGACTCTGATCGGCTAAAATTAAAAGCGTTGTAATATTGAGCGCACACAGGAGAGAGTGGAAATAGAGTTTGTGCATGCGGGAATACAGAATGCACGCCAATGAGACTTGTAATGAGTGAAAAATTCAATTTAGACACAAAACAGAGTTTTTTGCTCCGGATTTTTATCCCGAAAATAACCTAAACTGATAAGCTTGTTTCGGTCTGCCTCCTTGTTTTGCGAATCTCTGGCAAGATTGGTGAATTAATAGTGCTTTGTATTGTGTGAGCGTGACAGTACTCGCTGTCAAGGAAATAAATAAATAAGCGAACATGAGAATGAATGCATCGTGAAAAAATGCAAGTGAATTTCCGTAATTTAGAAATGAGATCGCATGTATATATCGCTCTTTTTGGACACTTAGACAGCTACAGTACTTCATGTGAGAATCGAACTTGTTATCTTGGAGCTAATGCTAACTACAGGCCTAGGGTCACTGTGATAAAGTTAAATCGATGAGAAGTATGTACAGTCAAGTGTGTTTCCAAAAGGTGCTAAATTAATTATAAGCCTAAAAAAAAATTGTTCTAGGTAACTTTTATTTGTTTATATTATACATAAGTAATTTAACACTGTTATTTGTGTAAGTTATGAGAACACAAAATATCTACCGTCAGTAATGCTCAGGTGATATTCAATTCAAATCAGTTGTCCAACGCTTTTAACAATGGTCTTTGTCGCAAAACAGCATTACTGATTCAAAAGTAAATTATGGAAATGAGTTTAAAATTTGTGAGGAAATATGTATGAATCCAAATGATCTGATTGTTCCAGGAGAAGTGTTTAAGTTAATATGAAGTCCACTTTTGTTATTGGAGGCTCGGGTACAAAACTGCTTGTGAAAGCTGTCCTGAATGATTGAAAGTCAAGTCAAGTAGGCTTTTATTGTCATTTCAACCATATACAGTTCAGTACACAGTGAACCGAAACAACGTTCCTCCAGGACCAAGGTGGTACATACATGCACCGACATAAATTAACAACACAACATAAATTTAACAACGCAGATTTTTTACATTTTTAAGTTAACCTAAAAAAAAACTATAAATTTCTATACAAAAAAGAGACAATAATAGACAACAGACAACAAAGTGCACGTGCAAATGTGCAGACGAAGAGTTACATGACAACACAACAACGTAACACGTTACAGTAAAGAAATACCTTTTTAGTGATGAGGTATGGGTTGAGGTAGTGGAGAGAGCAGCAAGTAAACAAAATCGCAAAGTGAAATAAAATATTGTGCAAATATTGCAAAGAGCAGTTCAGATAGGTAGGTATGAACAAATTAAGGTGGTTGTAGATCAGTGTGATTGTGCATGTGTGTGTTTATCAGTTCAGTCCGGATGTTATTTAGTTCGTCTGTTTTAGTGATTTGTGTGTGTGTGTGTGTGTCTGTGTGTGTGTGTGTGTGTGTGTGTGTGTGTGTGTGTGTGTGTGTGTGTGTGTGTGTGTGTGTGTGTGGGTGTGTGTGCGCGCGCGCGTGTGCAACTCTTTGTGTTGAGGAGACGGATGGCTTGTGGGTAAAAACTGTTACACAGTCTGGATGTGAGTGCCCGAATGCTTCGGTACCTTTTTCCAGATGGCAGGAGAGTGAAGAGTGTGTGTCCGGTCAGCCACAATGCTGATGGCTTTGCGGATGGAGCGTGTGGTGTAAATGTCTTCGATAGAGGGCAGAGAGAACCCGATGATCTTCTCAGCTGTCCTCACTATCTGCTGTAGGGTCTTGCGGTCTGATATGGTACAATTCCCAAACCAGACAGTGATGCAGCTGCTCAGGATGCTCTCGATGGTTCCTCTATAGAAGGTGGTGAGGATCGGTGGTGGAAGCTGTGCCTTTCTCAGTGACTGCAGTCAAAAGTCTTCAGAGAACAACTGTCTGCATCAGCCAAGTCCTGTGCTGCTGACCATTTTCATGGTCAAGTGGAACCATCCTCAGTCACCACACGCATCCCAAGCCGACCACAGGGGCCTCCATGCGACAAGATCTCCAACCAGACACGGGGCACCAGGCTGAATCAGATAGCTCAGGAGGGCAGGGGCTCAGGAGTGTCATTTGTAGCTCAACAGAGACAGAGAGAGAGAGAGAGAGAGAGAGAGAGAGAACGGTTAGATATGGTCATAGCCACATCATGTACACCGTATGGTCAGTCTAAACTTAGTGCAGAGTGAAAGCAGGCACTATGATGGCGTAACTAAGAACCAGAAGGAAACAGACATAGGGACTCACTGGGTTGTAAAGCAACCAGTCACTCTACCATCAACAAATGTGAGTGATCAGTGAGAGTGGGGAAGATAGCATCTAAACAAACCAGTTCACCATAATACTCTACCTCACTGACTTCCGCAGATCTGATCCTTTACCAAATACAAATCCAATCACAAAAGGCTTGGCTAAATTTAATGAAAATAAGTTTTTGGCCTAGACTTAAACACTGAGACTTTAAGCATTAATTAGACGTCTATTCCATAACTTTCTATGTTATAAGTGCTGCTGAAAATATGTTTATTGAATAAAGGGCTTGGCCTCTCCAAATCAGCACTACTCTGTGATACACTCCTAGAACAATACATTACTTAATGTATTGAGACAAGGTGCTGCTGAAATAACAGATGGTGTGGCCTTTCCAAATCAGCACTACTTTGTAAATGACTAGCAAAATCTTTTGTTGTGAGAGAAATAAATAACAAAAACTTTTAACATACAACACCTCCTGCCATCATGCCAGAAAAAAAATTGTACAGGAAACACTGTAATTACATTATCAAACCAGAAGTTTGCAGACACCTGGGGCCTTAGTCAAACTGATGGCACAAAGTTGGAAGCACACAATTGTACTGAATGTTTTTGCACGTCATACCATTACTACAAAAAGCCCAAACATGCTCCTCAACAACACGACATTGTCCTTTAGAACGAAATGAGATCCATAAATACATGATTTGAGAAAATTGTATATAGATAGATAGATTGATAGATTGATAGATTGATAGATTCAAGTGTCCGGCACAGAGGCCTCAACCCACGTAAACACCTTTGAGATGGACTGGAATACCGACTACAACACCTGACATCAAAGCTCTTGTAGCTGAATGAACTCAAAACAGTCAAATGAACAAAATCTAGAGAAAACCATTCACTGGAATGGAGCCATAACAGCAAAGGTGAACCACTATGTAATGTGATTTGTAAAAAGCATGCATATGAAAAGTAAGTTAGTTTTTGTTATCGCTTGAGGCAACCAAATAATTGCCTCAGATGGTTCAAATAATTGTCTGCACAAAGTTTAATATAAATAAATTCGACAATTACACTTTTACACTAAAAGTTACACTAAATTAAACTAATTTACACCAATTACACTGAAACCATATTGACTGTATTAAAATAATTTTGATAGAAAAATTCCAAATTCTTGCTTGAATGACCATAATTTAAATATTTGAACCATTTTTATTTTATTTTATTAAAACAAACAAAACCATAAATAACATAAAAATCATCGACAATGTTCTTTGTCAACTATAAGACGTAAAAATAAAATAAAAAACTGTTTATAAATAATCTTTAACTGTAAGAAATGTTTTCACAAAATTGCCAAAACAGTATATTCTTACTTGTATGTTCTTACTAATGATGTTCTTTCTCAGACTTAAAACAGACTTCAGGAGAAAATGGCTCACTATTGCAATCAACCGTCTATTACAACTAGTCAGAAACCTGAAAATGGCAGGGTTTTTTTTTTCTCTCCTCCAACTGCATCTTACTGCAGATAATTCTAGGCTGAAAAAGTATTTGTCCAAGGAGAAGGTAAATTGCTACGGAATTCGGAGAGAAAAGTCAAAACTCTGAGAAAAAAATGTGAAGGTGAAAGTCTGAGAGATAAAAGTCAAAATTCAGAGGGAAAAAAAGTCAACTCAAATTGACTCAAATTGATCATTTTATGGTCGTAATTTCCCGAAAAGACCAAATTTACTCCAAGTCCTGAGTGAACTTGGCCAATCACAATGTAAAACAGTGCTGCAGGGGTAAATCTTAGTTTAAGGTTTACGTTTGTTACTGTAAAAGTGATAACGTATTAGAAAGAACACAGTCATTTATAGTCAACCTGTTTTTCTCTCTTTACACATTGCAGTTGGCAGAAGCGACTTTTTGGCAGGACAGTATTGACAAACTTGTACAAGATGCGGCTCTTAAGCTCACACCAGCTGCTGGTTATCCAAATTGAAGGAGCAGGTACGGTCTAATCAAATCATGAGTGCATTTGAGCTCGTGCTTTCCCAGTGAGCGATCACTGATCACCATCGTTTGTTCCGCTCATGCATTTTACTCTTCTTCTGCTTTAAACACAAATTTGTTCTCACTTGAACATACATGTATTTTCACAAATATATACAACTGTTTTATTTATTGTCATTCATAATAGGAAAAAAAAGTATTTTACACATGGCGGTACAGTGGCATTGTCGCCTTGCACCTCCTGGTCCTGGGTTCGATTCCCGTGTCGAGTCTGAGTGCATGGAATTTTCATGTTCTCATCCAAAGACATGCAGATTAGGCTATGTGTCAAAGTGCATGCGAATGTTGACCAAAGGTTCTACCACCTTTGTACATAATGGGAATCAATACAATGGTCACCATTGGCCTCCACGGCCCCTGGCTTAACTACAGAGGCTCCTACAGTAGATGGATGGGTGGATGGATGGATGGATTTTATAAATGCCACTGATGATTGCTGTGCAAGGAGCAACACCTAACTTTTAGCTTTTAGCTGCTTTTCCTCTGAAAAAAAAAAAAGGCAACACTGCTACCTTTCAATCAAAGTAGACTGTAGTGTAGACTACTAAATCACAACCTGTGGAAGAATCTGCTGGCAGTCATGTGATTTCCAAAAGCGCATTATGATTTGGTTTATTTTTTACACGCTGGGATTATCGCTGACACAATACGGCCTCAGGTGAGGAGTGTGTATGGCAGGTGCACACTGAAAGGTGTAAGGTCTGCGGAAGAATGTGTGAGAGGAGAGAAAAATGCAGACGGTTCTGTGTTAGCATTTCCCAAGGGGATCAGGGAACTCAGAACGCTAAGCTTGCCATCTGTTCATTGCTAAAGCTCCACAGAGAAGTGGCCAGTCTGAAGTGCCGCTGAACAACTTAATAACGAAGCGACCAATTTCAGACTTCCTGTTTGTTTCAATGCGGTTTGAATTCTAGCTACTAACAGGAGTTAGTAGTCTGGTTGAAATTTGCATGTTGGCTATATAAGCTGCTGGACTGAGAAAGGAAAGCTGGAGCGACAGAGCTCCCTCGTGGTGAAATTACTGCATTACAGTGTTGTCTAAAATCCATCCCTGTGGAGTGTGCACATTCACCATATAATGAGAGTGTCATGCATTTACCTTACTTTTTAATTGAGTCACGATAAATCATTTATTCATTCATTTATCACACTAATTAATAATTTATTTCCTGATCAGTGTTGTTGTGGATCTGGAGCCTATCCTGGGAACATTAGGTGCAAGGTTGGAATACAGCCTGGATGAGGCATCAATTCATCACAGGATACCACACATTCACAGCTAGGGGCAATTTATTCTGGTCAATCCACCTAATGGCATGTTTTGGGAGGTGGGATGATAAACGAGAACCTGAACGGACCCCCAGAGACACTAAGAGAACCTGAGAAACTCGACGCATACAATAACTCGAGCTCAGGATTAAACCTTGTAAGGCTGTGTGAGGTTGTGAGGCTGCAACACTATACTCGGTGCACCACTGTGCCAGCTAAAGTGCATTTTATGTGATATTTTAGTAATGAAGGCATGCATGGTCAAAGACCAGCATAATAAAAAAAAAGTCAAAAAAGAAAAGGTATCAGATGCGTTGTAGATTTTAGAATGCGGGAAATTTTAGCATGTGGGAAATACGCATGCAGATGAAGTGCATTAAAGTGAATCTTACAGCCTGTCACGGTGTATCAGTGAACTGCGGCATCCTTATCACCTAAACAAATGTTCAATAAATTTGAGAAAAGAATAAAAAATATATATATTGTTTTTGTGCATAATGTCTAATAAACTAGACACCTTCTTACCTTAATAACTGTCCAATTATACAATGTTAAACTGCTCTGAGATTATGGTTTCACTGAGGTCAGAAAAAATTCGAAATAACAGTGAGAGAGAGAGAGAGAGAGAGAGAGAGCATTTGGCACTGTAGAACTGAACACAGGAAGGCCGTGCGGGAAATAAGAGCAGTTATTTCCCTGTGCTCTTTGAAGCCAGACTTTAACAAGCTGTACTTATAAAGGCTGAGCAAGCGAAGGCGGGTCTGCTCTTAAGCTGGCGCTGGCTAGCAAGATGCCCACGGGGGCGCAGGAACTTGTTAATTGAGATCTCAATCCTCCTGAGGTTAGCCACCGGAACGTCAAACTCCATTTATTTATCTGATATTTCATTAGCTCGAGCAGGCCACACTCGCAGGCATGGTTTAATTAGGCCTGTGCCTGTTGCTATATTCCCTTTCCAGCCGAGACTACACGGGGGTGTGTTTAGAACATTTTTTTTTTGTTGAGCTATTGTTTATGTAGTACGTAGGTGCACTCAGCAAAGGTATGTTTTTAAGATTAGCACAGTGGAGCACATGCAGCCCAGAGAAAACATCTTACTTGTAGTGCTATTTACCTGGAAAGTATTTAACCCATATACATCTAGTTAACACTCAAAGCATAGTGGTGAATAATGGATTTAGAAACAGTCACAGGCTTTAAATTGCCAGGAAACTGTTTGGTGCTTTTGGAAATGCATAACACTTTGGGGTGTTTTTTTTTTTTTTGTCAGAGAAGAATACTGATAATGTTTTATTCTGAAATGAATTTATGTCAGTTCTAAGGCTGCAATATATTTCAGGATGTCGGTTGTGCTCTCCACTTTTAAGTCAGGCTTCGGGGTCCTCGGGCTGTCCTCAGGCAGTGTGTGTTCCAAATGCAGGGATACCTGCTGCCTCGTACTAATCTGAACGAAACAAAAACTCTAGTCCGCTTTCAATCAAAACATGTTCAAAATTCATTATTAATATGTATATATATATATATATATTTTTTTTTTGTGAACACTGACATAGCAGTTAATTATAGCATGAGCAGCACCAGGGGTGGCGGCAGTGACTCAGAGCTCAGGAAGCTATATGCATAAAGAAACCTAATATGTAAATCTATTATCAGTGTTCGAGTCAAACTGGGACTTTTGAACATGGACGAACTCGGATATGAGAGTATAAACTACATGTATTTCTCTATATAATCCCCTGCTACACCTATCCCAGTGTTTCACTACTGCTTGGATCCCATCAAGGTACAACATTTTTTTAAGTACACTGGAACCATGAACGGACTGCATGCTTCATGTTTGAAATGCTGGGAACTCCTTTAATGGATCAAAATATACGGAAATTATTTGGTGTGAAGTCAGGACTGTATAGGGGATGTGGTAGTAACTCCCAGTTGACTTTCTGTAATAAGCATGTGGTGTTGGTGAATGATCGTGTTTACAGTTCCCACTGACAGATGAGTCTCTTCCGTAGATTGATGACGAGTTGTCCATCGATTTTCAAGGATCAAGCATTCCAATCGTTGAAAATTCACGAGAATGACTGCAGTGGGCTCTGAGCCACCCTGGCCAGGATCTTCATTCAGAGACGTACTGGACAGGGTGCCAGTCCATCGCAGGGCACACACACACACACACACACACGCTCATTCATTCGGATTCGGAGTACCCAGAGGAAACCCATCAAGCACAGGGAGAACAGGCAAACTTCATGACACAGAGCCAAGGTCGGACTCGAACCATAACCTGGTGGTGCAAGGCTACAGTGCTTTACATATTATGAAACATACCCCATATACAAATGGTCAGAGAACAGGCCATAATACATGAAGCATGACGCACACCCCCCACACCAATTCTTTTTTTTTTTTATATTTACAGCGTTTTATTTAAACTGTTCCTTGACAATGTGAACTGATACAACTATAGTAGTAATAGTTTGTTGTTGCATGCTTTAGTCTACAACGTAGTAAATTACTGAACACTGTGTTCATTTGTTTTCCGAGCCCACAAACATGCAGGCTAAATTAACCATGATTTATTGCCTAATTAGATCAAGTTAATTAATTATAAGGTTGCTCCACCATGTGCCTGAGACCACAATGATTTCAACAGCCATTAGTTTAATCAATTAGTCACGGGCCCAAGAGACACAATGTCTCCTTTTTCATTAAGAGCAATTCACTATATTTTGATTAGATTCTGTATATGATCTGTGCTGCTTATATATAAGGAATAAAACCGTTCAAAAGCACTGACGAAGCTCTTTACCAGTTACTTATGCAGAAGATCTTAGTGTATTTAACCATGGCGTGATTGCTGTAGACAGGCTGCTGCTGAACTCCTGGGATTTTCTTGAAGGAGGCTTCAGGATCAACAATACAAAACCAGAGAACACTTTGAGTTCCACATCTATCAGGGAAGTATTGGAATCTGAGTCTACGTTGAGCACAGACTCTCAAAATTGGACAGTGGAAAATCTTTTAAAAATAAAAATTTCTGGTCTGCTCAATCTTGATTTAAGCAACGATGGGATCAGAAACTTACCTCAACATCATGACACCACAGACCTAACCTGCTTTGTGTCTAGAGTTTAGCTGGTTGGTGATGGTGGTGTAATGTTGTGAGGACTAATATCTTTGCACGCACTTGGGCTCTTCATACCAATCAAGCATTGTTTGAATGTCATAGTCTGCTTACATTTTGTTGCTGAAAATGTGCAGCCCATATTGCCATACTTTATCTTTTAATGGCTACTTCTAGCATGATAATGCAACCATGTCACGCAGCACAAGTTGTCCTGGTCAAGCTGGTTCCATGACCATCGCAATAAGTTTACTTCAATGGCCTCCAAAGCCACTAGACATGAATCCAATATACGTAGAACCTTTCATCTGTGGTACAACGGGAGAGTTACAGGATAAATGTGGACCTATTTATGAAACTATGACCTACTGTATACATATATAATATGAAAATAGATAGTTTATACACAAATCAGCCATAAAATTAAAACGACAGACTGGTGACATTAAGGAATGCAGAGAGAAGATGGAAGAAATCACAGCTTGATGCAGCTCTTGTCTCTTGTGTGTGACGTGACTGCCAACACTGCCTTCTACAGGGAAAAGCTGGAAGCGTCTGCACATGATCCTGGCAAACTCCACAATATTTTCTCTTCACTACTCACCCCACCCTTCACAATTTTAGGGTAACTCTGGATACGCCACCCAACTTCACCGCTCCCTGCACTGACTTCTTGTAGCTGCTCGCAACAAATTCAAAACCCTGGTGTTTTCCTACAAAGCTAAAAACAGCCCAGCAGCCATTTACATCTCAGCTCTAATCACACCTCGCACTGCACCACATTCTTTCCGATACTCCAGCACTGCTCAGCTGGTCCCACTATCCCTCAGGGGTCGAGGAAGACATGCATCTAGAATCTTTTTTTGTCCTGGGAACTAAGTGGCGGAATGAACTTCCTCTAGATGTCCGTACAGCTAAGTCTTTGAACGACGACTTAAGACATCGTATTTGTTTCAGTATTGGGTAATAACCATAGTCACCTAGTAACCCAGTTTAAGGGTCCGTCCAATAATGGAAACTTTAAAGCACTTTTGTAAGTCGCTCTGGATAAGTCCGTCGCCTGCCAAATGCCTAAATGTAAATGTGAACACGATTTGTTGATGGCGTGAATAAATGGTCTCATTACAATGTCACATGTCGAGCAGGAAAATACAGGTGCATCTCAATATGCACTGACTCCATCTGCAGTCCACTCCTTTTGAAGGTCCCCCAGATTCTTAAATGGGCTTTGTTTCACAATCTTCTCATGGCTGCAGTTATCCCTGATGCTTGTGCACCGTTTTCTACCACATTTTTTCCTTCCATTCAACTTTCCATTAATGTGCTTGGATACAGCTTCTTTGGCAATGACCTTTTGTGTCTTACCTCCATGTGTGGGTGTCAATGATCATCTTCTGGACAACTGTTAAGTTAGCTGATTAATGACATCAGTCTCCAATATTGAACTTTTTCACAATATTCAAATTTTCTGAGATATCTGAATTTTGGGTTTTCAGTAGCTGTATCATCCAAATTAAAAGAAAGAAACACTTGAAATATATCAGTCTGTGTGTAATGAATCAATATGAGTTAATTGAATTACTGAAATAAATCAACTTTTCGATGATATTCTAATTTATTGAAATGCACCTGTATATTAAACAGCAGGAAAAGTCTGATCTTGAAGTCGATGTGTTGGAAGCAGAAGAAAAAAAAAAGTGCAAGCATAAGAAAGACTAAACTGTGGTGGGTAGATTACAGGGGCAGAGGATTTCAAAAACTGCAGGCCTTATGGGAGTTTCTGATATTAAGTGCTTAGTACCTTCAGAAAACGGTCCAAGGAGTGACAATTGTTAAGCTGGGTCATGAGCACCCACGGCTCATTGATGCAGGTGGGGAGCAAAGACTGTCTAGTACTATCCCACAAGAGACATACTGTAGCACAAATTGCTGGGAATTTGTTCAACAAATTCGCTGAAAATTGTGGCTATAATAGAAAAAATGTCAGAGCACACAGTGCATTGTAGCTCGCTGTGCATCAGGGAATGTAGCCCCAGAATGGTCAGAGTGCTGACCCATCATAACTATCTTTTTGAAGAGATAGCAAGCTGCTAGAGGCTCTGCAATGCTCTGGTGGTCAACCTGGGTTCCAAGCATTCATATGGATGTTACTTGTCATATGGACTCGTACCATCTAACTAAACAGTGTTGCATATAGGGTTGGGTATTAAAACCTGTGCAAATATGGCACCGGTGCCCATATAACCGGTATGTATTAAAACAGAATGAGAACACATATTTCTGTTCCTTACTCCGGTGACACTTAAATGCCTGAGCGACAGAATGAAATATTTGCCCTCTGTTTCTCGTAAATGGAAGCGTTTTAGAGAACCGGACCGCACATGAATGATTTCCCGACTGAAAAAAATGCACTTGATCACTTGAAGTTGTGAAGCTCTAATAATACAAATCCAACTAATGTTCATAGGAACGCCAGTGTCCGTGTTGTTTTCACATTCCAACTTAAAAGCACAACTCGGGAAATTAGACCATTACCGTGAACGCAGCGTGTGCGTGCAGTAATTACACTTGCATTTATAGCATACCAAGAATAACAACTATTTTGCTGGTATTGATGTTAAATTATTGTATATGGGTTAGGTAGAATGTACATTTGTATTTACTATTTATGTACACATTAAACTTCTAAAATACATTATTTATAAAAGCAGTTCTTTAATATTACCCACCATTTTTTTGGGGGGGGGGGGGAGATTTGGGTTCAGGTACCGTTTAGGAACCAGTACCGGTATAATAAAAACCCAAATGAAACCCAACCCTAGTTGCAGACCAAGTACATCCTTTGGAATGGAAACGGTAATCCCTAAGTGCAGTGCCCTTTTTCAATAGTATAATGCTCTCCAATGCAAAGATCATTCAAGGGTGGATTAAGAAATACATCAAAAAGTTCAACTCTTGATGATGCCTCTGGATTCCTCAGATCTCAATCCAATCAAGTATTTGTAGGCTGTGCTGGACAAACATGTCTGATCCATGGAGGCCTCACATTATAACTCACAGGACCCAAGGATCTGTTGTTAATATCTTGGTTCCAGACACCACAGAGGACTTGTGGAGACACCTTCTCAGGTCTTGTGGAGTCCAGGTCATGATGGATTAAAGCTCTTGTAGTGGCAAGAAAAGCAGGTTTTAATGGTATTGAAATTCAATTGTGAATCAATTTTATCCTTCAGAGCCCTTCATTTTGCACCAATTCTTTCTATTAATCTACACACATGCTTTTAGCACACATTTAAAAAATCAACTGAAATATCTAATTTGGCCAAGAATTTAGACCTTTGGCTAAAGCGCTCCAAATCAAGCTCAGGTGCATCCTGTTTGATTTGATTTGGTGTTTGCAGAACTTGACTGAAGTCCACCTGTGGCACATTTAATCGACTGGAAACGATTTGGAAAGACACTCACCTGTTTGTATGTGGTTCCCAAATTCACAGTGCATGAAGTTCAAAGATCTCTCTGTAGACCTCTCTGATTAATTCATGTTGAGACGTAGATCTGGGCAAGCTATAAATAATTGATGTTCTGAGTGTTCAGGGGAATACAGTGGGCTCTATCATTGTGAAATTGAGTCCTTTGACTCAGTAACTAGATGAGAAGTTGCTTGCTCGGTGAGATAACCACCCCAAGAACCCCAAAAGCAACTTTAAGCGAGCTTCAGAAGTGCTCTATAGAGATTGGAGAATTTGCACAAAACTCCATCAATCAGACCTTTATGCTAGACTGGCTTGCCCAAGATATATGGGAGACACACATATAGACACATTGGGCTGAAATCCAAGCACTATAGCCGCATTCCATTCTAAAGTGGTTCTCCCTACTCCCTGCTCCGTTTGCAGGGATTGTTGGTGAAGGGAACGTTCCTCGACAAAACTCCACCATTTGGAACACCCTGTGAAGTGATCAGCACAGATGCCGCTTCCTTTGTGCGTTACCATGGTAATAAAAGCACCTCGGATACCTCTCGCTGCTGCTGCTGATATTTCACACTATAGACATTAAATATTGAATATTTATTGAAACAAAAATGTATATTATTATTGAAACTTTATTATTTATCAATAGTTTATAATGTACAACAACTGATTAAGGTGATTAAGGATGTACAGGGATTGATTTTTCTACAGATTACTAGCCTATGTAATACTACGGATTTCTTGATTAAATTAAAATGTAAATTATGTCCTATTAATATGATGTCATCCTCAATAATAAATATATTTATCCTTTTTCGAGCTCCATTTTTTTAACGCTCCAGCAAGACGCAATGACTTGTAGGAAACTTTTCGTTCCCTTTTCCGGTGAAGTGAAGACCTCTTGTTCAGCGGTTCCCTATACTGTTCGCTGTTCCCTTTCAACTTAACATTTTCGCTCCCTGCAGTTTGGAATCACACTTAAGATAGCTGAACACCCTTTGTAGCAGAGGTGGAAAGTAACGAATTACATTTACTTGCGTTACTGTAACTGAGGAGTTTTTTTGTGTACTCCTACTTTTTAAAGTAGTTTTTCAAATCTGTAATTTTACTTTTACTTAAGTATGTTTTGTTTGAAGTATTGTAATTCACTACAATTTAAATCCTATTCGCTACTGAGTAAAACAAATGAATGAAAATGCAAAAATTATACAAAATATTATGCTTTGTATAAATGCTTCGTTGCGCTCGCATGTGTGCATCGTGTCCTGGTCGCGCGCCGCTCCAGATTTTCTGACTGTCCCCACATCGGATCTACCTGACCTTCCACGTGGTCGCGTCTGCCCTGAGAGTGCCGTCATCAACCAGCGCGCCCATAAATAAACCGGAGATCGATGCAGGAAAAAGATTGTGATTTTGGCGTTTTGATATTTGGTTGTGTATTCTGGTTTTGACTTTTTGCCTCCCATTGACTTTGATTATTGCTTTGCCCCTTTGGTTTGGTTGGTCTTTGTATATATTTGTAGATAATTTCACTGTATTTCTGTGCACTCACCAGTAGTAGGGGTGTGGCTGCCATTTATTTTGGGAAGAGGGAATTTATTCACTATTTTTGGTTTAGGGAGTCAGCAAGGTACATGTATTTTATAAATATAAATACCTTTTTTATTATTATTTTGGCCTGGGTCCACCCTGAATCTGATCCTCCTCCTCCTGTAGTGTGTGTGTGTGTGTGTATTTTTTGTAAAGCAATACAATCCTCATTATTTCATCAGTTAATGACTGGATCTAGTTCTTTCTGCCATATACCACCATTTCCATACAGTTTAAAATAGAACCCTGAACCATTCTTTTGCTGTACGGCCCGACACTAGACTGGGACGTAACACCATATTTAAGTGACCACTTTGATTTTCAAGCACAAGAAAGACAACAGCTTTATTATGCAAAACAACAACAACTAGTAAAACAACTAGTTTGAGATTTATATCTGCTCATCTTTTTTGACCTGCTAGAATGCCTCATCCCACCTCCGCTGTAAAAAAAAAAAAAAAAAAAACTTTTACTCCGAGTAAATCTATAAGCTACTTTTTACTTTTACTTGAGTAGATTTTTATAATGATAGCTTTACTTGTACTTCAGTAAAATTTAACTGAAGTAACAGTACTTTTACTTGAGTACAAAATTTTAGTACTGTTTCCACCTCTGCTTTGTAGTATACTTTAGGTCGATTGGAACGCACCTTGCGGCTGAAAAAAAACAGGATAAAACAGTCACTGCAGTGACGCATGGTAGTAGCAGTGTGCTATTAAGCCACTTATAAAAGACAGGGATAAGGAGACTTGTTAGAACATAGGAGAAATGGCTTTGAAACAATGTCTGAATGGTACAGTAAACGCCCACAGAAGATCTGTAATGAGACAGTAGTTCACAATTGAATGGATTATGCTTGAGAGGCTCTGCCAGGAAGAATGAGAGGTGCATGAGGTGTGTAAAGATTGTAGAAACATACCCAGGAAACTTATAAGAAAACTCTGGAATTTCTGCTAAAGATGCTCCTACAAATGTATTAAGGGTCAGTCCGAAAACCTATATTTAAAAACTTGTATTTAAAACTTAAATAAGAGATTGTAGTTTTTGAAAGTTTTAATAAACATGTTTGTGCTTTGTTACTATGGGTTATTTTGTAAAGATTAATAGGGGGGACTACATTTAATTCATTTTGTATCTTGAGTATATAATGTATCTTGAGTTACCATAAGGATACCTTAACATGGTCTACAAGCATAACATGCCATCTTATATTTAAGTAATTAAACAAAAATGGTCTAGGTAACATACACTGATCAGCCATAACATTAAAAACATTAACATTAAAACCACATTGCTGCACAAAGGTTTAGTGGTCAGCACTGTTGCCTTGCACGTCCACGGTCCAGGTTCGATTCTCGTCTCAGTGTGCACAGTTTGCATGTTCCCCTTGTACTTAGTGGGTACTCCAGTTTTCTCACTCAGTCCTAAAACCGGCAGATTAGGCTAATTTGGCGTTCCCAAATTGCCTCTATTGTGAGTGAATGAGTGTGTGCCCTGTAATGGTTTGCCACCCTGTCCAGGGTATACCCCACCTCATGCCATGTCTTCTGATATAGGCTCAAGGCCCCCGTGACCCTAAATACAGTATAAAGTGGTATAGGCGATGAGTGAGTGGCAGAGGACGTTGGCAGCAGATCCTCTGGGTACTGTGGGTGGCAGGACGAGGCCTTGGTGAATCAGACTCGTTTGTCTGGCGCATACCGGACTCTTTGCCTGCTCGAACCAGTGTGAGGTACACTGGGTGTTATGATGCCTTTCTACCACGGGCAACATTGACTTTTTGTCAATTTGATGTGCTTTGACTCTTCTGTGGGATCAGACCAGACCAGAGAGATTTGGAGGCCAATCATCCTGTCACCAGTTTTCTGATATAATACCTTATGATCAATTAGCTCCAGTCAGTGGTCATAATGTTATGGCTAAAATCTAATATTTGTTACAGAAGTAATTGTAGGTAATTTTCTACAAGCTCATGGTGAGAGTATTCCTCTTTGGTATGCTGTGAGCAGTATGATTTATTTATTCCATTCACATTATGTCAGATGTTTTTTTGGCATGTTCTTTGGGAACAGAGTGTTATAGCAGTGCTGCTGCTTGAATCTCACAGGTTCACAAGATCTCAAACACTCCATTAATCACCCCCTTTGTATTATTCATGTATGTTTTTCAGACGTGATCTTCACAGAAAACTTTTAACTTTTTCTGTAAATGCCTAGTGATTAATTAAAGCAGGCAGGCCTCAACATATTGACGTAATGTAGGTTCACAGAGTTTGAAAAACTTTTCCAAAACCTTTTAAAAGGGTGACATTTAAAGCTGCAAAGATACATTTTAAAAGCTTGTGGGGGAAAACAACCAAACTAGTGGAAAAACCAGGCTTGGGCATGTCAAACCACAAACCGATCATCTGAAAATAAAGGAACACTCAAGGGAGTTCATCAGTTCGTACTTTATTTTAACAGCAATACTGCAATAACTGTTGTGTTTTGATCAGCCTGTTCGGTTAAAAGAAATCCACCTTTTCTATTTTAAATACAGAAACATATCCACTCATACCAGACTGAAGCGATGATTAGTGCTGCTGTAAGCTCAGTAAAGGAAGCTGAATGTTGTCCATGTGTGAAAAAGTCCAAATACAGAAGCATTCAGCTTTCATCTGCTTCCAGATTAATGTTGTTCCCAAATTTGGCATACAACTGGACCTTGAGATCTCCAAGCACTTCCTGTATTGATGCCACTCGACCTTCCAGAGATTTGATTTCCTCTTTTAGAGTTTCCTGTAGACATGGGAAAATCAAGAACATTTTTAATAATAGGCTATAGCAAGCCTAAGAGATTAGCAATTCAAAAAAATAATATTTATGCATCATAATCTTGAGGACACAAATATTGTTTATGTCTACATGTGCGAAGTTAAAAAGCATCTTTGTGCCTTTTTGTTTCTGTTTTCACAAACTATGTGGATTGCTAGCTGCTAAAAACTTTAAATACTGCGTGAGTCCTGAAGTACAGCCCTCGTATATTGAGGGGTTTCCCTTACAGCAGCTCTTATAATAATCAGCTGAATGTTATTGTGAATTATGATAATATTTAATAGATACTTTAAAATAGTTTGACATTTCAAAAATAACATTTATACTGAAATTATAAGTCTATCCTATGTCTAGTTTGTGTCTTTTTTATTTTTATTTTATTTATTACTTCATTGCGTGTTAATTTTTTATTCTCTTTGCACTTGGAGCAGTCTCTTGTCTTATCTGAACAAATGTAGAATGGAACAACTATAGCAGCAACAAGATTCTGATGTAGAATTTACACAGCAACAATGACGAGTAATATTGCACATGATATTGTTAAATGATGTTGCATATGATATTGTAAATTTATATTGCACATGATTTAGTCCATTATTTATGGACAACAGTACCTGTACAATAAGTGTACAAACCATCTGAGTGATGATATGATACAGCAAAAAGAAAAGGAACTTAAGTTTCAAAGGTGACCTATTATGCAAAATCCCCTTTTTAGTCATTTACATCGAACTACAGTGTGGAAGCAAAAGAAATGTGGGAGGGGGGTGGGGGGGATCCTACTTTTTGTATTTTCTTCATTTCGGTATTAGGCAGAGTTTAAACAAGCTGACTAGATTTTTCCCCTTATTGTGAGCTGATATAAGAAGATTACCTACCCTGGCTTGTTGCTCAGCTCTGCTATTCTCCAGTTGGGGCTTGGCTCTGCAGTAGCTCATTTACTTGGGGCATTCATGCCAAACCAGGGCTTGAAAACCCTTGTGGATGAAGGCTTAAGCCTGGTTGACATTTACAGAAGATTTTAAGCACTGTACAGTGATTCTTAGAGACTCTTAGCCACGGTAAAACATTTGGACGATGCAAACGTTTAAAAAAAGACCGTACGTCTGTGAACGTTGATCCTAGCTGAGGTGGCTCGGAGCCTACTACAGTCGTTCCCCTAAATATTCAATTCAGGGAGTGGCTCATCTGATCCTTGAAAATCGACAGATAACTTTCTGCCAACTTCCCGAGTACAATTAGCACATCACTTCAAGCCAGTTCCGGTTTAGGGCTATAAAATGGTAAAATGAGTTCCTGGGAGGCCAGTGGATGAGACATGAAGCAGGCAGTCCAACCATGTCTCAGGCATACTAAGAAAACTTTGTACATTGATGGCATCCAAGCACTAGTAAACTCTGGGTTACATGCATTAGTAGCAGGGGATTATATGGAGTAGTCGTCTTAAATAAAGTTAGTTTTTACTCTCAAAACTGTGCTCTGATATACGTGTTCTGCTCTTAAATATCCTGGTTTGACTTGAATGCCCCTCATACAGAGACACTGAAACTGGCCATTTAAAACCGGAGTAAAATAAATGGAGTTTAAGGTATGAAAGTAATCCACATTATCTGTGGGAGTATTTCAGCTGGTGCATAACCGACACTCAGGGGAGCTCTGAGACCTGCGGTAACTTGTTAAACAAATGGAAAAATATCAGCTCTTTAAATGGGGCAAAGTTCAGAACCCACACATGCAACCAATTTAAAATGAACAAATTTGTTGTATTTTCTCGAAACTTTCAAACAGTTCAATCCTTGCACCACTAATTGTCCTCTATAGTCTTCTATAGTCACATTTGTTTGAGTTGCACCATAAAGGCTACATCCTGACCTTAGCAGCCTCTAGCATCTCCTGCGTCTCATCCTGAGTGTGGCTGATGAAAACATCTCCGATATGATACGGGATCGAAAGATCGTCGTCCTCCAGCATCATAAGATCATCACTTGCATCCTCTAAATTCTGTAAAGATTTCTGACAAAGAAAATACATCAAGTAAATATGATAATTATCAGCAAAATATATACAGCCAACAATATATTTCAGTCGACAGCAAAATCAAGGACTTACTTTTTTGGCTTCTATTTCATCCTTCAACTCAGACATCCGATTTGTGCTCCTAGCAAACTTGTTGATCTTCTGCTGATCTTCAAATGTGACATTGACATCTTCGACCGCCTGAGACGGAGGGAAGTGCATAATAACTACAGTGTAAAAATAGGACCCCCCCGGCCACCATTGTTAAAGAAAAGGTTTAGGCTCATCAATTTAGATATGCGCCACAATTCTTTTTGTCTGGCAGTTCATATCGCCCCACTTGACACCAAAAGTTTGTTATTATTATTTATATACATTTTTGTTTGATGTGGCAAAATGTTGCAGTTCCTCTAGAATCCTACAAATGGCACTCTAAAAAATGCATACATTGGCCGGAAGCAAATTCTGCACATCTTAGGGTTGGATACGGAAATATAACCTATATATGTACCTATATAACCGGTATGTACCGTACCGAACCGAAACAGAACACGAATTTCGGTGCCTCGTTTCGGTGCCACTTTAATGCCAACCGTCGATTGAAATATTTGTTCTCTGGGGTTATGATGACACAATCGTAATAAACATTAGATTCATCAACACACATGATCGCTAGTAAAATTTAAATACCGCATTCACGGGGTGTCAGAAATGATCAGAAAAATTAATTACTTCCTTAATTAGAAGAATCTTGAGGACTTCGGAAAGCTTTGATAATACAAATCCAAAACATCTTGCACTAATGTTACTGTCCATTTTTATTTTTGTAGATTAAAAGTTTATTAGATTAGATAAAAAAAATTTAAAGCACAAATTATCAGGAAATGAGAACATTCGAGATGCGCGTGAATGCAGCCACTAACGTTCCACTTGCTCTGACAGCAGCAGGTGATCTACCGCTATCTTAACTTGCTAAATTAACTTTCGTTAAAATGCCTAAAACTAAACGGTCGAAAGTGTGGCAATAATTCACAAGTAAGGATTCCGACACCGCGACGTGCAGTAAATGTTTTACAGCAGTCGCGTGTAAAGGGGGAAACACGTCAAATCTAATGAAACATTTGAGGGCACAGGAATAAAGTTAAAAGCAGAGGGATGCGCCGTGTTTGACAGCTTACAGACAATAGCTGGCACTATTAATGTGGATGACTCCAACCCCAGTCATACCAACCGTTGCAAAAAGGAGTCCACCGATTATGATGACGCCAGCAGCCTTTCCACAGGTTAGTAGTAAGCTAATATAATGTTAATTGCAAAATGCATTCCGGCTAACAAATGATCAAACGATTTGTAAAATCCAATGTAACATGGATTCTGTTTATAATTATGGCTTTCCAGCTAGTACTTAAACCTTTAATATATTGTTCTATTTTAAGCATTTAATTTTTTGTCCAATAAAAATGGATTCTTGAGTCATCATTTTGTGGCTTTTGCAAAGTATTGGTTCAGCCACCGTTTTGGCACCGGTACCGGTTTAAAAGTATCGATTTGGCACCGGTATCGAAAAAAAGCCAAACCCTATGTATTACAGGAGCAAATTTCATATCTTGGCACACGGACGCCCTGAACACATCAAACATCAAAATGAAGTGAATCTGTGAATTCAGTGAATTTGACTATGGAGTGTTTGTTGGTGGCAGATGGCCTGGGCTTGAGGTTTTTTTTTTTTTTTTTTTAACTCTTGTGGCATCAGTATAGAATAGTATAACGAACATACAGTATAAACTAACATGTTAATATTAACAATACGTAATAAAACACACACATATTCACACTCAGATTCGGAATACACCCTTAAGTGGTTAAGGGTGTACAGTGTGTAGTGCTGCTAAATAGTGAGCCTTTAACGCCGGACCTGGTCCTGATAGGCATGGCTCACTAGCTAACGGTCTAGCAACGGAATTATCAGAGAATTAAACTTCTCCATAATCACACACAAACTAGCAGTTACGTAAATCCCCAAACCCTAAGCACACCCTAACATGAACTGTCCAGAAATATAATTACACAAAGTAACACAAAGCTTTGCCAGACTTACAACAGATTTCTTCACGGTGGCTGCCATCTTAAAACGGAAATGGAAGTCCTTACTGCCTTCGTCCAACCCGTATTTCTAACAAACCCCGCCTCCCTCGCTGGGATTGGCTAACAACTCAGCCTCACATTCTGATTGGATTATTTACTAAATCAATCCCAGTGCAGAAGCCGGAATTTGTCGCAATGCGGGTGGGAAAAAATAATGCCTGTTGTCAGTAAACCTTAAGCGATTAATTGGATGCTTGTATTAATTTCAGTCTGCTTAGATTTTTTTTATTGTTTTGTTTTAACTGTTAATGAATAAGCTACGTGTTTTGGGGCAAATCTATTAAGAAATAATAAAAGAAAAACAGTTAAAGTGAGTAAGAACGGTGTACAAATACTGACACCTAGTGGACAAAACAGTGTTAATTATGTAAAACAGAAATAATAATAATCATTATAGTAGTGACAGAAAGAAAAAATAAGGACGTATAAAAATTATAATTTAATATTTACATATAAAAAAACATTTAAAAAAAATTCTGTATAATCCCCTAACCCATTTTTCACTAGTGCTTGAATGACATCAAGGTTAAAGTGTTCTCAGTATGCCTGCTTCACATTTGAACCGCTGGCTTCCCTTCATTAATGGGTGTAAATGGCTAGGAGTGAAACATAATGTTGACTTGTTGAATGTTCACGGGAACGACTGCAGTCGGATCCAAACCTTTTTGGCTGAAATCGTCAATCGTGGACAGACGGCCCTAACATTTGACCCATGGTTGTCCTGTGAACAGCTTCCCTGGTATACCATGGGATTGCTCCAGCTCAAGTTACCCTTGGGCTGTTGGTAGCTTTAAACATGTTGTAAAAAATGTAGTACTAAACTGATAAAAAATTTAGTAGACAGAGCCAATTCCATGCCTAAATGTCAAACACGAGTCATTTTAATGTGCTCCTTTGGAATTACTTTTGAATCTTGTTCCTCTGTGTCCTTTCGGAAACATCCACTTTGTAAACAGCGAGCTTGCTGCACCCTCAGGCAAATATTAGCACAATGCTTGCAGCTTGTTTTATGATGATTTATTTTGTTATGAATACCATCCCATATTACAGCTATGCATGGACATCATAATGCTATTTATTTATTTATGCAAAAAATTTGGGGGGGGGGGGGTTGTTTTGTTTTGTTTTGTTCAATTCTCATCCACATAAGGCAGGACACACTGGAATTCCGAGAGGGCCTTTAAAGCCTTCGATGCCTCACACGTCTGAAGAATTCCTTTCGTGATGGCAGAGGGCAACCAGAAAGGAATTTCTCTTCCGCCTCCACTGTGTACATTTACAATGTGACATTTACACTGTAACTCCAGCCCACATTTATTACCACATTATTAACTCTGAGCAACAGCTGATCGGTCTGAGGCGGTATATGGCAACAACAACAAAAAAAAATCACTCTATTTTACATATTCACATTCTACATTAAATGGGGTTATAAACTTTGTGTGAGTAGTTTTCTTTGTTCAGGCTTCGCATAATTTTAAAATAAAAATTAGTATGAGTAAAAGGAAATCTTTTTGTTTTTTGTACATCCGTTAATTAACTCCAGGCATCTTGACTCTATTGACTTTGTGCAGAATTCCTGGAATGAGTGCAAAGAATAATTTTGAAGAATATGTCAGAATTTAAAGAGCAGTTTGTGTATTGTTGATCCACTAAGAACATTGTTTAAATGTATATATAATATTATGTCTATGTATTAGACCTGAAGATCTTTTTCCTGAATTTTTCAAAAGATAACACACTAGATCCAAAAACATAAAATATAAATTTATTAACACGTTTAAATTAGGAGCAGAATTTCCACTGAAGCAAAGCAAACAACTAATGGTCAACAATGGTATGTTTATTTTTTTTCAACTCGTCAAATAGAATTACATACATTTACAAACATAATTTACTGTAGTAAAATAAACACACTGCACAGACTCTCTGGGAAAGCCCTTCATGTAGTTCTGAAGTGTACGTGCTTTCTATTCATCCATTCATCTTGGACCTTCTGCAGTCCAACTAGGGACCGTGGAGGCCAAGGGTGACCATCGGGGGTTTAAATCTTGCCTTTGGGTCGGTGTGTATGGAGTTTGCATGTTCTCCCCATGCTCTGTGTGTTTCCTCTGGCTTCTCCAGTTTCCCCCAAAAACATGCAAAATAGGATAATTGGTGTTTCCAAATTGCCCATAGTGTGTGAGAGTGTGTGTGCATGCTTTTGCATTGAAGTGGACAGCACCCCATCCAGGGTGTATCCTGCCTTGTGCTCTGAGTCTCCCATGATAAGTTCCAGGTATCCTGTCACCCTGGACGGGATAAACAGTGTAATGAGTGGATGAGTGAGAGAAAATAAATGGTTATTTTTCTGAGCTACGCTGGTCTGTGGTTTGCCTCTCCAGGGAAAACCATAAATGTTCCCACATATAAATGTTTTCCCTTTCGGAGAGGCTACCAAGTAGCACATGTCGACAAACTGAAGAATGAGTGTATACTGTGTTCCAGATGGATTCTGGGTTAATACAATGTCTCTCAAGGGTTGATGTGAGTCACAACATCTCTCATATGATGCAGACTGGAGAGTTTCAAAATCCAAAAATTGAAGCAAAATTGACTCCTGCAGTCAAATAAAGAACTAAAATCAGTGCTTGTAATGGAACTTTTCCTGGGCAAAACAGTGAAAAAAGCTCATTCTTAGCCAATATGGTTCCCAAGATATACTTGTAAGCACTTATGCAGTATAATAACGAACTACACTAAAGTGCAACCACGGCTGTAATGGATAAGGTCTGCAGGTCCTGGCAGTACACCCACATAAATGTGCAATAAGCCTTCAGATATAATGAGCTCATGTAAAAGGGAAGTTCACTTACTCTGGACTAATAGTTAGGTTCCTGTGGGTTGCTGTAATTTAATTCTGTTACATTGGAACACTAGGGTGTCGTGCAGTACGTTTGCACTGATCAGACAGACTGATTAACAGACGACTGTTGTGGTTTATGAATAGTTACAGCATAACACACCAGCACAGTGGGAACGCTACTGTGTTGCCAGTGACATCAGGGCTCAGCTTGAGGACACAATAGGAACCATACCTCATTAACTATGGTATTTTCGCCGGGCATACCAATGACAGTCCATTTACACATTGAATGCTTTTGTTGAATACACACACAGAGACTGTTTTATAATTATAATTGAATTATAACTGAATAAAGAATTGCAAGATTTTCTGCTGACTCATACTGGTGTAAATAGGCATAAACCTCTGATAAATAAATACAATAAATAAATCACTTTGGGTAGTACGGTAATATAGTGGTTAGCACTGTGTCCTTGAGAATTTGATTCCCTGCTCAGGTCTGTGTGCGTGTGAAGTTTGCATGTTCTTGGTGGGTTTCCGCCAGGTACTCAGATTTCCTTCCACAGTCCAAAGACATTCAGATTAGGTTAATCGAGATGCTTAAATTGCCCGTAGTGTAATGGATTGGCACCCTCTCCAGGCTGTACCCTGTCTCATGACCCTGTACGGGATAAATGGTATAGAAAATGAACGAGTGAATGAATGAATGAGTTGGATAGGGTGTCTCTGACTTAGCATAGCAGCCAGAATGCAATATAATTTTATGAAGCACACAGATATTTATTTGTGTATTATGGCATGACCAACTCTGTTCATACCAAAGATCAGATACAGTATAACAGAATACCCTACCAGACTATTTGATATTATATAAGAATATACTGCACTGTCTGTAAGAACACAAATGAGTCATCTATATTACAATAATAAAGCAAAAGGTTTTTTTCTATAATTACAGCAAAAGACCCATCGAGCTCTACATTTATAACTCAACATACTCAAGTAAAAAGCAATCCTTACAAATTCTTAAATAACAATACATTTGTAATGAACCAGCATTCTCACAGTCTCACATTGTCCATGATTACTGCCACAGCTGGTGGATGATGGATATCTGACAGTAAATTAAAATAAAGGACCCCGCTCTTTATTATTAAAAAAAAAAAATTATAATAAAAATATCCAATGGATCTTAATAATGATTTTGGATGTTAGCTTTGTGTGTGTTGGAATTGTTATCATTTGCTCTGGAAATCTATTTGTACAAGGAAATGCACAATAGCAAAATAGAGAGTTATTTAGATTGGCTTTCCTCCATAAAAGGTTTCCACATATACTGTAAATGTTTTTTTTTCCTTTTCAGAGAGTCATTCAAGTCCAGACATGAAGAACCCAAGAATCTATCTAAACCCTGAGTAAGACTAAAAAGTGATGCAACCAAATTTTACTATAAAATTTTTTTTTTTTTTTTTTTTTGTTATTTTTATTCATTTATTCATGTATTTATTTATTTGGTGTAATGGTCAGTTTTAATTATTAGGTGGTTAGAACCCCAATCCCCCTGAATTATGCCTATTTTATAAAGTGTATTCCAGATGGATCCTGGATAATATGTGCAGTTTTTCATTCATTTATTTATTTATTTGATTATTTGGGACCTTATAAGACAGGAGTGAGCCACGAAGAAACCAGAACATCACCATCAACAGTGAGTGATTCAAAACCTTAAGCAAAACTGACTCATGTGCTCAGATAACGAGCTACAGTCAATGCTCACAATCTTTACATTTTAAAACACATCCTCTATAGTACAGTTAGATGTTTGTTTGTTTTTGTTTTTTTGCATATACATTTTAGATTTGTACATATTACATACATTTATTTCATAATACTTCTCAGGAAAAGAATCACATGTGAAATGTCTGTGACTTTTAGACACATACGAGGTCTGTCCGCATGTAATGACTGGATTAGATGAAATAATCTCCTAATTACGTTTCAGGTTCTCGCACTTGAGCTTGGTTGAATGCAGCTCGTACACTACAACAGTAACTACGGTACTGTATATACAGTTCCAGAACGTGGTTCACTTTTGACAGACTCTTTGAAGTGTTTCTTCCGCGCTTTTATTTGCACTGCATTGATTACGTCATCCCTGAAAACCTTAATGCAAAATTTGATGCAGATTCGTAGCTCTACTTGCTCAGTCATTTTGAATGAGGCAGCCACACAGTTCACTCAACGCCATTTAAGGTCCCATTGACTTGTACAGTGAAGTCGTCATTGTTCACACATGTACGTGTCCATATCCTTGGCTCCCAGGTTACATCACTATTGTGTTCACATTAACAATGGCTGGACTTTTTCCAAACAGACCTTGTATACTGCGTTTTTGTGTGTGTGTGTGTGTCTTTTGTTTTTTGCACTATTCATTCATTCATATTCTATACCACTTATCCTGTACAGTGATCCCTGGAGACTTTAGGCACAAGGCCCGATACACCTTGAACAGGGTGCCAGTGTATTCCAGAGCACCCACACATACACACAAACACTACAGGCAGTTTGGAAAGGGCAACTAGCCTAATCTGCATGTCTTTGGACTGTGGGAGGAAAAATGCGTACCCAAAGCACGCTCCATGCATACAGACCGAAGTCAGAATCAAACCCTTGACCCTCAGGTGCTAACCACTACATCACTGTGCCACCATAAATATAAAGAATTCATTTTCACATGAGATGCTTTTTATGTTCTGTTTATTTTCACATGATGAACCTTTTTAAGAGTAATTTATTTATACATGGAATTATTCACACATCATTCATTTATTCAATTGTTTAACACATTATTCACTTTTTTTTTTTTCCACATGTAGGACCTGTGATTTTGTTGCATATGGTTTCCTGAGTTTGCATGTATAAAAATACGTATGTTTTACATTGCTTAATGTCATATTACTCGCATAAGTTAGAAACATTAGATCAGCCAATGTTTTGATCAGAAACTTGATAGTAAATGTTTTATTTTGTTATATCTGTACAATATTGTCATATGATTATGTACCAATGTAGTACCAAGAAATCACGTGTTGCACTTATGGGCAAGAGCCGTGCCAAGCAAATACACCTTGTTTTTAGTGGCTCAGCCAGTGTATAAATATCCTTCATACATCCTGTTTAATAGCAGCCACACCCAAGACAGAAAGAACATCTTCCTAATAAGGTGCTTTCATAACAGCCTGGGAAAAAAAAATTTGAGGATTGACCTTAGACTTGACTTAGAGATCTGAGCGCACCATGTGGCAAAGGTTTGCTCTACTTTTGCTGTTTCTATTGATTAAATGCATGACTTAAAGCTTGCTAGCTTGCAGGATTCTTTATTAAATGAAGCACAATAGATATCACAAAGGGTTATCAGTGATCGACACGCATTGGTCACCTGAGCTGCAAGCAGAAACCAAGGTCTTATATATGTTGCAAAATTTTGGGCCCAACCCATTTTTGGGTAGGTATATGCGTGCTTTGTCTCACTTTCCTGATAGTCACAATTTACTCATGGTCACGCTTGCAGAATCTGGATTACCGTTCGAAGGTTCAGGACAAACTACCACCTACATAGGGAAAAGGCCTGAAAGCTGTTAGAAAGGTAAGATTGTGTATTATTATTATTATTATTATTATTAATATTATTTAACATATGAACTCAAGTAATCATGTGTGACATCATGTAAATAATATCATGTGATAAATACAATCACAGGTTCTACATGTAAAACAAATGTATTTGTTAAAAGAAAGAAATAATTTGTATTAAAAAAATATCAAATTCTGTAGTAATTGCATCAATACTAAAACAATTCAGGCTGTGATATTCTTTGTATCAAAAATGTTTAATTAGCTTTTGCTTGACACTAACAAAATGTGTGATTTTGAAATCAGAAAAATATCTTTCTCTGTTTTCTTAACACAGGCTTTCATAAAAAAATTTTTTTTTTTCATTTTCATTTTTCTTGTTTGTTTTTTTTTTCCCACAAGGCTGATACCAAGATGGGGATTGGGCAATCTGTTACTATAACACAACCACAGGTATTGAAGATTTGTGTGCATTTCTTAAATCCTGTTCTCTTTTCATACACGCCATTTAAAGATTGAATTGAGCTGGACCTTGTCTCAAGCTTAGCTTTGAATCATCTGCAGAATGTGAAGTGCCCTCCCTGTTAATGTTTAATTCAACATCATACTTTTCAATCAAGCTACCTCCAGGATCTAACCTGGATGATTTCTTTCTTTCCTTTCTTTCCTTTATTTGAAAACAGTAACTGAAAGTATTCATGTTACTCATGTAGAAATTCTTGCATTAAAAGAAATATATATTTTAGTAGCCTTAGATATGCTCAAACCCTAAAAAAAAAAAAACACCCTATACTGCCTTATATCTTGTTGAAAATGTTAGGGTTAGGGTTTAAAACCTAAACGTTAATAACTCATAATCTTGTGCATGGCTATTACATTTCTTATATTATTGTATTTGTTTTTTTCCAGGCAGACCACAATGTAAAACCAGTCAAAAAAGATGAAGCAAATGGCCACGCCATGTCTGGCTTGGATCTGACTGACGGTGGTAGGCATTTTGTTGTAACATAACCTGAATGTTGCAAATCTTAATCAGGTGTCATATGTGTCCTGTATTTTTATTCGGGAAGATGTTTGAAAAAAAAAAAAAATAATGCTTACAGACCAATTCTCCATCCACGTGTTTAAGACTTTTAAAGTAGGGCACGCTGTTGCTATATAAACTTTGGGCGTAGGCTGGTGAGACAAATATTGTTTGAGCTTCTCTTGTGCATACAACATCTACATCGATTAGAACAAATAAGCTGCATGGTGAATGGTGATTTGGGAAAATGTTGATGTTATGAAAGAATTTGAGGAGGAATCGGAGACTGCTGTGGTCAACGTTTTATGACTCATAGGTGTGCAGTTAGTTCACTGCGTTTATGTGTACTGGAAAGCACTCTGGTACAAGTCTACTAAGCTTTGTGTACACTTGCTCATGTTGGATAAGCGCTGTGCAATGACTGGTAACACCTTTGACAAAGCTTTCATTAGGGAGTGGTTAACAAAGTCACAAACTAGAGTTTAAGCATAGTGCTCTATATTACTGGAGACATACGCATTTTCTGCATTTTACTAGTAGACATGTCATGCAAATGAGCGATTATCTCTTTAATTACTGTTGACAGTTATGTACGTTTTTAAGTCATTTAATTACAAGCAAACACAACCAAGAGTGGGAAAACCCTAATGCTATTAGCCAATCATGTGGCTACAGCTGATAAATGATTGTATAGAGCTCAGTACATGTTTGTTGGATTGACTTTTTTAATTCACATATTACTCATTTTTAGTAACCAGTAAGGCAGCAGTGCAGCAGAACACCAAACCTCCTGTGACAGTCACGGGGAAGCCAACACCAGCATTGGTAGAAGCTAATGGCATCCAAGTAAAAGCTCCGACTGTGTCTGTGGAAACATCTGGTATCCAAATCAGTGGTGTAACTGTATCAGCAGAGTCCAGTACACCAGCCAAAGACACACCTAAACAAGCGGGGACTCCCAACGTGTTCAACAAGATGTTTAAGAAGAAGTCTGGGCTACTTTCTCTTGAACCTGAGGCTAACGTGTCTGCTGAACTACAGACCGACAGCCAGATATCTGTAAGTACATCACTTCATGAGAGTTCTGCATATATCACATATTGTCCTTGTAGGTGTTACACTTTGAATTTAATGAGCTTATTTGAGGTATATGTGAGCAATAGACTCCATGTTGTTACTATTTTGATAACTGACCAAGTTTTACATTAGTCTGCATTACAAATTACACATATACTTTTTCTATCAAACATTCTGAAGAATGCATTATGTATAATACAATAATAATAATGATATATATAAATAATAATAATAATAATAATAATATATATATAATAATAATAAAATCATATTGATTATTTGCCAAAGTCCAGAAAAAGATTATGGTTAATTAAACCTTTATGGTTTTTTTTTTTTTTTTTTCGGAATTTCGCTCAAAGATTGACAAATCTTATTACAAGCTACGTGTCTATAAATATTTTAGAACATGTCTTAAAGAGCATAGTAATGCTAATTAGTGTCAAAATCATTCATACATAACATAATATAATTGTACACTCTTTTTGATTCAGCCCAAATATATTATTATATACTGACGTTTCCTCAATGTTACAGAAGCCAACACCAGCAGCAGTAGATGTTAATGGCATCCAAGTAAAATCTCCGACTGTGTCTGTGGAAACATCTGGTATCCAAATCAGTGGTGTAACTGTATCAGCAGAGTCCAGTACACCAGCCAAAGACACACCTAAACAAGCGGGGACTCCCAACGTGTTCAACAAGATGTTTAAGAAGAAGTCTGAGCTTGTTCTTCCTGAATCTGAGGCTAACATGTCTACTGAAGTAGCCATCACGCCTGTGAGTACAGACTGAGAATCAGAAGTCTGTCAATCACCTTATATTAATAATAATAATAATAATAATAATAATAATAATAATTTATTTCCATACACACAATGTGACAATCACTCACAGGAATGGAACTAAATTGCTGTGCAGTTATAGAAAACCACTTGTTGGGGGGGGTGGGCAAACAAAATTAAAATTTAAATTTAATGCTCGCCTGTAAATGGCCATTTATCAGGTGATTAAGCATCATTACTACTAGTATAAAATAAGGGCATGACTCACATGACTCACGTCAGCCAGCTCCGCTTGTCATAAGAAGTGCTGGAAAAGGCTCGTTGAGAATGGTCCAATCACATGAGCCCATGAAATATTAGAGTGGACGGCTTTTTTAGTCAGAAAGTGTACTACTGTGTTATATTTATGGCTCATTCCTGAGCAAGAAAAAAATATTTGCATTTTGCACACATGCGGATTTTATTTTTGCTAGTTCATGCTCTCTCTCTCTCTCTCTCTCTCTCTCTGTTCAGTTAATTTTGCACAGCAGTACAAATGTCCCACAAAACCAGCCAGTCTGGAAGACTGTTCATATTAAAGATTTACCTTCAATAAGGCTGTTTTAGATAATACGACATGCAACCTCTCTCTCTCTCTCTCTCTCTCCCTCTCCCCCCAATCCCCCCCACCCCACACACACACACACATACACACACACACACAGTAATTATTATATTATTATTATTATTATTATTATTAAGTATTATTAGTTAATACTGAAACCGTTCGTATATAATTTATACAGTGCTGTACTAAATTTGGACTTTTGGACGCGGCCCTAATATCTTATTATATACTGACGTTTCCTCAATGTTACAGAATCCAACACCAGCATCAGTAGACATTAATGGCATCCAAGTAAAAGCTCCTGCTGTGTCTGTGGAAACACCTGGTATCCAATTGAATGGTGTAACTGTATCAGCAGAGTCCAGTACACCAGCCAAAGACACACCTAAACAAGCGGGGACTCCCAACGTGTTCAACAAGATGTTTAAGAAGAAGTCTGGGCTACTTTCTCTTGAACCTGAGGCTAACGTGTCTGCTGAACTACAGACCGACAGCCAGATACCTGTAAGTACATCACTTCATGAGAGCTTTACATATCTCACATATTGTCCTTGTAGATGTTAGACTTTGAATTTAATGAGCTTATTTGAGGTATATGTGAGCAATAGACTCCGTGTTGTTACTATTTTGATAACTGCCCAAGTTTTACATTAGTCTGCGTTACAAATTACACATGTACTTTTTCTATCAAACATTCTGATGAATGCATTATGTATAATAATAATAATAATAATAATAATAATAATAATAATAATACATCATATTTAATTATTATTTGTCAAAGTGCAGAAAAAATTATGATTATTTAGACATTTATGTTTTTTTCCGTTATTTCGCTCACCGATTGACAAATCTTATTACAAGCTACTTGTATATAAATATTTTAGAACATGTCTTAAAGAGCATAATGCATATTAAGTAACAATGCTAATTAGTGTCAAAATCATTCGTACATAACATAATTTAGTTCTACACTCTTTGAGACGCGGTCCAAATATCTGATTATATACTGATGTTTCCTGAATATTACAGAAGCCAACACCAGCATCAGTAGACATTAATGGCATCCAAGTAAAAGCTCCAGCTGTGTCTGTGGAAACACCTGGTATCCAAATCAGTGGTGTAACTGTATCAGCAGAGTCCAGTACACCAGCCAAAGACACACCTAAACAAGCGGGGACTCCCAACGTGTTCAACAAGATGTTTAAGAAGAAGTCGGGGCTATTTTCTCTTGAACCTGAGGCTAACGTGTCTGCTGAACTACAGACCGACAGCCAGATACCTGTAAGTACATCACTTCATGAGAGCTCTACATATCTCACATATTGTCCTTGTAGATGTTAGACTTTGAATTTAATGAGCTTATTTAATGTCCATAAATATTTTGGAACATGTCGCATATATCATAATGCATAATAAGTACTTGTGCTGATTAATGCTGAAACCATTCATGTATAATTTAGTACCATACTATGCATTTCTGGATGTGGTACAAAAATATCTGATCATATGCTCAAGTTTCCTCAATATTACAGCAGCCAACACCAACATCAGTAGACGCTAATGACATCCAAGTAAAAGCTCCGACTAATGACTATTTGCCATAGTACAGAAGAATTTATGGTTATTTAAACATTTGTTTTTTCCATAATGTCACCCACTGATTGACAAATCTTATTACAAGCTACTTGTCTATGAATATTTTAGAACATGTCTTTATGAGCATAATTCATATTAAGTAGAAATGCTAATTAGTATCAAAATCATTCATGCATAACATAATATAGTTCTACACTCTTTTAAATGCGGTCCAAATATATTGTGCTATAAATATACATAAATATATTATATTCCCCAATATTACAGAAGCCAACACCAGCATCAGTAGACGTTAACGCCATTCAGGTAAAAGCTCCAGCTGTGTCTGTGGAAACATCTGGTATCCAAGTCAGTGGTGTAACTGTATCAGCAGAGTCCAGTACACCAGCCAAAGACACACCTAAACAAGCGGGGACTCCCAACGTGTTCAACAAGATGTTTAAGAAGAAGTCTGGGCTACTTTCTCTTGAACCTGAGGCTAACGTGTCTGCTGAACTACAGACCGACAGCCAGATACCTGTAAGTACATCACTTCATGAGAGCTCTACATATCTCACATATTGTCCTTGTAGGTGATACACTTTGAATTTAATGAGCTTATTTGAGGTATATGTGAGCAATAGACTCCATGTTGTTAATATTTTGATAACTGACAAATACTTAAATTTGTCTGTATTACAAATTAGATATGTAATTTTTCTATCAAACTTTCTGATGAAAGCATTATGTAGCAAACATTTACATAATAATAATCTGAAAAAATACATAATAATAATAATAATAATAATAATAATATAAATAATAATAATACAGTAAAACAAATAATAAAATAAAAATAATAATTAAAAAAACACAAATATATTATTATATGCTGATGTTTCCTCAATGTTACAGAATCCAACACCAGCATCAGTAGACATTAATGGCATCCAAGTAAAAGCTCCAGCTGTGTCTGTGGAAACACCTGGTATCCAAGTCAGTGGTGTAACTGTATCAGCAGAGTCCAGTACACCAGCCAAAGACACCCCTAAACAAGCGGGGACTCCCAACGTGTTCAACAAGATGTTTAAGAAGAAGTCTGAGCTTGTTCTTCCTGAATCTGAGGCTAACATGTCTGCTGAAGTAGCCATCACGCCTGTGAGTACAGACTGAGAATCAGAAGTCTGTCAATCACCTTATAATAATAATAATAATAATAATAATAATAATAATAATAATTTATTTTAAACACATATAATGCGACAAAATCTCACAGGATTGGAACTGAATTGCTGTGCGGTTATAAGGAAACCACTTGTTAGTGAGACTAACTGAAGGAAAAATCCTTCAGTTCACTATGGAGCATAAACTGTTACTATGTACTGAATGACCAGGTTATCACATCTATGCATGCTTTCTTTTCTTTTCCTTCTTCCTAATATGAACATATTAGATTACAACTAGGACAAGATTTGTTGTGATCAAAATCTAAGTCCAAAGTCCAGACCTTCAACCCACTCAATGTCTTTGAGATGTCCTGGAGAAGACTTTACAGAGCGGTTCTACTCTCCAATCATCAATACATGATCTCGGCCAAAAAATTATGCCACTCTGAATGGAAATATATGTAGTGACATTGTAAAAAAAAAAAGAAGAAGAACATTTATTATTAATAATTATTATTGGTTAATACTGAAACCGTTCGTATATAATTTATACAGTGCTGTACGAAATTTGGACTTTTGGACGCGGCCCAAATATCTGATTATATGCTGATGTTTCCTCAATGTTACAGAATCCAACACCAGCATCAGTAGACATTAATGGCATCCAAGTAAAAGCTCCAGCTGTGTCTGTGGAAACACCTGGTATCCAAGTCAGTGGTGTAACTGTATCAGCAGAGTCCAGTACACCAGCCAAAGACACACCTAAACAAGCAGGGACTCCCAACGTGTTCAACAAGATGTTTAAGAAGAAGTCGGGGCTATTTTCTCTTGAACCTGAGGCTAACGTGTCTGCTGAACTACAGACCGACAGCCAGATACCTGTAAGTACATCACTTCATGAGAGCTTTACATATCTCACATATTGTCCTTGTAGGTGTTAGACTTTGAATTTAATGAGCTTATTTGAGGTATATGTGAGCAATAGACTCCATGTTGTTACTATTTTGATAACTGACCAAATTTTACATTTGACATTAGTCTGCATTATGTATTATAATAATAATAATAATAATAATAATAATAATAATAATAATAATAATTAAAAATCATATTTAATGATTATTTGCCAAAGTATAGTTATTTAAACCCTTGTGGGTTTTTTTCGGAATTTTGCTCAATGATTGACAAATCTTTTTACAAGCTACTTGTCTATAAATATTTTAGAACATGTCTTAAAGAGCATAGTAATGCTAATTAGGGTCAAAATCATTCATACATAACATAATATAATTGCACACTCTTTTTGATTCAGCCCAAATATATTATTATATGCTCAAGTTTCCTCAATATTACAGAAGCCAACACCAGCATCAGTAGATGTTAATGGCATCCAAGTAAAATCTCCGACTAATGACTATTTGCCATAGTACAGGAGAATTTATGGTTATTTAAACATTTGTTTTTTCCATAATGTCACCCACTGATTGACAAATCTTATTACAAGCTACTTGTCTATGAATATTTTAGAACATGTCTTTATGAGCATAATTCATATTAAGTAGAAATGCTAATTAGTATCAAAATCATTCATGCATAACATAATATAGTTCTACACTCTTTTAAATGCGGTCCAAATATATTATGCTCACGTTTCCCCAATATTACAGAAGCCAACACCAGCATCAGTAGACGTTAACGCCATTCAGGTAAAAGCTCCAGCTGTGTCTGTGGAAACACCTGGTATCCAAGTCAGTGGTGTAACTGTATCAGCAGAGTCCAGTACACCAGCCAAAGACACACCTAAACAAGCGGGGACTCCCAACGTGTTCAACAAGATGTTTAAGAAGAAGTCTGGGCTACTTTCTCTTGAACCTGAGGCTAACGTGTCTGCTGAACTACAGACCGACAGCCAGATATCTGTAAGTACATCACTTCATGAGAGCTCTACATATCTCACATATTGTCCTTGTAGATGTTACACTTTGAATTTAATGAGCTTATTTGAGGTATATGTGAGCAATAGACTCCGTGTTGTTAATATTTTGATAACTGACAAATACTTACATTTTCTGATGAAAGCATTATGTAGCAAACATTTACATAATAATAATCTGAAAAAATATATAATAATAATAAAATAATATAATAATAATAATACAGTAAAAAAATAATAAAAAATAATACAGTAAAAAAAAATAATAATAAAAATAATAATAATTAAAAAAACACAAATATATTATTATATGCTGATGTTTCCTCAATATTACAGAAGCCAACACCAGCGTCAGTAGACGTTAATGGTATCCAAGTAAAAGTTCCAGCTGTGTCTGTGGAAACATCTGGTATCCAAATCAGTGGTGTAACTGTATCAGCAGAGTCCAGTACACCAGCCAAAGACACACCTAAACAAGCGGGGACTCCCAACGTGTTCAACAAGATGTTTAAGAAGAAGTCTGAGCTTGTTCTTCCTGAATCTGAGGCTAACATGTCTGCTGAAGTAGCCACCACGCCTGTGAGTACAGACTGAGAATCAGAAGTCTGTCAATCACCTTATAATAATAATAATAATAATAATAATAATAATAAATATAATAATTTATTTTCCATATACACAATGTGACAATCACTCACAGGATTGGAACTGAATTGCTGTGCGGTTATAAGGAAACCACTTGTTAGTGAGATTAACTGAAGGAAAAATCCTTCAGTTCACTATGGAGCATAAACTGTTACTATGTACTGAATGACCAGGTTATCACATCTATGCATGCTTTCTTTTCTTTTCCTTCTTCCTAATATGAACATATTAGATTACAACTAGGACAAGATTTGTTGTGATCAAAATCTAAGTCCAAAGTCCAGACCTTCAACCCACTCAATGTCTTTGAGATGTCCTGGAGAAGACTTTACAGAGCGGTTCTACTCTCCAATCATCAATACATGATCTCGGCCAAAAAATTATGCCACTCTGAATGGAAATATATGTAGTGACATTGTAAAAAAAAAAAGAAGAAGAACATTTATTATTAATAATTATTATTGGTTAATACTGAAACCGTTCGTATATAATTTATACAGTGCTGTACGAAATTTGGACTTTTGGACGCGGCCCAAATATCTGATTATATGCTGACGTTTCCTCAATGTTACAGAATCCAACACCAGCATCAGTAGACATTAATGGCATCCAAGTAAAAGCTCCAGCTGTGTCTGTGGAAACACCTGGTATCCAAGTCAGTGGTGTAACTGTATCAGCAGAGTCCAGTACACCAGCCAAAGACACACCTAAACAAGCAGGGACTCCCAACGTGTTCAACAAGATGTTTAAGAAGAAGTCGGGGCTATTTTCTCTTGAACCTGAGGCTAACGTGTCTGCTGAACTACAGACCGACAGCCAGATATCTGTAAGTACATCACTTCATGAGAGCTTTACATATCTCACATATTGTCCTTGTAGGTGTTACACTTTGAATTTAATGAGCTTATTTGAGGTATATGTGAGCAATAGACTCCATGTTGTTACTATTTTGATAACTGACTAAGTTTTACATTTTACATTAGTCTGCATTACAAATTACACATGTACTTTTTCTATCAAACATTCTGATGAATGCATTATGTATAATAATAATAATAATAATAATAATAATAATAATAATAATAATAATCTACATACAGTATCTTTTTGCAATTTTGCCCACTGATTGAAAAATCTTATTAAGCTACTTGTCTATACATATTTTAGAACAAGACCTAAAGTGCGTAATGCATATTAAGTAATAATGCTAATTAAAATCTAAATAATTTGTCCATAAAATAATATAGTTCTACACTTTTTTTGGATGTGGCATAAATATATTGTGCTCACATTTCCCCAATATTACAGAAGCCAACACCAGCATCAGTAGACGTTAACACCATTCAAGTAAAAGCTCCAGCTGTGTCTGTGGAAACATCTGGTATCCACCTGAATGGTGTAACTGTATCAGCAGAGTCCAGTACACCAGCCAAAGACACACCTAAACAAGCGGGGACTCCCAACGTGTTCAACAAGATGTTTAAGAAGAAGTCTGGGCTACTTTCTCTTGAACCTGAGGCTAACGTGTCTGCTGAACTACAGACCGACAGCCAGATACCTGTAAGTACATCACTTCATGAGAGCTTTACATATCTCACATATTGTCCTTGTAGATGTTACACTTTGAATTTAATGAGGTATATTTTGGAGCAATAGACTCCATGTTGTTACTATTTTGATAACTGACAAAATTTTACATTTTACATTAGTCTGCATTATGTATAATAATAATAATAATAATAAATAATAATAAAATCATATTTAATGATTATTTGCCAAAGTATGGTTATTTAAACCGTTATGTGTTTTTCGGAATTTTGCTCAATTATTGACAAATCTTTTTACAAGCTACTTGTCTATAAATATTTTAGAACATGTCTTAAAGAGCATAGTAATTGAGCAAAATCATTCATACAAAACATAATATAATTGTACACTCTTTTTGATTCAGCCCAAATATATTATTATATGCTCAAGTTACCTCAATATTACAGAAGCCAACACCAGCATCAGTAGATGTTAATGGCATCCAAGTAAAATCTCCGACTGTGTCTGTGGAAACATCTGGTATCCAAGTCAGTGGTGTATCTGTATCAGCAGAGTCCAGTACACCAGCCAAAGACACACCTAAACAAGCGGGGACTCCCAACGTGTTCAATAAGAAGTTTAAGAAGAAGTCGGGGCTACTTTGTTTCGAACCTGAGTCTAACGTGGCTGCTGAACTAGCAATTGTCCCTAAAGTACAGACCGACAACCAGATTCCTGTAAGTACATCACTTTATGAGTGCACACATTTTCACATATTTTTCTTGTAGGTGTTACACTTGAAATTTAATGACTTTATCTATGTGCATACCTGCAACAGACTCCAGTTTGCTAACTGACAAATTCTTACCTTTGTCTGCATTATAAATAACATATGTACTTTGTCTATTAAACATTCTGATAAATGCATAATGTAGCAAAATCTTACATAATAATAATAATAATAATAATAATAATAATAATAATAATAATAATAATAATAATAACAAACCCTACATAAATATTATTTAAGAACTAGTTGTCATAGTAAAACACACAAATATAGATATTCATCTACATTCTCTGATAGAAAATCGTATCATAACCTCTGTGTCCATAACATGGAACATCTCCAATATTTTCATAATGCATACTAAGTAGTTGTGCTAATTAATACTGATCAACCTATTCGTACATAGTGATATGATATGCACTTTTGGATGCAGCCCAAATATCTGATTATATAATCAGTTTAAGTTTGCTTGTATGCTTAGCTTATAAGTTAGCTTATGTGGTTTATTTAAAACTAGTGAATGTGAATTTTTTGCAGTTTCACTCTGTGGCAGGAAAAATGTTCCTGAAACTACATACTTAACCAGATGTATATCTAATGGTGTCATTCATCCTAAGTGGAATAACACCAACGCCGTGCTATTTAGTGCAGTGTTATACACTTTTGGATGCAGCCTAAGGACATACCGCAAAATACCCAAAGTTGAATTAACACCCAGAGTGTATATTTAAGAAATTCAATGTAGATTTGTAACCATTTGCCATATATAAGCACTCTGGGGGTTTATTTAACACTGGGGATTTTTCTGTGTACAATTATTGGCTTTTTGAGCAAAAATTCTGCTTAGCTGTAATTACAGTGTTAAATCTTTGTTGACTTTGTAATTTGCAAAAGGAATATTGATCTGATGTCCTTAAATCAGCAGCGGAGCAACTTCACCAGAGTGCGTAAATGCAACAACTATGATGAAAGTGAAATTGTGTCAGGGCATTGTTGACTAGATTGTAATAGTTTGCACATTCCTTATTCAGCTATTTAGCCAAATAAATTATCTGGCAAAATGAAATACTTTAGTTGAACTATAAGCTATATGAACTATAAACATTTAAATCTTCAAATCTTATCCTCTTAATCTTTCACAGTTTAAATCTTAAAGTTTGAAAGGGTTGATTGATTTTAGAAACCCATGGTAAATTTGTAACATGTGCAAACATTACCAGTGTCATCTCTGGAATGTCAGCTAACATCAAAATAATGACTAGCTGAAAAACAGATAGCAGCAGATAAATTACAGTCATGGAGAGCAGGCTAAAGATCTGCCAAAATGTCACCTTATGTCTTTACAAATATGAGAAGAGTTCAAGTCAAACTGGGACTTTTTCTTGTGCAGAATAAAAGAGGACAGTTATGAGAGTAAAAACTACTTTTATTTCTCTATGTAATCCCCTGCTATACTAATGCACTTATCCCAGTGTTTCACTAGTGCTTGGATACCATCAAAGTATAAAGCTTTCTCAGAACGCTGGTGTCATGTTCGGACTGCCGGCTTCACGTCTGAAACGATGGCCACCCAGGAATTCCTTTAATGGCTCAAACATGTGGAAATCACTTGGTAAGAACTGTATGGGGGATGCGGCAATCACTCCCAGGCGAGTTCCTGTAATGGTCAAGTGGTGTTGATGAATGATTGGTATGTACAGTTCCAACAGACAGATGTGTCGATTTTACAAGTTGGTTATCCATAAATTTTTATGGACAAGGCGTTCCACTTGTTGAATGTTCCCGAGCCACTTCAGCTGGGATCGTCATTGATGTATGGCCTTCTTTAAAACGTGTGCCAATCAGTGGAGGCTCAGTGGGGGATCAGTGCGGGATCAGTGGGGGATCTGAGGATCAGTGTTCGAGCCCTGCCGTCAGTGGGTTGCCACACCCCATACTACACAGACATTGCATGCAGTGCCAGTCCCAAGCCTGGATAAACCGGCAGGGAGAGCACCTTTCGTAAGAACCTGTGCCAGTTGTGTGCGGATTGGATGGTCCGCTTTGGCGACCCTTTGACGGGAACAGCCGAAAAAAAAGTTTTGTCGAGAATTTTTATCACAAGTCCCAGTTTGACTTGAACTGTAGTAACTGAAGTTTTCGAAAAAAAAGTATTAAGTTAAATATAGTGGAATTTTTCATAGAAAAGAATTGTGAAAGAACACCTCAAACCAGGCCAGTAACAAAGTGTCGCTTTTCACCTGTGTGTTTTGAAAGAACAAATCATTTTATCATTTCCTAATATTTCATCATCCTGCTTGGTGTGCACAGTCATGGGGCCATGATTGAATTCTTAAGGTTTATGAGGGTTTCACTGCACTTTGTTCTCAAATACTCATAAAATCCCATATCCATTCCTAGTGAGACAATGAATTTACATTATTTAAATCAAACAATCCTGCTAATATTAAACAGCAGAGGCTTTATGATCATTAAATGGTAAGACACCGGAGGTTAAAACAGCGCACATACATATCGCATAGATTTCTTCTATGGTATATAATTATATGTAATTATTATATGTAATTATGGTAAATATGGTCTTATAATTTTATGACATGACAAAATATTAACACTCAATTGTTTATTTCATTGTTTTTGTCAACGCACAATCAACAGCATTAATGAAGGTTTTCAGTTCTGACTAATTGGCGTAATCACATCAAATGTCATATGTTAAATCAAGTCACATATGTCAGGCTGTTGTGTATCATCATGATATAAACGTCAATTTCCTTAATACACCTTTATACACTGTGGTAACCTTCACTTTTTTATGCATTTTAAAATTCTGTTATACAGAGTCAGCTAAAACATGTATACACACTTCAGAAAAATAAAAACTTATATATATATATACACAAAAAATTTATCATTTTATAATTTATTTAAGTTATAAATAAATACAAAAACTTATATGTATAAATATTTTAATTCTAAATGTATCGCTTTAAGTTATATATTGATATATATATGATAATAATATGATAGTAATGTGATACTATAGATGAATATAATTATAATAATATTATCATACTATCTTCCGACAGTTCAAAGACCTGCAGATTAGGCTAACTGGCATTTTCAAATTGCCCGTAGTATGTGAATGAGTGTGTGAGTGTATGTGTGTGTGTCGTGCGATGGATTGGCACCCTGTCCAGGGTGTACCCCGCCTCATGCCCTAAGTCTCCTGGAATAGGCCCCAGGTCCCCCGCGACCCTCAATACAGGATAAAGCAGTATAGACAATGACGATGCTAGTTTTCTTTTCCTGAAGTGTGCATGCATTTTCATATTCAGGATCTCAGTTTCTACATGACCAGCATTCCTGAAATTTTCATACACATGCCTAATTATAAGGGTATTGCAGGATATACTGGTAGTGTAAATATGAAAATATCAGCAATCAACTGGCAAGAAATTATTGTGATATTACTCTGTTAACCAGTAGTGCCTTGATTTAAACTGCTGTAAATAAATAAATAAATAAATAAATAATGATGCAGGTTTAATACATAGAATTTTTTATATTTTCATTGACTATGAAGGTGAGTGGTTTCATGGTGCATCTCTAATAACAGGTCATTCTAACTGTATGTTGTTTCTGATGTGAATTTTATCAGCTTTGAAATATGTTTCTTGTTGGATCAGTGAAATGTCCTGAATCCATGTATTAAAGAAATGTTGATTATAACCTTGAGTTGATCCCTAATGTTAAAAGGAAGCAGGATACAGAACAAAACATATAAGACGTTAATTGCCTCCACTCAATCTGCACCCATGTCTGAAGACAACACTCAGAACACCTCGGATGATAGCGCTGGAATAAGTTAATAAGTAAAGCCGTATCGGTGGATGATGCGGATTCGAAGAATGAGACTAACACTCCTGGCTGCATTGAAGAGGACTTCAAGGCTAATTGAAGATCCAGAGTGTGCAGGTTATTCAGCAGAATACACACAGCTGCTTTTTCAGTTAAAGTCTGCGTGCATTAAGATTGTGAGAGGGACTTCTAGGGACTCCTATAAGCCTGTCTGGGTGAATGTCAATACTAACAGAACATTCAAGCAGATTAGAGTTGATGTTTGTCTGAGCTTGGACAATGAGACAAAATGTTGGGATGAGGCTAGATTTGAAATGGACTCTGCAGCGAGGATCGCCGCTGAGATCTCGGACGATGTCTATGTATGGGTCAGCGTAAGTCTGATATCTCCAAAGTAGACACACGGAAAATGGAGGTCCCTTGCATGGATGAACTCAATGGACGGGATTAACCAATGAACTAAACAATTTTTTTTATGAACCTAAACTCAAGAATTCTTTTATTTATTAGTACCTTTATTAATTTACTGGAACAACAAAAACATCCAAATTGTCAGGGAATCTCAACTGATTTTGAGCAATGCTTTAAACCTTGGAGTAACCCATTTGATTAAGTAAATTATAGTAAAATTAAGTTGAGTCATGGGACTGATAGGTACCATCTTGAAACAATCGGGCGCAACTTTGGGTTAATCCTAGCTCAAGGGTTTGACAGCATTCTTCCGGAGTTTGATCATAACTAACCAATCTAAACTGAAGTTGAGTTGAGATGCTTTTGTGTGATGCTGAGATTTGTTTTTCACAAGTCGAACAATCTAACTGAAATTCACATCATTTCTTATAAACTAATGACGTGATACTAACCACTACGGTTTATATAGAATTTATGTTGAAAGTTTGCAACCAGTATAAATCTGAGTTGTATTAATTCAATAAATGATATACAGTATCAACGCTGGCAGGCATGAAACAGACACACACAAGCCTTAAGTCAAGAACATTGCTGAATATCAATGAGTGAGGGGGAAAAAGCAGGCATTAATGAAAGGGTGATTGTTGCCGGAGCCCCGAGTAGGCAGAGGCATGGCTGGAATTGTGCAGTGCTTCAATGCACCGATTAACAGCTACTGCACATCAGCTGTAGGGCCGGAACGCGTTTGCAAGCGCTAATTCTCTACGTTCGTCTATAGGAGCCTACAGACATAAAGGCAAGTACACAGCCTGAGAAACAGCCACAGGGTGAAGATCGCACTGAGGTCACGCAAGACAGCACCCAACCTGAGCAGATCGACACCGAGGAAAACTCAGTTATGAACTTTTTCAAAACACTTGTAAGTACTTTTTATTCTTATCCGGTGCAATTAGCAGCCATTTTTTTAAATGTAGATCTTAGTGTGAGTGAGATGATTAATGAGGAATGTCAGGAATTTAATGAAGCATTGGGTTGCTTTGAAATGCTTATTTATTTATTTATTTATTTATTTATTTATTTATTTATTTGAGTTGAAATGGGTTATAATGAAGAATAGGTCTGGTTTATAATTAGCTCATGTATCAAATCTACTGAATGTGCTTAAAATAAAAACAAATAAATTGCTAATACCTTACATCAATATAACTCAATATAAATGTATAGATATATTTTTATTCTTAGGTATTTATATTATAAATACCTAAGAATATGTTATAATATTATAAATTATGATATACTATAAACAATATACAGGAATATAAATGATTGAATTTCCTTTTTATGGTACAGTCGTCACTGTGTCTGTAGTCTTTACTATTGCTGCACTGAAAAGAAAAATGTAAATGATAAATTAAATAATAACTGTTAATGATAAATATCAGTGTCCTGTAGGCTACACCTTCCATATATTGCATGCTGCTTTTCAGGAGATTTATAATTTCCTCACTGCCCTGAAGTTGATCTCTTTCAGGACATAAACTATCCTCTGGCCCTGTGCTAAATCAAGCCTTTGAACATGTCAGAATGTGGCAGCCTTTGTTTTGCTGCATAATGTGTGCTCACAAGAGAGTTCTGTGTATTTGGAAGTAGTGATGGGCTGTGATAAAGCATGGGCAGGCCTACGCCATCTCTAGAGGACAATGCCTGACTCAATATGAGAAACCATGTTCACTGTGAGCCCTGCCATGGAGCTCTTTGTGTGTTTCTGGGGCAAGTTCTTGAGGCCTGACAGTGAAACACTGCCCTATATACATCTCTGTCTGTCTGTCTGTCTGTCTGTCTGTCTGTCTGTCTATCTATCTATCTATCTATCTATCTATCTATCTATCTATCTATCTATCTATCTATCTATCTATCTATCTATCTATCTATCTATCTATCTCTCTGTCTGTCTGTGTGTCTGCCTGTGTTTATATGAGTCCAACTGAACTCAAATAAGATAATATATACCTTTATTTGTCCCACATTGGGGAAATTTCCACATTACAGCAGCAAAGAACAATGTGCAAACATAAAGTAGTGATAGTACCTTGTATGAACACAAAAGTAAAGAAAAAGAAACATTATCAAAAACAAATATTTATACACAGCACAGTGTATGAATAAAAATGAAAGTAAAAAACAATACGGTAGTAATTCCTCCAATCAAATTACTCTTATTGCACAGTTAAAAAGATGTTATTGCACAGTTTCTATTGCAAAAAATGTAAGATATTGTGAGATAATATAACTATGTTTACGATATTGTAACTATTGTAACTATATTGTAAAATTTTATATATTGTAACAACAAACTAACCAAACCATATCACAGTATATCACAAGCTGATAGATAGATAGATAGATAGATAGATAGATAGATAGATAGATAGATAGATAGATAGATAGATAGATAGATAGATAGATAGATAGAAAAACAATGCATGCAGTACATTAAGTAAAGTACATAAAGTAAAGAATAAACCACTTCTAGACATGCTGTAATAGGATGACAGAATGCACATCCTGAACTATTTTATTTCTTTTAAGCACAGAAAATTAAAAGGCGTCACATGCATTGTTAAGTTTGTTGTTACTACAGAAACAACAGCATATTCAAATGAGCTCTTTATTAATAACCTACGACTAAACAGCATCTTCTGAACTGAATGGCATATTTGTCTATATGTCATATTTGCAAAATTAAATATTTTGCTAAAACATGCATGGTTTTCCACTGTCAACCCAAACATGCTTCTCTACATTCAAAGGTGTCTTCAACCAAAACGACGAAAGAAGCGACGGCTAGCCCTGATGTCTCAAAAGAACAACAGGTAAATCGATTGCATAATTTAAGCCAGATTGCACACCTCCTCCTATCGCACCTTCGGCTGATGTTAATGCGATGGTTAATAAAACATTTTCATTTGACTCTTTCCTCCAGACCGTAATTGTGACAGCTTTTCTTATCGTGTATCTGATTCCCATTTGCGCATTGTTGCACTCTGTGTGTGTAATGAGGTTTTACAGATTTTTCCCTTCACTGCCAAAGTTATTGGCACTATTAATTTTCCTCAGTTGCTTAGTCAGATTTCGGTTTCCTGCCTTCAATCTTAGAAAGTTAATGCATCGTGGTAGACTGCAAGCCGACAGAAGCCATTTCGGTTCTTGATAGTCATTTATAGTATTCCCCAGCTGACTGATTAATCCTTTATTGCGTAAAAAAGAAGTGTGGAGTTTTGTGACTCATCAAGCTGGAACTACTGTACGCGTTTGTCTTTTATCAACGACTCCTGCTGTGTCAGGGCCTTCTACACTAGCGGCTGAATGGAAAGAAGAGCCTTTTACAAACAATGCCTCCACATGCCTCACAGCAAGACATCTAACCAAAGACCTGGGACAAAAAGAATAAGAAAAACATGTAGTATATTGTTTAAAGCTGTGTACATTTGCAAACAGCAATGACACACACTCGTACACAACAACAAAAACAGCTTTTTGTGTCTCTTTTTTTCTCAATGTGCAGTCACACAAAGAAACTCCACCAGCTCCAGCGGCAAATGTAAGAGGTTCCTTTGGTAATACAACGTTAAACCTGGCAGTGCGTTGGAAATTGGGTGCTAATTCCCCAAGTGTCTGTCTCATAAGTTACAGGAAGCATCAAAGATCCCCCCTCCTCCACCACCAGCACCACCCAAGATGGAGAGTAAAGCAGAGCCAGCTGTAAAGAAAGAGGAGGCCCCGGCGGCAGAAGCGGCAGCTGGCGCGGCCAAAGAACCAGAGACCCCCAGCAAGGCCAAAACTAAAGACAGTCCATTCGGCAAACTCTTCCGTACAAAGGTAGGTTCCTATCCGCTACTTAAGATATACTGGAAATCAATTACATTCATATCATTTTCGATTACAGAATAGCTTGTATAGCTTGTTTTTGGACTATGGTGTTACACACTATAACAGAATGATATGAATTTGAGGTATTGCTAGGCAAGAAGGCATCAAAAGGTGGAGCCAAAGTGCCTGCCAAGGTAAACAAGTTAACAGGATTTAACAATTCAGTGTTTTTCCATCACTTATACCACTGGATTAATTAACTGCATCTTATCACCTGTGCTGTGTTTAGCAGCTAATCCTGAAAAAAAAAAAAAGTATATATATATATATATATATATATATATATATATATATATTTTTTTTTTTTTTTTTTTTGCAATGTGTCATTGCCATTATTGATGAACAGAGCCATAACAGTGAGAAGTGAAGCACCACGCATGATAATGGATGAACAGCTGAGACTTGATAGCAGTGACATCATTCTGACAGCAGCCATCACCTCACATTATCACTGTCAGCAGACTAAAGCATGAGCTTTAGGTTTTATTCACGTCATCTCATTTTGCTTAACAATGATGTCACATTTTCCGATACAGGAACATTGTACTCCAAACAGCTTAGTTAGTGTTTTTTTTTTTGTTGTTGTTGTTGTGGTTAGCTTGAAGAAAAGACTCATGGGTATTGTAGTTTCGTGCATAGTTAATCCAAATATCTGCTTACCAACAGTCTGCTGTGAAGGAGGAAGCAAAGCCAGTTGAGATACAGGTAAATAAGTTCAGCACTGTTTCAACACGATCAACTGTTCGCAAAATCCTTCTCTCTTTTCGGGCTATGCTCTAGAAATGGGTGGGTCTGTCTGCTACAGGAAATTCAGATGGCATCTTACTGCATATTCAGGTCACATTTAAGAGACATGGCTGCTGTTGTTTTTTTTTTAGGTCATTTCTTTAGTGCTTTCAATTCTGCTGTGAATCTTGCCCCCATGTTCCTCTTTCCTATCTCCTTTTAATCATTTCCTTCCTTCATGATCTTATTTCTTTTCATATTCAAGCTATGTGCTGCTCCCCTTTTAAGGTAGATGCATCCAAGACCTGCACCCTCGAGGCCGGTGCCAAACCTGAACCTCCTCCAGCACCCAAACCAGAAGAAAAGAAGGCAGAGAAAAAGCCCTCACCTTTTGCCAACTTGCTCAAACCTAAGGTAAATACACTTGGGGGCATAACTCTGAGTCAGGCTTGTTAAACCTGTGACTGATCGCATGGAGTAAAAATGACTTGTCTGAATTTGAGGTATTGCTAGGCCAAGTGAGCTCTAGGATCCATGCAGCTGCATCGAGTGTCGCAGCTGGCATCTCCCTTGGTGCTGGAGGAGGGGTAAATTCCCAGTACCTTGCAGCTATTTCTGCTGGTTAACAATAACTGAACTAAAGCAGAGTTGCTGTGGTCAGATTAACTCTTGATTTGATTTTGTGCCTCTTTACTATTGTCACTTGCTTGATTTGCAAGCATAACTCACAGCATAATTATTTTGTATAGGGTTTCCTGTATTGTAACACACACCAGGACTACATCTTGTCACGTCCTAGACTCATGGCTTACCAATAACATTGTCTTTGATGCAGAGTTATCTTGTTTTCCTTATTACATTAATTCGTTTTGGCTCTGGGCAACACATAAGCCTTTTAGTTTGTGGATTGTGAAATGGGTAACATGCCCTTTTTTAATTTGTATTTTTTAAATCAAGGCTGCAGAGTCCAAGAAGGAAGCCGCTGCAGCCCCCACTGCACCTGCAGAGGCTGGCCCAAACACCAAGGCCAAAGAAGAGCCCAAACCAGCTGGTGCTCCTGCTGTGGCCTCGTCAGACAACAAGTCGGTGGGGAGTACGGATAATTCTTCACCCAGCAGCTCCCGCAAACTAGAGAAGAGAAACTCCATCCATCTTTTCTTTAAAAACCTGGTAAAGTAAAAACAACCTTAATTTCACACAAACAAAGATGGGGGTGGTGTTAAAGGTTAGGTACAGGCCAAACACCGACTACCTATTTCATTCTCTTAACTGATACTGTATATCTATGTATGCAGAGTGAGCCGGAAAAAAGAAAAGTTATAGGCAAGGCAAGGAAAGACACATTTTATTTATGGAGCAGAATTTGTCCAAAGTGCTCACCAATAAAAGACGAAAATGAAACCAGTAACAAAAACAATTCAAATGGAAATACATAAAACACAACTTCAACTATTATACTTTAACGACAAGTACAGAGACAGCACTCTTTTAGACAAATGCTAAAGAGTAAAAATTAGTCTTTAAGCTAGATTTAAAAGCATCCAATGATAAGGGAGCTCTGATGTTCAAAGGGAACTACTGAGAAAGCTCGATCACCTTTTGCCTTACATAAGGATAGATAAAAGTAACTGAACACTAGAACTTAATGGCCCAGAGGCTATATATGACCTAATGAGATCACCAATGTATTTTGGGGCAGAATTATGCAATGCCTTGTATAAAAAAAGAAGGATCTTAGAATCGACTCTGAACTGTATAGGGAGCCAGTACACAGACTTCAGGAAAAGAAAAATAGTATGATGTATATATATATATATTTTTTTTTCAATCTCTCTCTCTCTCTCTCTACATACGTATATATATATATATCTTTTTGTTATGTGCAAAATGCTCTGCATTTTTTTTTCTCTTCAACATTCTTTGCATAGTTAAACCCTTTTCAAGTTTACTTACAACTTAATACTGATTGAATACACTTTCAAGAACAAGAGCTTTATGGACTGGTTATATGTCTGGTTGAAATGAAAACAAAAATTACATGGTATTTTTGAAAGGTTTTGTAAAATGAGTCACTTCTGTTAAGTAATTTCTGCTGAACTGTTGTCGAGTCTTTGACAAACAGTTATGAAACCTAACCACTAGGTGACCTCATCTTGCAAAAATAGACGTGTAAGCCCATACACTAGTGCTAGAGCTTTTCCAAAGAGGTCTTATTTACACCTGGACTCTTCTACACATTGCTCCAAGTTGTGAATAAAAATAATAATAATAATAATTATTATTATATATGAGAGTGGTGTCTCAACAGAGGAAAAGTTGTCATATTTTAATGCAGTGGTCAAATAGTCTGTGTATGTTGAATGTAGGTCATGTTTTCTCAACTCATCCCCGAGTAAGTGAAGAATACAATACACAATACATAAAATACTACTCTAAAGCAAGCAAATATATCAGTCATAATGCTAGGAGTGAGCTTCAATGAGGACATGTTTGAGCTAGATGCATAAAGGAAGCTTATTTAAATAAGAATCCAGTTGTCAGACAGGTTGTGATCAGTTGTGCTTAAGGCTGTGAAACTCACCAAAAGTGAGGAGTAAAACTCTAAAAGTCTCCATCTGCTTATGCCGTTTGATTGTTTCTCAGGGTCAAAAACGCCATTCTGACGTCGAAGTGCAAACGGAGCCCGTGGCACCGGAGAAGGCCAAATAAGAACCTTGCTTTGGTTTCATCGTCTGCACAGAAAACACGCTTTGCTTGTACATAGGTATCCTTATCTGAATGTCCTGACCAGAGCCCAGGGATTAATCCCAATTTAATCTCCAACTACTGAGGTGAACTGAGAAAGTATCATATAAATGGCCATTCCAATCATTCATTCCCATTTGTCAAGAATTCTTGGGTTGAGCTTAAATACTCTCAAAGTCACTCAATAATAGTTGATTCTTTTGAGGACCAAAATTGCAAGATGTATGATGAAACGCAATAGGACGACTTAAGGCTTTGCACGTTTTGCAAGAATTTTAAAGAAACTGCGATGGAGAAGAGTTGAAAAAGTAATTTCGCAACATTACAATGACATGCTCTTCCTCTTAAATGGGAACATTAATGCAAAAGAAAAAAAAAAACTACTGTCTACACTGTCACAATACAATTAACTCTTCCATATGAAAGTTATCACATGCAGATTGACTTGTTTCCAGCTTTTGATTAAAAAAAAAAAAAGATTGTAGACCTGGACATAAAATTTCCGCACATTTGTGCACAATAATCATTCATACGGCCGTAAAAACAATCTGCAAAGACTTACTCATTCCATTACAGCGTCTCATCAAAACCTCCAACCTTCTCACTCAGTTGTTGTTTGGTAGTAACAATAATTACAATGTTAGTTCTTAAAACATTCATTGTCCATCGCTAGTGTTTCATGCTAACGCATATTTTACTAACATATTATCATTGTCACACTTTCACACACCACACACAGGCTTTATTATTGAAAAGCTTAGTCATTAGTGTTTTCAAATGGGCACTCCTTTTTTTTTTGTACTACCTAAAACTTATGCTCAAGCCTTTACTAAGTATATGAAATATATATATTGAAAAATAGCGCACTGTTCATATGGGGGGGAAAATCCATCTGGTTTCTCTTACTTTCTCATGTATTGAAATCTCACTGGCTTTTGGTGGATCCAGTTTAAATGCTTTCTGTGAAATAGTATCGAGTATGAGATTTTCTGTCTGCTCTTACTGCACATTTAAAGAGAACTTTTCCCTTTTTCATATATTCAGATTTTTATTTTATTTCTGAATTTGACAGACAGACTTTGTTGTTGTTGTTGTTGCTCGTAATCAACTAATGTCAAAAGAATCTTTGGTCTCTGTAATTGTAATTATGCATCTTTGTTAATAAAAATGTAAGGGTACACCATGGGTCAATTATTATTTTTTTTTCATTTAGACCTGGATTTTACAAGCAAATATGTCAGATCAATCCAATTTTCCAGGCGTCTGATACGATGAAAAAAAAGCACTTTGATTAGGGCTAAAGAGCTATATTGTCTGTGTTATCAGCTGCAGAGTAATAAAGGGAGGGAGGCCATTGCAGAGGGGCGGCAGAAGGCCTGGAGGCCCCCATGTCAGTGTTAATGTGTGTCACAGCCTGAACTGCCTCAAAGCCCTCTGCTTGATAGAGAGAGAGAGAAGGAGGGAGAGAGGAAAAGAGTGGTTGTAGGCATCAGATTTCAAGACCCTAGGGGTCCTAAGCCACTTTATGAATAATGGAACCTGTTATATTTCCAAATTAGTAGGAATTCCAACAAAAGTGGGTGTCTAGAGTACAATCTTGAAATTGTATAGACTCAGTAATGAAATATGGTCGGTATGAATCACATGAATTGCAGAATAATATGAATAACGGACATTTCTGCGTTTTTCCTGGCAGGAAGGTAACAACCAATTAGTTGTGAATACACACACATACTGTACGTATGTAGAATATACAAAAACTGTGTTTGCCTCTTTGTCTTCGGCACTTAGCTCAAATTTAGTAATAAGTTCATAGGTAATAATAGAAAATCTTGTGCAAATTCTATTCTTCATACACTTTCTACTACAGCATGGTGTCTAAAAGCCTTAGACTCTCAAACCACATCCTGTTGAGTTGAACTTCATTCAACCACAGTTATTCACATAGATATTTATTTTCTGTTTACATTGTATGTAAGCATTTTAGTATAGTTTGACAATGAGTATTTCTTTTCCAGCAACATTATCCGCAATGGAAAAGGGCACATCCATTAAAAAGTCAGCATATGCTGCCAAACCGAGTGCTCATCCTAAGCCAGCAGGCACAATGGCTGGGCTAGTGAGATGGCCTGGCCTTTTAGCTCAACAACATTTACCCCCACTTGTCATGTCACAGTGCATCCAGCAGCAACGTTTCCATTTCAAAAGCCGCCTGTTTGGGCTCGAGCAGCAACTTCAGTGAAAGATTTGCAGAACAAAAGATTCCCTTGGCCCCTAACCTGTCGCGTTTGTTCTCAAGGTTCATTCTGCTCATGCTTATTACTAATTTCTCTGACCTTTTTTTTTTTTTTTAAATCATCTCCACAGACAAAAGTTGACATAAGATTTGTTGTAAGAACAACAATTATTTATATTTAAATAATATAATTATGTATTAAGTAAAGTTTAGGCGAGGGATATAAGCCATTAGTTTGCCAGGAATTGAGTTCAGTGTAATTATAGTTTTTGTGTGTGTGTGCAAATTATCAGCATGTGTGTATGTTTTGACATCCAAATGATGTGGAGTTACTTTAGTTCTTCAAAAATTTTTTTATGATTTAAATAACTATGCAATTCGGTTAATACTAATACGTTAATTTTAACCACTGTGTTTATTAAAGTTCTCTGTTGTAGGAAAATTGTTTTATTTATTCATCTGACTGCTTCATTTTTCTCTCTCTGCATATATTATGGAGCTAAGAAATAATAATAATAATAATAATAATAATAATAATAATAATAATAATAATAATAATAATAATAATAATAAACATTGTCTAGAAGACATTCCATTCCAGGAAGGTTACGGCAAAAGTCATGGGGAGAACAATGAAGTCAGCTGCTCCTGACACATTAAGACAAAACCAGACAACACACACACATGCACACACACACACAGGCAGCCATTACACACATGAGCTAGTTGCTGAATATACATCACACTCACATAACACAAACGTTTCAGTAACACAGAAACACAGAACTATAAGTTAAATGTTGAGTGTTGAATGTGAATCTAGTTTTACTAATAGACTATATTTGATATTTGAGTTTCCACAGAATACAATAGGATATGTTACAATAGAATAGAATGGGAAAAGTCAGTGTTAAGGTTCTATTTAGCAAGTTTAAACGACAATTTATATCATGAAACAAAGAAGCAATCAATACTTTTCTGTAAATTATATACAATGGTACAGTGTAAAGATCAACACTGCATAGCACAGACATAGCTACGGACTTACATTCATTCATAAAGAATGAAGCAGTGTAGAGAAGAATAGAATTACAAAAGTTTTTTTTTTTTAATCAGATATACAGCTCATGCCTGTTTCTACGTAGGGAAGGTCACTTGGCTTTTATTATATCTAAAGTATTAACAAACATCTACTCTGATCTTTCTTTTGGTTTTTTAATCTAATCAGTCAGAAGAAATAAGAACGTATTCTGTTCTATTTCATGCTTTTGTTACCTACTGATTTGAGCAGCTATTCAGGCTGATTGAATCCCCGAGGGAATCCACCCCCCTCCCCTGTGGCCCAACTGTGACAACTTCACACTCTCTGAAAAGGACAATTCTGCTGTGCTGTCATGCTACAGTTGCATTAAAACATGTAAAGTGTCACAAGCACTTCTTGAACATTTTGCCTTTCACTCAATGATTTTGCCTTTAAATACATATGGATCAGGTGACATGACTGCCAGCATAAGGAATGTTTTTTTTAGCTAAGCTGATCACCAGACTGAATAAACCAGAATATTCTTGCTCACTTGTTCACCAGTACCTTTTAAATAAATGAGAAATAATTCCAAATTCAGTATGCTTGACTTATAGGTAAGTGCAAAAGTTAGATGTTCTAATGTACATGATAAACTTTCTACATTACATATGATTACATACATGTCATATAAACAAATGTGATATACATTGCATACTTGACTTTTTACTGTTACTTTTTTTATATCTACACATATCTTTTTCAGGCAGCTTCATCTCCCCCCCAGAGATAAAACACCCCATTCCAGATTACTAGCTGCTCACAGGGCTTTTGTGGTGCCACAACAATAGCAAATGAGCGGGGGGCCTCGGTATGTCACATGTGGTGCCTTTGATTACCATTCTAGGCTTGTTTGTATGACAGAAACTCAGGAAGAAGCAAGAATTCTCCAAAGGTGAAAGGGACCCATACATTATTTGAAACATGTCCCATGCCCTCATGATGCAGAACAATCCCTGCAGCCAAAAAGTGAGCAAAAATAGGAAGTAAAGCGTTTTGAGCATTTGGAAAGTTTCCAGTTGTACCATGAAAACTGAAAACAAGTGTTCGATTTTACTCAAAATGAAAGCCATAAAAGGCAGTCAGGAAGCCTGAAGACTATGAATATAAATATAATATATGTATTGTAATATATTATGATATATATATATATATATAAATATATGTAACAGACCAGTTTCAGAGGAATGTTTTTTTTTTGACCTATGAATCATTCAATCAACATTCAAGCATAAAAAAAATCTAACTTAAGGCACATATCTAAAAACACTTCGACACGTAAATGATGCAATGACATGAAAGAAAACTAGTTCAAGCTTTTATAAGGTTAAGTTAAGCATGAGGAAGTCGCATCTTTTCCTGTAGTATATATTTCATACACCACTGCACAAACTGTTTACCAGACATGTCCTTTATTTACAAATTGTATTTTTCCTTAATGAGCTGAGCCTAGTAATAAGTTATTATGATCTTACATTTGGGATCCTTCTGTTTGTTTTGCCCATTATTAAACACTACACATGGAAGTGACATGGGAGGTGTCGAGCTCATTGAGGTGTTTGGGTAAGTGCTGACTAACACGGCCTGATGTGGATTTGTACGACTTTTCTTCTCCCTGCCAGCTGCGGCCATTGCCTAAGAGCTCCCTCTTTCTTCTGATTAAAGACACTAGCAAGCCATAAGCTTGTAAAAATGAATAGCAAGAACACAGCATTTACTCAGTCAGCATGTTCTTCAATGGTATTACTGTATCAAGCAATGAATGGAAGGTTTTGATTTGGTTACAGACATTTCTGGTTTTCATCAAAGAGATTACTATATAACCTAGCATAAAGGGGTATTTGTAGTGTCAGTAGGATATCACAACTAAGCAAATTCTTTGGTGTACATACTTCCTGTTTAGTTTTTTTTTAATGTTAATTACAGTATATATGCTGTAGTTCATATAGTGCCATTGTAATCTTCTATCTGATTATTAAGAGTGTACCTTAATGTTTTGTGTACTTTTTCTTCACATATATATAGGTCCTGCTACACTAATGGACTGTGTTTGGATACCATTAAGATAGAAGGTTTTCATGGTTTGCTGGAGGTGTGATTGGCATGCCTGCTTTAGGTCTTAAATGCTGGAACTCCGTTATTGGCTCAAACATGTGGAAATGGCTTGATTAAGGTCAGAACTGTAAAAGGGATGTAGCAATTACTCCCAGTTGATTTTCTCTAATGTGCAAGTGGTGTTTTTGAATGATTCTGTTCGCAGTTCCTACACAGAGATGCATCTCTTACGCAAGTTGGCAACAAGTTTCCAATCCAGCAATTTTCAAGTGTTCCACTCACTAAATGTTCACAGGAATGACTGCAATGGTTTTTGAGCTACTGTGGGGGGGATTGCCATTCATGGACATACTGTATGTCCTACTTTAAAACATTTGTACCATTCACTTGTTTAACATAAAAGTCTCATCACTTTGCTTGAAGCGTCGGTAAATGTTAATTGGTTTTACACCTTAATTCACCAGATATCTCATCACAAGTCCTGGGTTTGACTACAGAACAGTGCAGTGTTTGAACGTCTACTGAGATAAATATACTGAAGATTTTCTCATGTAAAGGCAGGACATGCTGCAATAAATGAAATACATATTTCAATAAGGATAAGATAAAGATATAGAACATATAAAATGTGAAAAATAAACATGTGTAAATAGCTGCATGGTTTATATTCTGTATAATATAAAAAAATACACAACTTTCTAGATTAGAAAATCAAAAGCTAATCTGTGAACCTCAGGGTCCAACAAAAGTATAAATCCTTTTTTAATGCTGTCCTTAAAGAACAATCATCAAATAAAAAAGGTCTTCAGGGAGATTCCAGAACTCTTCATCTTGTGCTCCATGGGGGTGGAAGTGTGGGGGAGGGGGGTGTGCACATTCATTCTCATGCATATAATATTAAGGAGGCAATGCAAGGTGATACAGACCACAGATTGCCAGGTCAACATCCTCCCCCGCCTCCCATCAAATTCAACATCACACCACCGTGTTACATGTTGAAGAACAGCTAGGATTGTAGGTCAAGTTGTACCTCTGTAATGTAAACTACAAACCACAGCCTACTACTACAGTACCCAGAGAGGGGGTTGGGGTTATGGGCAAAATCAATATTGCCTGTGATTTTTCCTTTTTGTGCAGTAGTCAAAAGTTCCACTCTGTCTTAAAAAGGTTGGGCTTTTAAGCTCATAAAGATGTAATTTTGAAATGTGTATATATATATATATATATATATATATATATATATATATATATATATATATATACAAACACACAGATGTATATGTGCACATGGGGATAACAGACCTCCTATTCCTACAACAGTCAAGACACATTCGCATTTATATAACCCATTTAAAAAAATAAAAGATCACACAGAGAAGATCACAGATCATAGGTATTAGTTGCACTTTAATATAAGTTCTATATTACTTCATTAAATGCCATATACAAGTCAATCTGAAATTAACTGTACTCGTTTAATCTCCATTTCTCATTTCAAGAATGTTCTGGGTAAAATCCTGTTGCACTTTCACAGAAGTCATGACAGGAAGAATAAAAAAAAAAAAATCACAAAGGAACCTATAGCACAGAGCTGCATAGGTTGACTTAGGGCTGTTATTACCTCAGTGTGTTCCCCCCTCCCCCAGCCCCACATGGCGTATGTGTGTGTGTGCGCGTGCGTGTCGTAGCATTAGTGAGTAGTGCAGGAGACATGTTAGTCCCTGCTCTTGCAAACAACTGTTTCCTGCTGTATTGTGACTTTTTTTTCAGAGTGATTTCGACGACAAGTTTATCATACATGCCACGAAAATGATCAACAATTGCAGCTCGTGTATATTATTTGTAGCACTTCTCAAACCTAATAGAATATGTAGTGTGTAAATTCACCAATTCACAGAACACTCGAGCAAGATATAAAACGTATGGTTCTATTTATATCCCTGAAATAGTAAAACACATCAACAGAGACATACGTATACGATATATACTCGTCACAGAACGTTAAGACTGTATTTGGTCTGCAAGAGGAAAACATGAAAATCTGTCAACAGCAGCTTCCTCTTATTCTTCACATATTCTGAATGTGTGTCCTTGTGGCTATCTGTCATCTATTTATGAATATAAAATGTAATACGAATACAATAAAAATCCTACAAAGACCTAGGTTAGGTTGATAAAGCATGGCATCTTTGCTAAACGAGTTTTGATGAAGAATAGTTTGGGTGGAACACGTGACTTTAGGTGCCCTCTATGTGAGCGCGCCGCCGGCGTGACGTTCCATGGAGCGACTCGGGAGCGCGCCTCTGAATGCAACAGCTGCATAGTGAGCGAGATTTGCAAACATTGAAAGCGAGCTTTTTGGCCAGCGAACAATTGGCTAACGCAGCTACTGACATTAGAACTTATTATCCGGATAAGTGATCTGGCGACAACATAAGTGACACAAATATAGTTATGTATATATTCTAATCACTTGATATAATAGATTGAGAGTACCTGACGAGTGGACATATTGGTAGGTATTGGTGAGTTCCCTATTTTTTTTTTTCTCTCGTTGGACTTCTGGCTAACGTTAGCCATTTTTTGTGATCAATATCAGACTTACGTTAACGTGTTCCGACTGCCTCGCTTAGCGTGAAGTTCGGTCGGTACCCGTCGATAATGTTGGAGAGGGTAGGAAGTGGTAAAGCGATAGGAAACTTATCTTATTTAGAAAGTTAAGGCAGGAACTGCATGGTAGGCTGTTGATGCTGTTCGAGAACCCACAAGGAATGGTGAATTGAAACGAACCTGTGACTCACTCGTTTGCTAGTTTTCTTCTGCTAGTTTCCACCTGAAGCACTACTTTACTTTCTCAATAAATGCTTACGTCTTTCGGCAAACGTGACAAACGAATACATACTAATACTACATTTCATATTTAACACGTATTATTGAATAAAGGGTGACTTTTTTTTATGCAACACAAATTATATAACCATGCAAAGCAGGCAGGAATTCTCGAACCATCCAGAATAATGAGATCATAATAGACATATAGTGTAACAACATATTTGAGCAATTAATCCTTTTTCTTTTAATAACAGGGAAGCCGTTGAGGCAGACTGATTTATCTACAGTAACCTGTAATTTAGCGAGGTGTCACGTGATTGATTGATTATAACGAACCACATGAATTCATAAAGCTTGTCCTTCAGCCATAGGACCAGTCTGGACCAGTGTGTGTTCTGCAAAAAAAGTCTCTAAAACAGTTTGGAGAGTAGTTGCTGATCAGGTTTAAGACATGATCACGTGTCAGGAAATTATGGCCCCACGGCTCGAGCTGAGGCTTTAACATTGATGTGAGTTTGGGTGATTACAAGCCCGAGCTCATCTGCTCTCCTTTCTATTCTTCTGCTTTGTAATCTATTCGTTTGGTTTTTAGTCTGTCTCCAGCGCCAAATGTTTTAACGGTCTACTCGGTCAGTCGCTACATATTTCTATTGAAGTGGTGTGTGTGTGTGTGTGTGTGTGTGTGTGTGTGGGAGAGAGAGAGAGGACAGTTTGAGGATGAAGACACTGCTGTCGAATGGTTTATTACTTACTTGTACTAGGTAATGAAGCAAAAGGATTGATTCGCGTCAGTTTTACGACACCGAACTTTTTAATATCGGAAAGTGTGAATAGTTAGCTTACATAAATATGTGACTTAAAAAAAAAATTTTTTTTAAAGCTGAACAACTTTTCGTTCAAACTGCGACTGCGCATTAGCCTTTGGACGTGTGTGATTTTTTTAAACTACTTGGTAGGCTGATGGAGTTTTAAACGGGTTATAGTTTATCATTTGTGTGCACACCTCGTTCTTGCTACATACAACGCTACGATAGAGAAACTGTGCTACTGTGTCGCCCAGCCATAACTGATAAATGCAACGGATAAATCTGACTCTTCAAGCTTTTCACCGTTTTCTAAAAAAAAAAAAAAAAAACTGCCTTAAAGGTATCGATGAACTTGGGTGCTTTTGTTACTTCCACGATGGCCTTTATATGCTGTGGCCGCATGGAAATCCCTGACAAAAGAACCAGCAAGTCGAGCAACAGCTGCTCCTTTGCTAATATCTTTAGTGAGTCAAACGAATGTGCAGCCGATGTGTGTTTTTGTGTGTATTATCAGCAGCGATTAAAGCAATTATTCCTCCACAGGATTACAAAGCACATGGGCTTTTTGACAGACACCATTCTGTTCTGTACGTTAGATGCAAGTGATTCATTCACTCTGACGCCTTTTTCTCCTCTGGTGGTTTCAGTGTGCTATTGCAGGATGGAATAAATGAATTAATGAATGAATGAGGGCTACAGGATGTCCTGGATACATAGATTAAATGAACACTCAAATTTTTTTGTTCCTTATTTCGTATATTATCCTTATTTTTCCCCACAAAGCATTTAAGAATGCATTTGACAAAAATAATTCTGTTCTGAAATCATTCTCATGTTATTTAGCTTGTGTATAAATATATTTAAGGCACCCTGTGTTTATTAATTAGCTTTGGGTGACTATTTAATGCATTCTCATATAAACTATAGTCTAAGACGTTTATAGCCAAGGATAGAGGATAATTCTATCCTATTCTTTCCTGTATGAATTCAACAAATCTCACTAAATTACAAAACTATCTTCTTCAGATTTTTCACCAAACTCCACCATAGTTATGTGGTTTTACACAAAACGTTAATCCTGCTCAAAATACCACAAATCTTCAAGGTTCTGTTGTTATACAAAACCATGGTCACCCAAATGTCCGTGTCTGTAGGCAGAAATGTGTTTAAAAGTATTCTTATTGTATCAGACCTTACATTTTTACATTTTGCAGAGATGATTTCCTTCTCCATTTCAACCATTGTTCTTGCCCGATTGCGATAGACTGCTGAGATCAGTTGACCTTAAGGAGAAAAAAATTTAAATGGTGTTAGGTCTTGTTTTATTCAGGCTTCTGTCTTCAGCTTTGAAGGATGCCTTGAATCTAAAATAAAAATAGAGATGTCAAATTTCATATAAAGTATAACGTATATGGATCCAGATGTTTGCACTACCATATATAGAAATAGATTATTTTTAAATGTTGTGCATAATTTTAGTTTTGATTATTGGTGTTTGAGTGCTGAATTTTGAAGTCTATTGAAAAAAAAGTGCTAATGCTTATAAAATTAGCTTATCAGAGCCTAAAAGATTAAAAGAAAATTGTTCTACACTTCCTCTGGTTGAGAAAATGAAATCTTAAAGGAAAAGAACCCCCCTACACTGAAATATTAATGACAGGTTTAGTGAACTTCTTATTGAGGGAAGTTAATGGTTGCCTGCTGTATCACTATTACAGAAGAACATTTCTGGCACCGTTACAAGGAGCTTCTTTACATGGTCACCATTTTCTAGCTAGGTCTTATTAATGAGAAAGCCGATCAACAGATGGAGAAAGATTTAGACTATAAGAAGGAAAAATTGGAGGAAACAGCAATTCCGTTACATATCACAATTGTTTTGTGAGGTGATGCATGTATCGCCAGCCTGACGTCAAAATAATTTTTTAACAGGATCTTAAATTTCTGTTTGCATTTGAAGTGGGGAAATGGCATTATTATAATGCAAGTTTGAAGGTTTATAGTCTTTCATGCTTAAGTGTACATGCAGGATATGGATTATTCAGCGCTTTATAAACCACAGAACTAGAGCACTTTTGCTTGATTGTGTTTAGGCAGAGTGGTTAAGTGATGGCTTAATGATTCTGCACCACTGTTAGAGAGTAGTCAAGCAGCATTGTGGGTACTGCAGTGATAAGCGTTATCATTGACCAACTTGTTGATAAAGGGGAAAAAAAAACTGAACTGAATTTAAGCTTCCCATTTGACCTTTTACTCACAATATGGCCACGTTTTTTAAAAAAAATTTTTTTACAGAGCTTCATATTTTACCATCTGACTCACAGACTAAATGTCAGCCTGTATAATGTGTTTATAACAGTGTCAGTTTAATAATCTGTTTTATATTTTAAGCTCTGACATGCTCTGTGATACAAAGTGTAAAAAGCAACAGTGCTGAAAACACTCCGCACTCTTGGGATGTTGCTTGTCCAATCAAATTAGTGGACCAGAACTAACTTCTGTATAATGATTCAAATTTGTATCATTCAGGGTGGACTTTTTTTTTTTTTTTTCCCTTCAAATCTTTTGACCTTAACATTTACACACATTTTAATACAGAAAGTAGATCTTCTGGATTTTCTATTATTTTTGAGAAAGTTCATGTTAAGGTAGATTTCTGTTTCGAATGTATTGCTTTCTGTTCAGAAGAAAGTAGTCTTTTCTTCTTCTGATTTTGGATCACAGTATTTGCAGATGTGAAAGTAGATGCCTGAATACTGTGGTATCCTGAATTCTTTTTACTATGATTTTGAGGTAAACAGGGACACACTTTTCAATAGGCTCAATATCTGCAAGTTTGTTTTGATTCCAACTTTGTTGGTAGAGATTATGCCGGCTGGAAGCATTTTCCCTGCTCCATGTTTTGAGGTTGTAACGAGTAAAGCTGAACTTACCATAACATGTTTGAAATGTTTCAGGGCATTGCCAGTTGTGCTTTTAAATAATGTTATTGCATGTTGCTTATTAAGTACATATTATGAATACTTCTGTTGTATTATTCTTTGTTAAAGTTGATGATCATGTTGTTCAGAAAAGGCCACACCTGACATTTTCTTTACTTATGCTTTCATTTCAGGTTCTGCCTGCCAGGACATAATTCCTTTGTGTGAATCACAAGATATCTGAAGAGATTTGGCGTGTAAACGCCTTCTGGTGACAAGCCTGAACTGTTCATCATGAAACTCTTTGAGGATCCAATTTTTTGGAGGTTTGTGTGAAATCTGACATTCATTCTCTCCTTTTGGAAAAGGAATTTTGTGTTTTCCAAGCACTGCATGAGATCGCCTCTCAGGGCTCAAATCTCAAGACGTATTTTCTGAAGGTGTTGAACAAGGCTTGTCATTGCCATGCCCACACAAACATTGATTCCACATGTGGAGGGTCCTGACGGGCTAGGCCATGACGTACTCAACCACAGCAGTGCCACTATGCCCAGCTCTGGCTCTGGTTCCAGCGTAACACCCCACCAGAGCCTGGCAGAAAAGGTTGACATGCAGTTGGCAGTGACGGGTGGCTCACCTCTGGCCTGCATGTTCTGTGAGGAGACATTTGAACATGAGGATGATCTCGAGACACACGTCCTCTCCCAGCACCCCACTACATTCCATGGTCCTGCCGTACTACGTGTCGAGGCCGAGTTCCTGCCGCCCAGCGAGAGAACTCGCTCCAAAACATGCCAAAATGAGCAGAACGATGAGCTGAGCTGTGATGTTTGTGGCCAAGCCACTGAGAATATTGCTGTGCTCGAGGCTCACATGCGGAAGCACAAAGACTCTTTCATTTACTCCTGCAGCCTTTGTGGCAGGCGCTTCAAGGAGCCCTGGTTCCTCAAGAATCACATGAGAACCCATGGCAAATCCAGATCCAACAAGAGCCAGGATGCCGAGGTGCCCGTCACGGTCAACGGCATCATCCAAGATCGACCGGCATCACCTGTGATGACGACTTACAAAATGTGCATGGTCTGTGGGTTTTTCTTCCTTAACAAAGAGGTGCTGGCAGAGCACATCAAAGTGCACAATAGGGAGCCGGAAGTCGAAGAGAACGCCTGTGATAACGGACAGCTGACTCCTGAAGTGCCTATCTCTCAGGAGTGCTTTCTTCAGTGTGTAAAATTACAGAGAACATCTGAGAACGCTGAGCAAAAAAACCAACCTGGGCGCTGGATCGCACAGCTGGACCCGTTCAACACCTACCAGGCCTGGCAGTTGGCTACTAAAGGCAAGATTGCCGCGGGTCCCAACCTGAGCAAAGAGCTCAATGTTGACTCCAATTCTGACAACGAGGAGTCTGGTTCAGACAAAGAGGAGCTAGGGTCTATCTGGGACTCTAGCGGTGGGGACAAACTGGTGAGACGGGGCCTAAGGAACGAGCTGAAGGCCAAACTCGGTACTGCTGATTTGGCAGAGCAGAAGAGTCTGAGCTTGCGCAAGGACAAGCCCACTGACTGTGAGGAGTGCGGCAAAACGTTCAGAACCTACCATCAGCTGGTCCTGCACTCCAGAGTTCACAAGAGGGAGAGAGGAGGAGCCGAGAGCCCTACCACACCTGTAGATGGGAGGACTCCGAGCGTCAGTTCTGCCGGGAGTCCCTCATTGGATCGAGCGGAAGATGGTTCAGAGGACGGCTATGAAGAAGGTGGTCCCGGTGAAGCATTTCAGTCTGGTAATATCTTTGACTTTTTTTTTTTTCTTTCATTTTTCCAGTCACATGTATAAAATGGCTAATCTGTTAGGTTAAGTGTTATTAATGCAAAAAAAAGGTGATAGAACAAGACTTGGCATGACTGTTCTACAGCTACATCCTGATTTTCCACATAACATTTAGTTTATGAATGCGGCCCAGTAGTAGCCTGGGTGTGGTTTGCTTACATTTTTGTATGATTCAACATATGTAGGGCAAACATGGGTAAAGAATAGATATAATAAGTAGGCCCAGTATAACTTGTTCTACTTAAAAATTGAGTTCAGTAAGCAATAATGTCTGAATTAGGCAACTTGTGTGTAGATAAAATGTATGTCTATTTATGATTATAATGCAAAGGCTTCTGAATACTCTTTTTTTGCTCAGTCAGCTACACTGAGGAATCTGATCTGATAAATACAGAAAGTAGACATCAAGCGTAAAAACACACACAAGAATAGTGATTCAGTTTCACCTGTAAAGACTTATTATAAATAGATTTGCAGTAATAGTACTGAGAAATGTTAATATTTGTAGGATTTCAAAAGTGAGTTGAGGCTTGCGCATAAACTTTTAAAGAACGTTTGAAGGAACAGCTTCTGCATTCCTGTCCTGGCCAAAGCATGATTTAGGCAAGGATTAGTCTTCAACAGCGCCCTCTTCTGGCTATTGAAATTGTTATTCTGCAAAATAATTATTCCAAGACATTGAATGACCTAATTTTATTTATTTTTGTCTGGGTCTCTCTTCAGGGGGGGAAAATGTTTGAGTTTATGATTTTGTTGTTTTTATTTGCAGATAAAATTGAAGGCTCTCACAAAATGAAACTGAAAATCCTTGCTCCAAGGAAGTGTTGTTACTGTGGCAAGACCTTCCGCTCCAACTATTACCTCAATATTCACCTTAGGACGCATACAGGTATCGGATATAAATTAGACTTTTTTTCAACATTTTGAGCGTATTGAACATTGAAGGCAAATTTATCGTAAACGGTGGTTTCAGTGCTAAGCACACCGCTGGCCATTTTAAATGAGTTGTCTTATGTTTTGTCAGCAGCGTCATTAGAAGAAAACATTTTGGCACTGGGTATGTCGCATGTTGTTAGGATGGCAAACAAGCATAATTTTACTTTGAAACTTATTGTTTTATGTAAGGTGAATTTCTAAGTATTAAATATTACTCTATAAGAGCTATTTTATATAAACCCATGCTGACTGGGCTGCATGTTGAAACTGAGCACACCGAGTTCGTGTCTAGACTCTATTGCGCTATCCAGCAAGGGAATAATGGTGCATACTTAAGCTATCACCGATATCCTTCTCCATCATCAGATTCCTACCACATTACATCATCAGAACATTCCTCACTGCAAGCATGTTTGCTTTCGATTCTAGTTTATATTTTGATGTTGATCAACACCTACAGCTCTACAGCATTGTACTGTTTGTTGTAACCACTAAGCAGTTGTCTCACTTTCTCTCTTTATCCAGGTGAGAAACCTTACAAATGTGAATACTGTGACTATGCTGCAGCTCAGAAGACCTCTCTGAGATACCACCTGGACCGACGTCACAAAGACAAGCCTTACACCGAGATCCCTAACATTCCAGTGACAGCACCTGCTGCTAACAGTGCCAAGGGTCAGGAATCTCCTAACAATGTGGATGAGAAGCCTGCCTCAAAACCCCCTAAACAATGGCCTGCCCCAAGCGTCGTGTGCGCAAGCGTCAAACATGAAGCGGTACCCAGCCAGGCAGGAATTCCTGACGCTAGCCCTGTCATCCACGTCAAAGACGAGTGTGGCAACATGGCCGCTACAACTCCTTACACTCCTCCTGACGAGCCGCATGTGAATGGCCCTTTTCCGATCAACCTAAAGGCAGAGGGGAAAGAAGCCTCTGAGGCACCCGTGAACCTCTCCATCAAAGCGTCTCTGTCTTTATCTGCTACCTCTGTACCTAGGAATATGTTACTGACCAACACCTGCACTTCCTGCCCTTATGAAACCCTCTATCCCGAAGTCCTGCTCATGCACAGGAAGCTTTCACATAAAGAGAAGTCTGATGCAAAGAAGAATTCATACAGACCCCCACTAAAGCTCAAGCGCTACACTGGGTGTCCCCCAGCGCTCGAAGGTAAAGACGTGGCCCCTTTGGCCCACATCAACCGAAAACATCCTCGCCGGACCAAATCCCCAACACCTCAACCTGGAAAGTCTTCCAGACCACCTCAGGACACGTACAGGTATTGGATCTGATAAATGAGCTCCACATATGATTGCCTTCCATGATTAATCATATTTTTATTATTAAGTATTTTATAAGTTTTGGAATAAGAGCATCACTGAAAAATCACAGGGATCTTGAACAAAAATGAAATGAACATGAACACAGTTGCCTTTTAGATCTCAATTATACTTGCATATGCACGATAGCGTCAGCACGGGTCTTGTGTTCGTCTTTGCATCACTCGTGCATGTCATTAGAGATTGACTCTAGGTGTCTGCGTGGTGCGGTACCAGTTTAACTAGTGGGGGCAGTATAGTGTCATGTGACGCTGTCTCTGCAACTCACTAAACAAACAAGTGTTGTGTATCAAATACACACTGCAAACATGTATACTATTCCAGACAGTTATTGAGTAGTAACATTAAACGAGTGGTGGTTAGTGTTTGAATTCAAACTTTCTCACCTACCAAACTTAAATAAAATAAAAAAAACTATTTTAAGCAGATTCTAAGAAGAGTCAAGATGATGGTAGATAGTACCATCCATAGAAGACTTGAACAGTGTGTTAAATACTGCTAAGCATGAATTCACCAAACACATTATGGCTCTGATATGTCATTTAGACTTTTTGTTCCCCAACCTGTTATACACTTTTATTTGAAAGTGACCAGATCGGATTTAGCTCTATGTAGGTTGGCAGCCCAAATCTGACACGTTGTCAACCTATCTGCATTGGTTACAGTGGTACAGACGCCGAAGGCTTGCGTGCAGCATGATAGGTTTCTCTTATATGGCCCTGTTTGTCTCTCTCTATTTGCCTGTACTGATGTGCTACCCCCAAAGTGCTATCAGACATTTCGCTTTGTCCTCTATTTCATATGGAGGTTAAGGCAGCCACTCTTCCTGAAAACACGTTAATTTAGCCGCATGAAAAATTCAAGGGAGCAGCTTATACCTACTTTGTGGTAACATCACCAAGAGCAGAAAAAAAAATTCTTCCTGTACTTCCTACAATATCATATTTTAATCATAAATTTCCGTCTCCATTCCTTTCGTCCGTCTCCCAGCCCCTTTTGCAAACATGGATCTGTGTCCCATCCCAAGTGATTGTTCCTACTTAAACGTCTGCGTTGCAAGTGATAGACAGTTTGAAATTCAATTTTAGTTGTTAGAGCATCCAGACTGAGACGCATCTTTAGGAATCTGATTCGAATCTGATTTCAAACCACCTCTTGATGTGGTGCAGATTGGGTTTGAACAAGTCTGAAGCAGTCTGAACAAGGCCTTGATGATGCTCACAATTTCTTTAGATGTACATAAAATATGCAGGCAAGTAGGTGGACATAAGTTTGCTGGTACAAACATCACGTGTCAAGGATAACCCTGGGTGTGATAACCTGTAGCCTCACGTTAACAATGTTCTCCCCTTTTTTTCCCTTACAAGTACACGTATACATTTCAAATCTCTTGTGTATCATCTTACATAATTCAGTTTTTTTTTTTTGGTCTATGTAAAACTTCAACTCAACCTTACACTCATTGAACTGTTACTTTTATTATGACAGGACTCTTCCAGGAATTAGTACAAAGAAACCAGAGATTTCAAAGATATCGTCTGCAAAAGAGACCTGTCGAGAGCAGCAGAAAACAACACAGAGGTTCAGGCCTGCCGAATCTGTTATAAGCGTCCAAACCAGGTTTCCAGAGTCAGTAGCTGAAACAAACAGGAAATTTAACTCCCCTGCGCTCTCTCAGAAGCCAGCTCCAGTTAAAAATGCTGTCGTTTGGACCCCAGAAGCAAACAGGCCATGTCTGTCCGATCGATTCAGGAACCTGGCACAAATGGACGTGGGCGAACCTTCCAGCAAGAGGTCAAGACCTTCCGAGCCTTCGCAGGGTACAGGGAGAATCGCCGAACTGCCCTCGGACAGGAACGTGAAAAATCACCTGCCTTTGGCTTCTGTTCGTGTGGCACCCTCAGGATCAGGGAGTAGCATGGACGCAGATTGGAATGTAATCAACCTGTTGCGCACATACACGCCCAGTGAGCTGGCATCGCTGTACCAACCCGCGATACCAAGCTCCAGCCACGCCATGACTGGAAATTCACCCGCTGCTGGTAAGGAAGCATGTAAAGCAACCATGACACTGTGCAGTGATTTGGACTACTTGTACGTACTTGTTACAGAATTGTGTAATACATTTTTGCCTTTCTTTCTGGTGAAGCCTGTGTTGTAAATCAAGCCTAGTTTAGTCATTTCAGATTTCAGGGTTGATATAACATGATATATGAAATGATATGGTTTTATGTTAAATATAATGTATCTTACAAACACAGAAGAGTGTGGTGTTTTTTTTTGTTTGTTTTTTTTCTTTTCTTTCTTTTTTTTCCTTCTCTCCCCTAAAAGTAGTAAACACTACACTGATTGTCAGCAGTATTAAAAATGAAGTACTTCATACTGGTTCTCTCTTATGACCATATGATGCAACTTGCTTTCTTAAGGAAACAATATATGATGATTCTTAGCATATTTTAAATAGAGTAGAGTGAGTGCAGCGTGAAGGTATGTGTAATGATCCGATACATTTAATTACTGTAAATTTCTTTGTTAGGAAATACCATGAGATGAGTTGATTTTTTAAATTTTATATATGTAGGCAAAATGTCCTTTCTACTGGTTAATATAATGACATTATTAAGTTGACGGCTGTATATCAGTAACACCTTTTATGTGTTTTCATTTTTAGGGAGCAGAGCTCTGCCCTTCTCACATTACCCTGGTAACATCATTCAGAGGAGAAGCCACCCTAACCCTCCTGACGCCACCTCTTAGACCATGGTAGGTTTTTCTCATTTGGCATTATAGCTCAATACAAATAGATTGCATGTGTATGGATTTAAAAAAAAAAAAAAAAAAAAAGGTTGCACACTAAGATTTCAGTTACTCATCTGGGTTCCAGAACCCAGAAAACGCTTCTACAATGTAAGTCTGGAATATGCTTGTGCCATCAGGGAAGAAAATCTCCATTGATGTGATAACCTGGTCATTCAGTAGATTTTTCATCAGTTGACTTCATTTTATTGCTACATAATGTTGCTGAGACTAGATCTGACAAACAGAAGCCACCCCAGATCATAACACTGCCTCCGGGAGCTTGTAGACTGGGCACTATGCATAATAGGTGCATCGCTTCATATGTTTACTTTCTTGACTCACCTGACACACCCACACTCTGACAAAGGCTCAGTCAGGATGCATCAGACCTTTTTTCATTGCTAGTCCAAATGATATACTCCCTAGCATATTGAAGCATTTTTATTACTCTCACTTGCAAGTGGTTTTCTTATGGCCACAAACTGTTTAGTCCCACTCCAGTGAATTCTCATCACGTTGTGGGTGTATGAAAATGCCCTTAGTTTCACTATTAAGTATAGCGCTGGTTTTTACTGTTTATTTTTTCCCCACCATTCAACTTGACTAAGTGTTTTTTAATTCATATTTTTTCCATAAATTTTTTTTTCCACATTTCTTCCACAAAGTTGACAGTTCAGCATTATCCTTCCAGTTTTCGATGATGTTGAAGGGTTTTAACCCAGTTCCAGTCATTTCAAATCTCTTTAGTAATTTTAACCTTCTGAAATGGTAACCTTTTTTTTGGCTATGGTGCGCACGTGTATATATATTATAGTAAATGTATAAACTCTTCAGGAAAAGAAAATGTATATGTACATTATTATATTAATATAATGGTAATATCATATCATAAACTTGCATAAAAAATAGCAATGTTTTCTTTTACTGAAGAGTGTGTGTATACAGTACTGTGCAAAAGTCTTAGGCGCCATATTATCTGTAGTACAAATTTTGTAAGATTATTATGTACAAGACCATTTCCTACAAAGATGCACTAAAATGAATGAATAAATAACATTACAGAAGAATATTTGCATGTCTGTAAAGAAAGCGACATATTACATGATTTCAGATGGGGAAAAAAATCTATAATATAAAGGAGTGAGTGTGAAAATAGAAAGGAGTGAGTGTGACAAAGTTACCCAAAGAAGTCCTATTCTCCAGCATGCTCAGTAAAACCAGCTGTTTTACTTGGAATACTAAACGAGTTCTTTTGGTAACTTCGTCACACTCGCGCTTTTCTATTTTCATGCAAAACCCAGGAGTCTACATTATTGATTTTTATTTTATTTTTTTTCCCCCCCATCTGAAAACTGGTCTGTCATGTAATATGTCTTTCTTTACAGGCATGCAAATATTCCTCTGTTATTTATTCATTAATTTTAGAGCATCTTTGTAGGGAATGGTAATGCAGACATAATAAACTTACAAAATTTGTACTACAGATAATATGGCACAGTACTGTATATATTAGCTATATGTAGCAGGTGCACTGTTTGCCCATATAAGGTGGTTGTCCACTTTTGGGGATCACCTTCATGAGACGCTGCCTGACGCAATTGGACATCCTTTACATTCTTTATCTTTTAGAAATTGCCTGGTCATGGGAGTTTAGGCTGTTATACATTTTTTCTTTTGTTAAATGTAACCTGCTAATACAAGTGGGATTAAACAAAAAAGTCATGCATTTCACAAGTTGTCTAGCCAAGGTTAACTGATAGTGCTGGAATTAGTTTTTTCCTCTGGGGTATTTTCCAAGACCTTTCAGTTTTTAAACAGGAATAACACCCTTTATGGTACATCTATTTGCAGTGAAGATGCAAATAATTTGAGCATTAGACCTGTCTATGGGGTCATAGTGTTGTGTGTTCCTATTACACTACTTGATGTTTACTAATCTTTATAATTTTCCCCAGGTTTATTTTACATTAATGCTAATGCTTTTCCCCCGTCACATTTGTTTTTCTTAGGTTTGTACTACTCGGACAAGACTAACCATGGGAACTATGGCTGGAATAAAAAGTTTACTCCTGACACTACTCCTAGAGATGGACATGTGACCAAGATTGGACATTAAGGCTGTGTGGGGGGGTTTCGTTTCTTATCTCAACTTTGGTGAAGAGGCGGAGTGAACTTAAAACTGCGCCTTGAACAGTGTTGCAATTTACATGTCAAAACGTTCCAGTATATCGACAGATGTGGTATTGCACTTAACGCAGAACACAACATATCATGCACTCCAGTTTGCTGTAAAAGTTTTAACCTGTTTTGAAATCAAATGCTTTTGGGGCGGAGCTTTGATTTTAACCCACAATGTTACATCAAATAAGTGCCTCGTCTACTTGATCTAAATGCTGTTACACAAAGGTAGGATAGACCAAATAAACTTGACCCATGTTCAGTTCAGATGGATAAAGTATATTTTGTAAATGTTAAAACATTTCTATTTACGCTGTGCTGAAGAAAGGGTGGACGTTATGCCATGCAGCTCCTGGCAGTTTTTGATATTGCAATTGAATCGTTTCAGTTTTCCCTTGTTTGTGCAAAACGAAAGCTGCTGTTTTTCTTTTTTCCTGTCTCGAAACTGAGACACAAAGTACTGTGTACTTTCTTTGTATGGGGACTTTGCTTGGAACCTCTCACTGTGACACTCGGACATGGCATCCTCAGGTCTGACAGACAACACCACTGTGATAGAACTCTCCATGGAGGGCTTCCATTGATTTAATGTTACGTTTTCACACACTTTGATTTAAATCCTTTTCCCCCCCTCAGTTAAGGATATATATATATGTATATATATATGTATATTTATTTTTCTAGCGATTGTCCTGCTCTGTCTGTTTTAGAAAATATGTAGTGGGATGTGTTCTCGGAGCCTGTGACAGTGGCTTATTTACTGACCAACTTGTTATGGTCTGCTTTTCAAAAACTACCTTCCCTACAGTTGCAATGTTTCATAGCACCGGAATGTTAATTTATTTGCTGATATTTAGGGGGCTTTTGTGAGCTGCATTAGATAAACTTGAATTTCTTTGTTTTTTTTGTATTGGCGGTTCACTGGAAAGACCACCTTTTTTTTTTTTTTTTTTTTTCTTCCTCCCTTGCAATTTGTGCTTTTTCGGCATTTACGTAATCTATTAAACTGGGAGACAAGCCTGCTGTTGATTTAACATGTCAGCCATTAATGTGGCTCAAATTGAGTGTGTACGTGTATATCGAGTGTTTAACCCGTATCATCTCTCAGTATTGGATTCTCTCAGTGTTTAATAATGTTTTTGTTTAGCTAAGATGGATGCATCACGGATACGCGTCATATGCAAATGTGTGTTTTGATCATTATTCTGCTCTCCATTGTTTGTCTTTTTTTTTTTTTTTATTATTCTGCACTTTCACTACTAATATATATGTATATATATATTTTGTACGATCAGTTGGTGCAGTTTTGCCCTGTCCCAGGTCTGGGAAGTCCATGCACTGAGCAGAACAGTGTAAATGCAATAGACTCCCCAGAGTTTTTACAGACTACAGTTATACAGGAAAGCACAAAGAAAAATGACCAGCAATGCAGCAAAGATTTCAGCAGTGTTGTTCAGTACCTACGTTCTGGTCTTATCCATTTTTCTACATCTTTGTAACTGTGAGACTTGTATTTCTGACTGTTCAGTTGCAGAATAAAATAATGGTGTGTGATAGCTGGGGATGTCTGATTTGAGTTGCATTAACCACCCCAGGTAGATAGTACTGTAATTTTATTGTTTTTTTTGTGTTTGTTTTTTTTCTTGTAGCAGGGAGGTACAACAGTTAATGATGTCGCTCAGGTTACTCTGGGTTTCCTTGAGGCTCTGTGGCGTCTTTTCACTTAAAGGAAAAAAAATACAATAGGAGCACTGCCTTTTGGTGGGAATAAGCACATGGAAGTATGTTCATAGACTCCCAGAGCATTATTCACACCTTGTGTCCAGTATTTTAGAGATTGACTCCAGACCCATTGCATGGTAGATTCACCTGAAAACAAGTAATACACCTAGTAGTGCTGAGTATTTAAAGAATTTCGAACGTTCGTTAAGGGGGAAAAAATCTTGTGGCTTTATTCATTGAAAGACATGTTACAGTTTAACATACAGTACACTACCCTTATTTCTTAATGTTAAAGTAAATGATTTAGATTAAATAAAAGAAATGGGAACAAATGTTTTACTGCAACAGGCTGCACATTGCCCAAAGATGCAATATAAAACTGGTTGTTACTTTACACAACCTCAGCAGCAACCTCCTTTCCCCTCTCATCTGTTCTAACCACTCAGTATTCAGAATTAGCAGATCATCAGGCTGGCGATTAATATACGGTCATCTGCACCGGTTTCTCAATGGTTCTCAAGTTAGATGTTCTTTTATGCTTGAATGATTTATGTCACAACCTTTCTTTGAAACTGGTACAGGGACTGAACTAAAAACGAGAGCCTGCTCAGGAAGCCTGGAGAACTATGCCTTAAGATTATATTGAAGAAGAAAAAAATACAAGAAGGTCTGGCTCAAGATATAAAGAAATCAGAAGGGACTCCAGACTTTTGCACAGTACTAAAAGCTACGGTGAAAAACAGTCTGCCTTAGGATGTCTAGAAACTAGATTTTCATCAGACAGTGAAAGCCATACTTTAATCAAAAATGTTGTTACATTGGACAGCTGAATGGCACAGTGAAACAGACGTCAGCTATATCATTTTGTTTCATAATCAGATACCGGCTGTCAAAACGTCTGTAATGTTCCTGTGTTGCCGTTAAAATGGAATACTTAAATGCAATTTTCTCCCTTTTTACTTTTCTCCCCATTTACTTTTAAATGCTAGAACTTAAGAAAAAAAAAAGTGTTTCTGTTCAGGAAAGTCTCTTAAGTCTGTATATTGCATGTATTATAGCGATTTCCCAGGCAAGCACACGTATGTTTAAACCCACATATCGCTTTATTTAATGATGTAATCGTAAAATTCGTGTAGTGAGAGTTTGGCTGGGATCGGTTTAATATTGCACAGACATTGGGTGTTTAATCATGCTGTAGTTTTAGTAAATTACAACACTGCCAAATCAGACTTTTAGCTTTTCGATATCTAAAGCGGACATATACGTACATCAGTCAGCCATAACATTATAAACTCTGAAAGACCAAGTGAATAATAATATTTCCTTACACCGGCTCCTGTCAAGCTGTATTAGTCAGCTATCAAAGGTAATGTTATGGTAGCAAGCATAAGGATATTTATTATTTATTAATTTTATTTATTTATATATTACTATTATTATTTGTTTTTAAACAATCGTGATAACTAGATGTCTGATCTCCAAAACTGCAGGTCTTACAGCGTGTTCCTAACAGTGGTTAGCATTTCCCAAAAAGTGGTTCAAGGAAGGACAACCAGTGAACCAGCAATAGGGTCATGGGCAAAAAAAAAGGGGGGGCGAAGGCAAGGCTGTCTGGCCTGAATCGACACAAAAGCTACTATAGCACAAATTGCAGAAAAAGTTAATTCTTTCCTGAGAAAAAAAATGGCTCCTGATCCTGGAATTCATTAATTGTTAGTTTGAAATGTACCACCTACTTAAATGTAGGTGCAGACCAAGCACACTCCTTTTTGGCAACAGTGTTCCCTAAGAGCAGTGGGCCTTTTTGGCAGGATAATGTGCCCTATTGCACTGTTCAGGAAAAAAAAAACACTCAGAAATCATTCGAGGAACACAATAAAGAGGTCAAGCTGTTGATTTGGACTCCCAAACTGACGGACCATCTGTGGGATGTGCTGGGCAAACAAGCCCAATCCATGGAGGCCACACCTCGCACAGCATCTGCTGTTAACTTCTTGGGGTCAAATTTGTGGAGACTTTCATTTCTGTAGTTCAGAGCTCGTGTGGCGGCGCCAGGTAAAAGAGTATTATGTGCACTATGTTGTAGTGTCCACTAGGTGTCAAGCTTTGCCAATAAGTGAAAGTGCCGAGTTCTTTGACTGGAGACGACACACAAAATATTTCGCCAGTAGGCTCCTAGTCACCAAAGCCATATGATGAGAGGAGGATTTCGATAATAAATCACAAGAGAAAACTGTAACTTGGGCAAAAGTTTGGAGACTTTGTAATGCTTCATTAATGAATGGTGTTTTGAAGAATGGCTGACACGCTTTGAACCGCACTGATGTGATGCTTGTGGCAGGGCATTTCACACTGGCACATCCTGACGACAGCAAATTACAAGGGACAGTCTTCGGCACATTAAACACTCCCGAGAGCCACTCGATCTTTTCTTCTTCTTCTTTTTTCTTTTCTCCTCCTCTGTTTTTTTTTTAACCACAGCACATCTGCTAGCTGTCATATCCCCAGGGCCTTAGCTGTGTAATCTATTGCATTAGTTCACATTAGTGGGCATATCGCCCATGGGCCCAGATAATCACAAACACAAAATGAGCGTTTCACTTAGCATCACCCTGGCAGCCCTTCATACTCAGGCTGTATGTGTGTTTGTGTGTGTGCGTGTGTGTGTGTGTTTTTAAATCTTACGGGGATGAAATGTCCTCGCAAGGATAAGATCGTCAGACAGATTTGCGCCTATATATGTAGAACCTAAAAATGCATTCATAACTTCATAAATCAGAATTTGTAAAAGTTCTAAAGGATGCTTTCCTGTTAATGTTTCTGGTATATTTCATTAACTAGCGAACAAAAATCAAGTGAAATATATAATAGTTCATGGTACAACAAAGTTCAGAATAATGCATCAACAAAATGCACAAGTTGTTCTTTATACCCAACATATGACGCCTGATCAAATACACATTCATAGAGAAGCAAAAGAATAAACCCAAATGAGCTGTATGGATACTGAATTTAAGCTTAGAGAGAAATTCACGTGTAGAAAAAGCATTTAGTAGCTGCATTAATAAATATGCTAACTCGTCTTTGTGTGTGTGGGCGTCTGTGTGTTTTAGTATGAGAGAGAAGAAAAGGAAGCTCGTCTTCTGCCTCTACCTCTGACACGCTTCCTGTTTCGCCTACCTCCTCTGCCCCACCCCACCCCAAACAAGTCCATGATGATTTTCGTAGTTTTCCGCTTCTCAAGTCTCGCTAAAGGGTTCTATGTCAAAAAGATGTGATTTTAACGAGCAGTGGTTTACACTCTTCTTCCCCTCATCTTCCTGTGTTTATTTGCTTTCACCCCATGCAGCACAGTGGGTCTACTGTGTCCAGTATTTCAGTTCCAGCCTCGATGTTTAATTTCTTAATATTCCGAGCGCACGTGATAAACTACACATAAATTATTCGCTCTAATTGGAAGCCCCAAATGTTACCGTGTTTGTGTTGCAAGTTGCATCACCTTGTGTTGTGGAGTAAGTGGATTCTTTTTACCTTGGCTAAATAAGCCTGCGCTTTCTGCAGACCCCGCATTACACTTTCTACTCTTCATGCCTGCGTGCCTATTCTATTTTAGATGCTTCTAAAAATTCCTGGATAATATGGGATAGATCGATACTATACATGCTATAGAAATATATATATATGTGTGTATCCATAAAGATATCTCATGTGCAGTAACGCTACACTGCCTTTTTGAAGCATGACATGAAAGTTAGAAAATGAACCTGAATTTGAAATGTGAAATGTCTTGCTATATTATAAATGTCTTATTAGTTCAGATTAAATATTTGTCCTTCTCTACATTGTTTATTGTGAAGCCAACGGAGGCCATTTTGTGCCGGGGGGGTTGCACCCGAGGGCTAGAGATAAATTTCCTTGGAGTCTTGCTTTCTTCACTCCAGGAGGCGGTGTTTTTTTTTTTTTTTTTGCTGACGCAGGCGTCCTCTGCAACGCATGCTGGGCCATGCACAATGGGGCCGGCGCACAGCAGGTAATGTACAGAATGAATAGTAACACTGTTAGATCTTAATTAGAGTTATGTGCAACCAGGGGCTGCGGCACATGTCGTTATCCCATTGCCTCCTGTAGTATTTGGGAGGGAGGCTTTACCATTTGTGGCATTAAAGGTAGAGGAGTTGTTACGGGGGAAAAATGGGGCAAAGTGTTTTCCCTGCAGACGAAAAAAAAAAAAAAAAACGAACAGTAAAGGTCCTGCTGTAGATGTAGGGCTATTTTACTGAGATTATTTTTGCCTGTATCAGGCATTGTAATCTGTCATGCGAACACCATAAATGGATATTATTTATTACCATCCACCCGCATTCCATGTTTTAGTCACAGGGCATGGTGTACAGACAAAACAAAAGGGCAGAAGATGATCTTTTTATGGCATGACTAACTTGTGGAAATTAAAAATTTAATTACTTACATATATTTATTTGTGTAAATAAGTGTTGTCTTATATAAGGCATAAATAAATAAAGAAAGAAAGAAAGAAAGAAAGAAAACACCACAGGGTAGGATTGTGTCTCAGCGCAAAGCTGATTGTTTCAATTTTTTTTTTAGCATATCCTCAAATGTTTTATTCATCTTACATCACAGTAATTTGCCAAAAATTACAACATTTTTATTTAATAAAAGAACAACTTGTCATCTGTGAAAGAAGTTACTTCCTGTTATTGTTCCCTTTAAAAATACAGCATGTTCACAAGAACCCACAAACGCAATATCCTCTGTGCCGACACGCTTCAGATTTTAAAGTCAAACCGAGTCCTTCTGTGACCGTTAAACACTTTGATTAAAACAATTTTTCATTTTATTATTTATTGTTTTCATTAAGCATAAATCATGTGGAATGTCCAGAATACAATGCCAAGTGAACCAGCCACCATGTGACTATGTGGTTTTCATTACAGCCGTGCTACTGGCCATTCTGATGTGAGAATTCAGCAGCGCTGCAGGATAAATATTATTATACGGGTATTAGATCAGTTTAATTTTATTCAGATGACATCAATTTTAGAACAATGATCTTTAATAGAATTCAAGCCCTATTCCTTTACCTACCTTATTTGGTTTGAGTGCTTTACTCGAGCCTGATCTGCACTGAGAACAGATTCTCACTTTGTTCCACTGTTCACTTACAAAGAACCCATTGTGTTTTAATGGCGCTGTTCCTAACTGACTCATCTCCACCACTTTGCCCAATCTGTAGCTAGTTTAGTGCACAAATCACTTCCCACTATTCTTTCATGCCTCCCTTAGTAATTGCTCAGCTGTATGAAAAACTATATTTAAATACAGCAAAATTCAAGATGGGCTACATGTGTATGAGTGCGGTGAGGATTTCTCAAGGGACGCCTCTCTTCATTGCGAACATATGTCTCTCTCTCTCTCTCTCATATATATATATATATATATATATATATATATATATACACAGTAAATTCTAGCTACTGTTCAGATTCTACGGCACACTGAAGAAGCTCATACACCACTATGCATGCCTGTTTGGTATGAAAAGAGCTAAACATCCTCAAATTTTCTTTAAAGAGTTTGCACAATCCTTGAAAAGAATTCAACATATTATATATCATGTTGAGGCATTTCTGGTAAAATAAATAAATAAATAAATTGGATTATAAATTTATATATATATATAAAATGCACCATAACAATACACGGCATAGTATCGGTGGTAAAAATGTCTCAGTGATTTTCAGACAGGATCATATAACACAATTTTTCATAATACTTAATGCTTCTCATCTTCCGATCTAGGCTTCATTTTTTTGTAAACATGCATACACATTTATATTTTTATCAGATAAAAAGAAAAACATTTGCCAAATACAATTTTTTCAATTAAAATCTTTTTATGATCCTAATAGTCATTCAGATAAAACTTGGCCAATTTATATTTCACATGAAAGGACATAAACCTGAAAAAAAAAAAAGAATTTTTATGGGTCATATGCTTCTAGAAACTTACACCGATTTTAGTATCAATACTCAAAGAAATATGAATATGAATTTGCATTTTAAATTATTATTGTTTGAATCGATACAGTACAATGCAGAAAAATTGCCATTTTAAGGGTACCTCTAAACTCATTTCTCCAAAATGGCTGAAGTTAGCAACTTTTCATTTTTAGGGACGATTGAACACTTTCATGTTGCATAAACTTCAGAAGAAGAAACTTCTTTGGCGCACACATTTTCTGGATTATATGTATAACATAAAAACAAAAAATGTATTAGCACCAATACTGATACCAATACTAAATTAATTAGCACCAACACTGTATTTTGGCCATATATACATGTTTAACATTTTTTTTATATACAATCTGGATCAGACTTTGTCACAAATATTATAATTCATGCCTAATAAGTGTTTCTACTCAAGCAGGGGAATTTAATGCACAAAATACTTTCTAACAAGACAATTTAATAATCATTACGGCCAAGTGCTCCTATGATGTGGAGTCAGTAATCAAATGGCTGTGTGTTTTACCCATAATGCACTGCTGGAACTCAGAATGCTTGAGAAATGACTACAAGTGGCTTGCAAATGTACGATCCAAATGATTTGTAATTAAGTATTAAGTAACTCAAAGTTTCCTGTGTATATACACCGCAGCGCTGTTGAATACTCAAATCTGATTGACAATAGTTCTGGCTGTAATTCAATTAAAAGGTTTATATTAATGTGCTGGTTCGAATGTATTGAGGTTTCTATAGTAACAGATAATCCGCGTGGATTTGTACGGTTGGCGTTCCACATAATTAATTAAAAAAATAATATCGTAAATATATCAATCAGCCTCAGCCTTTCATATCATGTGAGGTTGTTAAGAATGTTTACGTAATTTATTACTTTTTTTTTTTTTTTTAATCTTCAAAAAGCTAGGCGTTACATTGTTCTTGCTTCCAGATTGTGAACTTGTATGAATTAGCAATTGGGCCAGCAGAGCATGCCATGGTCTGATCGTCAGAACTGCCGTCACATTTTGGGGCAGGAAGACGGTGTTCGCCGCAAGTGCTCATCATTGTCAGCGAATCCCTCTGAGAAAGACGAGCGATGTAATGGCTCCTGCTAAAAAACAGCCCCTGGCCTCAGGAAAGGGATTTGGGTGTCTGGAGACAACCAGGGCCATATGGAGCGGGCTTATGATAGCGAGGCATGCGTTCCGAATAATGGATGATGTGTCATGTTTCATGTTGCCGAGAAGCCATCAAGAGACTCAGTTTGGGGAAATCAAAAGGCACACGTACAGTAAAAGTGACTGTTGGAGTGTTGCGCTCGTTCTTTAACTCAACGGTTTGTAGTCGCCATTAATGGAATGATAATTTAAAAGAGCTTCATCTACGTTGTAAAGGGGAATAGATCTGAAATGTTATGCTTTTTGAACAACAGCGTATTCCCCAAAGCACTTAGGCCCGTTCTGTAATAACACAGGTATGGATTTTAAGGCTTAGGTAGATGTTACTTTTACAAGCTTTGTGCTTGTTAACTTGTAAGGGGGGAAAAAAGGAAAGGAAAAAAGAAGCAGTTTGGGAGTCACTGGACAAGGCAACCTATATCTAAGAAATCAGGGCTTGAAGTTCAAACACAGTGGGATTTATTGCGATACAATCTGTATCAGTATCTGTTTAGTGTCTGTATTAGTATCTGTTTAAAACACTGGGAGATAGCTGAGGTAGGAAAGCGAGCAGTGTCAGCATGGCTCTGACAGACTTCGGACCTCAGCTTCATCACTTCAATTCACAATTGGTCTAAATAACAGATGTGCGCAGTTTTATTTATTTATTTATTTTTTTGGTGCATGTACCTGCTTCTGGTATTGCAGAAGAAATTAAGACCCCAGAATAGAAACAACTTCGTAACCTCATTTAAACCCCTAAGACAGCTATTAAGAGCTTAACTGAATCTGACCACAATTGTATTAAATCTGAATGTATTAAAGCTAGGTAACATGCCTAATCTGTGTCTGATGTCTTCTGTTCCAGATACCAGTAACTTCTTTCTTCTTTCACCTTATCATTTACCACAAATAATGAACTCTAAGAAACCACACCCACTTTGGGTATGGGCGTTCTCATTTTAGACTTTTTTTTGTTTGTTTGTTTTTTAACAGGACCATTGGACCTCATGTGTGCTAAGTGTGCCCCCTCCTACCTGCACACACCTCAGGCCTGCGTTCTTGGCCTATGTCAGAGGCACACTTAAGTGCTGTTGCCGATACCCATGAGTAAGCCCCATAAAAGCCGCCCCGCCGCTGCGACCGTTATTGTTTCTCGCGGATGATTGATTGATGGATGAGGGCTGACACTTCAATGAAGCCATTTCCACCGGCATCTCTATCCGATGATGTGCAGCGTATATTTTCTATCCACGCCTCATTGCTTGCCAGTGTCATTCCTGGAAGTTCATTTACACCATGTTCCCTGAAGGACCTTTTTTTCCCCCCCCTTTTTGCCCATCTTCCTTTTCTCTCTCCCTCAATCTTCTTCTTTTTAACATTTTTTTCTTTCTTCTTCTTCTCGCTCTGTGTTATAAAATAATGATGCTTCTTGTCAACTCATTTGGGGCTGAGAATCATTTGTGCACAACCCTAAAACTAAAGGCGTGGATAGATAAGTTTGGGCTGTATCTAAAAAAAAAAATACCGTCTTTTTTTTTTTTTTGTAGACCTCAAATCCTGAGACAGGACTGAGGAACAAAAAGGAATCTGATGATTTGTCGCCATGTTGTTGGCCTAACTCGGCGTGCTAGTCTATTTTTTAAATCCAAACTGTTGTCTTAGCAATTCATCAGATGCATGTGCTAACCCAAGGAGGGGTGGGAGAGTGAGAGCGTGTGTGAGAGAGAAAGAGCGAAAGATGCTTTTTCAGAGACAATCTCTCATTTTTATCTCATATGGAGAGCAGATGGCAGGCCTGCATCAGTGCAGGAGGCTTTCTGGGATGACAGCCATGAGATTCCCCCTCAGGTGCCATTGGACTGTGATGGCTAGGACATGGCACCTCCTCGCTGAAGAATCACTCTTCGTTTGCCTCACTTTCTCACTTCATAATGGCGCTTGCTAACAACCTAATATTTCAAACACGCACATGTGCAAGCACAAGCTTTTTCAGTACAGTGTTTTTTTTTTGTTGTTGTTGTTTTTTTTAATGAAAAGTTGTAAAAATATGTAATATCTTTATCTTGTGGATATAATTGTCCTTTTTTTTTTTTTTGTTTCCTATATTGCAGACAGTTCCCTATAATAATGAGAGCAAAAGATATAGTGGTTATGTACTGTAAGCTAAATTTAAAAAGCTGAAAAGATCAAGCATACTTTTATTAGTGTTTCATTTTGATACACAATGACATTTTGCTATTTGTTTTTACCAGAACTGCAAAAAAAAAAAAAAAAAAGTCTCTTTATAAAGCTCCCTTTTATTATTTCCACCTGGGCCGAGTTATCAGTGTGTGTTCCCAAAGTCTCTGTGTATGATGGATACCTGAATGCAAGGGTTCCGGGCTAAAATTCGCAAAGGGCAGGATATATTCACTACTACTTGTATTGGGCTCGGAACTGTCCAACACTTAACTAAAAGATAGTCGTGATTTGTCAACTTTGTGGAAGAAATGTTTTCAGGAAGAAAAAAAAAATCATAAATGAAGATCACTTACAGTAAGCACCTGGTATAGTTGCATCATAAAGAACAAACAGGAGAGATTACAGCTAAACATGCAATTTGAGATTGATCCACAGGATTGGGAGTAAACAGCTGTGTAGCCATACGAAAACTACTCGCAAGAAAAGCTATTCAGAAAAAGGCCTAAATTTGTTAGGGAACATAAGGATTTGACTTTGGAGCGATGCAAAAAGATCTGATGAATTTGTCAGGGGAAGAAGGGAAGTGCATGAAGCGATGTACCCATCATGCACAGTGGCCACTGTACAAGCCTCTGGAGGTAGTGTTATGATCTGGGCTTACTCCAGTTGGTCAGGTCTAGACTCAGCAATGTTATGTGGCAATAAAATGAAGTCAGCTGATGACTGAATTCTGAATTTGGTACGAACTTATCATTATCACATCAATGGAGTTTTTTCTTCACTGATTACTTCGACCATTTTCCATTTTTCATATGCACTGAGCACCACATTTTACCCATGTGACTGGATAAGCTGTAAAAGAGGATCCACTACACAGAAATTCTGGCGACAATGGATTGTGGGTGTTTTGTCATTGTCCAAGATGCTAAACGCCCTTTCAGTATGTTTAGTTACATTTGCCAGTATAGTAGACGAATGATGATTAATAATAATAAGTCACCCAGAAGATGATGGATTGCTTGTTTGTGCCTCAAGATCTCCTCCTCATGTCATCTCGGGGAGTTTTTCTTTCCACCGTTGGACTGAGGCGTAGTGGTTAGCACTGTAGGATTAGCACTCGATAGTCGAGTCTTGCCTTCCAGTCTAATGTACAAGGTGTAGGCATGTTGTCCCCATGATTGATGGGTTTCCTCCATCTACACCGGTTTTCTCCCACAGAAACTGTTGTTTCCAAATCGCCCATCGTGAACGTGTGCATGAACATTACTCTAGGCCTCTGTCGACTACTACACAGCAAGCAGAAATTATGCATATTTCCTTATTCTGTTTATGCCATCGTTTATCTGTTATCACTGCAGGTGGCAGCGCCAAACCCGTTTGGTGAAGGCTGACCTCGGTTGCTGGCTGTACAGTGGGGCAATCAATAATAGAGAAGAGTGTTGTGGGTCGCTGTTGTAGGAGCTGCCACAAACCTTTTGTGTTGATGTGCAAAGAATAGAAACAATACAGTAGATGGCCCTTTGAGGGGACTGAAAAAAAATCACTTCCACTACAGTGTTATCCAGGAATTATGTTTTATTTATTGGCAGACATGAAGAGAATATTAAATTAAGGCCTAATAGCTTTTTTGTTCTCGGCTTGCTCAGGTAAGTACCTTGTGGTTGGAAGTGAATCGCAAGTTTGAGACATTATTTGCATTCAGGGGCCAGGTTTTTAATTTCACACACATGAGCATCACTATGATGTCCCCTGCTTGCCTGCTGGAAAGGAGGCTGCTGCACCATCTATCCACCGAAACAATCCCCTGCATTGGCTAATGCGCCTTGACACTGAATACTACACACACGCGAAACGAGAAGCCACAAATTGGGTTACGTGTCTTTACCTGCCGGTAATCCAGTTGATAAGCACTATGCATGTAGATCACTGGGGGATGGGTGGGAGAGGGAATGAAATTACTGCGAGCAGGACTGAACACTCTGGAGTCTTGGGGAAAGGTTTCTGTAGCTCCAAGGAGGGAGTCTCGCTCTCCCTACTAACAAACGCACTTAAAAAGACAAAAGCAAAGCAGCCGCTCGACTCCCCAACCATGTAACGACATTCACTCTGCTAATGATTTGTACAGAAAAGCAGGAATAAGCCGGGTTTATTAAATGCAGGGGAAGCGTGTTGTGGGGGTTTGCAGGCTGTTTAAGTGAGATATCATCCATCTACACTTCAGAAACAGTGTCTTTATCTCTTCACTCCTCCTCCCCTTCCTCCCCTCATTGCTTTTTCTTTAGGACTGGTGTGCATTCACCTGTGAAATCACGCTGGTCTGTAGTACAGCCTGGCTGTCGTAAATAAAGAACAAAGCCTAAAGAGATTCAGCTGTCCATCATCGAGTTCTTCTGCAGGATTAGCTCAAAGTGCAGGGCTTCAGAAGCAGAGCTGATGTCGGTAACGTCTCCTGACTTCTTCTCCATTCAAACTTGGGTTAATATCTATCGCATAAAGCATCATGAAGTCAGAATTCATCTCGCTCAAGTCGTCGTCATACTTCCATCTCATATCATAGGCAGCTGGTGAAATTTTCCGGGATACGTTTGCTAGACCAACATACAAATGACAGCTCAGTCGTGTTCAAGTCTTTATAGCTGCACAGAAATGGTAGGACTTTGTGTAGGAGGTTCCAGTAACAAGGACCTTTGTTACTGGCTTGGCATTAGTTTTGTTCTTTCAGCAGTCTGCCTGACCAAGATAGAGCATCACTTCATGACTTATGCATGTCATAAGCCCCCCTCCACTAGCTCCTAACGGCCAAGTACTTCCAGCCTCTCGCTCTCCGTTGTTGTTGTTGTTGTATTTGCTGACGTGATGCATGGATCCCTGGTGGCCACGTGCAACCAGCCAACCCAGGTGCAACACTAATATCCTCACTGTAGCCAAACATTTCCTTTCAAAGTAAGCGGCACACGGGGGCCCATACATTACAACCAAGATGTCGAGATTCCAATAAGACCCTACCCTGAGCAATAAACTTTGACATTGGTGGCGTGAAAAATGGGAGTCTTTTTTCATTGTCAAGTGTTACAAATTGATGAAATGAGTTCATCGATGTTCCCCGGTCATTATCTCTCCAGTGGCACTTTGTTTTACAGACAGCAGGGGGGAAAAGGGACAGTGCAGATTAGGGGGCCTCGACACAGTTTATCAAACCAAATCTAATATCATCCATAAGAGGGGAATCTGGAAATCAATACTTCATTACTAAATTGTTAGAGAGGATGAAGAGTGATTGTGCGGGTTCAGAGATGTGTCTCGGTGGCCAGGGCATGGGAAGTTCAATGTCACCGGGCAAGTGATAAGTAAAGGCACTGATGGGTAGAAACGTTTCTGTAGTGTGTGTGTATGTGTGTGTGTGTGTGTGTGTGTGTGAGAGAGAGACACAGAGAGAGAGAGGAGACAATAGATAGCGTCTTTATTTTATTTGGCCTTGCTCTATAGCTGTAGTGTGAAAAAGATAAAGAGACACAGAGGTTTCTCTTCACTGCAGATTTTTGGCATTGTGTCTCTTTGCAGTTGCCTCCCTGCAGTTTCCCTATAGACTGAAAATATGGTCTATACCAGGGTTATAACTGAATGTGGATATATTATTTAGGATGAACTGTGGCTGTGGTTATATGCCGAGTCTGGTTGAAACATGAGATGCATCAGGACTTGGACATATCTTGAGGGATATGACAAAAACCATGCCAGAGGGAGGGTTACTTTCATGTATGTGTGAAAAAGCGGTCAGTGGTCATTTGAAGATTTTTGGATCAAACAATGATCACATTTATTAACTTGTTCATTCATTGAATTCATGAATTGTTCATTCATTTTTATATCTACTGGATTAGGTTTGCAGTGGATTGTATTAAACTATTAGTTTAGGCAGGTACAAATAAATTACAAGGTAAGTGGCTACAAAGAAAATTATAATAAATACTATACTGATAGTGCAGGCATATATTAGTGTTTCCTGAGAGCATAGTGATGGGGGTTGTATTTATTGAAAGCAAGCAAGAAACAAAGAAAGCAAGAAAAGAAAGAAAGAAAGTCTAAGTTTAAACCATATCACTTTGGATTAAATTTAAAAAAAATTGCAACTGTCAACAGACATCCCTTTGGTGCCACTGGATTTCGAGGTTATTGGGGTTGGGATTAAAACCATTCAATTAAACTGACTGGTCAAATAACTATAACTGGCTATGGATCAGTTAATAAAAATCGCCAATAACATGCTGTGATTTCTTCTATTGTAAACCACCACCAACGTCATGGACCCCTTGACTATGTTTCATGAACCACAGAGTCCCCAGAGCCCACTCTTAAAGTCAAGTAGTATACTTAGTAGGTATTTCATTACAGACACCTGCCTACTAGCTATGCTCACTGATTGCAAACACCCACTGACCATTCCCCCCCTAAAATGCATCTTGTCAGCTCCTTGTACCGTCTCTATAAAGGGACCACCATGTGACCACCACTGGCCAAATATTATTCTCGCAATGTAAGTAATAATGACATAATAGTCTGCCCTCAAGCTCTTGTTCTGACCCCAAGACTGCTGTTAGTTGGATCATTTTGATTCCCAACCCCGCAGAGTTGAAAAACCCTACTCGTATTTGCGACACACACACTGACACACACAGTAGTTCCTGTGTCATTACTGTGCTTCGAATTGTCCATCATGCAAATGATGTCTGGTTAGTAATAGTCCTGTGGTGGTGTGTTCACAGTATCAGACTCTGTAGAAAATGACTGACAAGCTGTTTGTAGAAACAGATGCGCTTAATAATAAACTGCACCTACAGTATAAGGTATGTTAGGTTTAACTCATCAAATGACCTAATAAAATGGCTGGTAAGTTGAGTTTATTAATCGGCTTTTAATAACATTTGAACAAGAATCGCATTTATGTAAGCCGAGAAAGACGGAATTACCCCTGACAAGCAGGAGAATCATATTCGATACTGTAATGGAGCGTTCGAATTCCAGACATCGCTAATTGGACCACCGCTGCCTCACTAGCATGGACTTTTCACACACTCCCATATTCAAATGTTGGTTGTGAAATTTTAAAAAGCCCAATTTCTGCGAGGATGACAAAGGCAGCGTTTTGTAGTTGGAAGCAGATAGTCCAGTTTCAGAGGCCCTGCGCTAATGATTTTTTGAGCAGCCCCCGACTGAGCCCTAAATGTCTTCAATATCCATAAACAACTCTATACTGTCCAATTAGGCAGACAGAGATGTACTGGGCTGTCAGACAGATCTGCATGGCTAAGCACCTGAGATCCCACCGATGATGGGGAGGGGCAGTTGGGTAGGCCGACGAGCGAGAATCTGTACAACGGATGACTTTCATTAGGCTCCAGCATTATGCCTTTACCCGCCATCCAATTACTGCCACGATTAATTGATTATCTTACCTTTCTTCACAAAGCCCAGTACATGAGCTCACTTTTCTTTTCTCCATGCACCCTCTTGTGTCCCTGTCCATTTTTGTGTCTCATTTGTATAGAAACTTATTCATCTATACAATCAGAAGAGATTTTTGGAATAGATGTGTTGCAGATCATTTAAAGCTTTATTTAATCTCATGTTAAAACACTTGGCAGCCTGTCTATCAACTATGGAAGGCTATTAATACTAAATGGAACAACAATGACATGCCAAAATGGCTACCTTTAAGTTTACCCAAAAGACTTCATTATTTCAAGTAATATCTAAAAGAAAAGATGTTCAATATTAACGTATGATCCACACTGCTTCAGTGTTTACTTATTTATACCTCAATCAAAGCTACTAAATTTCATGCATTTTTTTTTTTTTTTTTGCTTGACCCATTTTTTTTTTTTTTTTTTGCCTCAGTGTATGTCATAAAAACAGGCGCATGGGTTTATGAGTATTTTTCATTTCTAAACTTCATTACTTTTTAAAGAGGCTGATCACTGGCAGGCTGTCAAGGAGCTTTGATTGATTTAACATAAATTAGGTCCTAACTTGTCTCTCTCTCTCTCTCTCAGGTCATCTATTGGCAATTCTGCCTTTTAGATTTATTATGGCACTTTATTTTTTAACTTTTTAACTTCTCTTATGAACATAATGATCCATTTTGACTTCAGTCAAAATGAATGATTTCCTACATTACCCACAATGCTGTTGCACTGATTGTTACATGGAGGGTCAGCAGGATCACATTTCTACCAAAAGGGAGCGATGCAGTAGCACTTTAGCTTCTTTTAGCCGTTTCATCTCATTCTGTACACTTTTCACATACAGTCGTGGCCAAAAGTTTTGAGAATTACATAAATATTGGAAATTGGAAAAGTTGCTGCTAAAGTTTTTATAATAGCAATTTGCATATACTCCAGAATGTCATGAAGAGTGATCAGATTAATTGCATAGTCCTTCGATGCCATTAAAATTAACTTAATCCCGAAGTAAACTTTCCACTGCATTTCATCGCTGTCATTAAAGGACCTGCTGAGATCATTTCAGTAATCGTCTTGTTAACTCAGGTGAGAATGTTGACGAGCACAAGGCTGGAGATCATTATGTCAGGCTGATTGGGTTAGAATGGCAGACTTGACATGTTAAAAGGAGGGTGATGCTTGAAATCATTGTTCTTTCATTGTTAACCATGGTGACCTGCAAAGACACACGTGCAGCCATCATTGTGTTGCATAAAAATGGCTTCACAGGCAAGGATATTGTGGCTACTAAGATTGCACCTAAATCAACAATTTATAGGATCATCATGAACTTCAAGGAAAGAGGTTCAATTCTTTAAAAAGGCTTCAGAGCATCCAAGAAATCCTCAAGAGGCGGGTGGACAAACAAAAACCCACTAATTCTGACAAACTCCAAGAAGTGATTATGAAAGAATGGGTTGCTATCAGTCAGGATTTGGCCCAGAAGTTGATTGAAAGCAGCCCAGTCGAATTGCAGAGGTCCTGAAAAAGAAGGCCAACACTGCTAATACTGACTCTCTGCATAAATGTCATGTAATTGTCGATAAAAGCCTTTGAAACGTATGAAGTGCTTGTAAACTAATAGTTGTGTCATTCTCAAAATTTTTTATCAAAACGAATATAATGCATTTACTGAGACTGTTCTAGGTTCTTGGTTGGTGTTGTATTTTTTGTCATATCTCTGAGACGTTTGCAAGACTGATGTCACAAGGAATGGTTTTAATAAGAGAAACAAATCAACAAGCGCTTTCTCATTCACAATTTCCCAGCTAATGTCCAACATCATACAGTATTAATGAGAAATCCATTACAGAAATATGAAATACCAAGCATGATAGCGTCTGGAAACTACTGTCGTGGCCAAAAGTTTTGAGAATGACACAAATATTAGTTTTCACAAAGTTTGCTGCTAAACTGCTTTTAGATCTTTGTTTCAGTTGTTTCTGTGATGTACTGAAATATAATTACAAGCACTTCATACGTTTCAAAGGCTTTTATCGACAATGCAAAGAGTCTTTTTCAGGACCTCTGCAATTCGACTGGGCTGCTCTCAATCAACTTCTGGGCCAAATCCTGACTGATAGCAACCCATTCTTTCATAATCACGTCTTGGAGTTTGTCAGAATTAGTGGGTTTTTGTTTGTCCACCCGCCTCTTGAGGATTGACCACAAGTCTCAATGGGATTAACATCTGGGGAGTTTCCAGGCCATGGACCCAAAATGTCAACATTTTGGTTCCTGAGCCACTTAGTTATCACTTTTGCCTTATGGCACGGTGCTCCATCGTGCTGGAAAATGCATTGTTCTTCACCAAACTGTTGTTGGATTGTTGGAAGAAGTTGCTGTTGGAGAGTGTTTTGTAAATCAGCCTGACATAATGATCTCCAGCCTTGTGCTCGTCAACATTCTCACCTGAGTTAACAAGACGATTACTGAAATGATCTCAGCAGGTCCTTTAATGACAGCAATGAAATGCAGTGGAAAGTTTTTTCTTTCGGGATTAAGTTAATTTTCATGGCAAAGAAGGACTATGCAATTCATCTGATCACTCTTCAAAACATTCTGGAGTATATGCAAATTGCTATTATAAAAGCTTACGCAGCAACTTTTCCAATTTCCAATTTTTATGTAATTCTCAAAACTTTTGGCCATGACTGTACATTGTACGTTTTACTCAGCATATGCCAAGGATCAATCTCCAAGGGGCAATCTCCAACTTATGCATGAAACCACTAGACGTCTGGGGTACATCACTTAAGTTAACCAGCTAACTGGAATTGGTGGACATGACTTACTAAACTTACACTAAACTGTGTAGACTTTACAGAGAATTCATATTCATGAAATATCATGTAGGGTATGGATGACAGAGTTCAATCAAATGCAAAGTAACTTTAACATACTGTATACAGTATATTAATGCAAGCCACCTTAGCTTGTGATAGCTGATGTAGGTAGGCATGTCCCAAACCAACAGCCAACCGGGATTTAGACAGAGTGAGCCAACATGACAACGACCAGAGCTACCATCTTTGAGCTTCAAACGCTTTTCAGAAAACCTATGATTTTATAGATCAGAACAATATCCTTTCATTTGCTATACTTTTGTATACTTGTGACAAGGTCCTGGCATTGTAGTCAGTAATTACTACCCCAAGCCTGTCACCTTTCTGACCAGTCGCATGTTTGTGTTATGCTTTGTATGTTTAACATCATTACAGACCATCTGAAAATTCCTGACACATCCAAAGCATTTTATTTTGATCCAAGACATTGACACTGTTCACGACGCACCTCTGGTTCACACTATCCCCTCCGGCTTTTCTTTCTTGTTGGCCCTGCAATTCCATTGGAACTAATTAATAAAAGTGTTCAGATTGCATTTCCCCCTCCTGTTGTAATTAACAGCAACATCTGTTAAAGTTTTATTCAGCATCTGAATAGCAGGCCAATGCAAGCACAAAGGTACACAAAAATGCACACCAAATGCTTGGACTCTAAGCTATTCACTATGAGGAAACTGCATTTGGTGGTTTACAATACTCAGCAAAGCAAATAGAGAAAATATGGATCAGTTCATTAAGTCATCTCTTTGAAATATGTTCAACCAATATGAGGTACCCATCCTTCCATCCCAGAAACCTTTTAGTCCAACTAGGGACTATGGAGGCCAGTGGTCACCATTGTTTTTATTCCCAGTTGTACAACCGTGATAGGACCTCCGGTCAGCATTCACACACTCATTCACATAATACAGGCAATTTGGAAATGCCAATTAGCCTAACTTGCATGTCTTTGAAATGTGGGAGGAAACTGGAGAACCCAGAGGAAACCCACCAACCACAAGGAGAAGTTGAGACCTGAGTGCAAGGCAACCGTGCTAACAACTAAGCCACTGTGAATATAAAGCATGCCAGGGTTTAAAATAAGTTTGCAACCTTAAAGCTCGGGTTAACTCGTTTGGAAAAATGACTATACTGTATATATCATATATATGCATCACTGTCTATTCTGCATATATGTATACATGAGTGTAATTATTTTATTTAGATCTATTCTACCATTATTTAAAGTTACTGTATATTATATTAATTGATTTATACACATACTGGATCAGGATTATACCTAAAATAATAACATGTCCGTTAATAAGATGACCATACACTGACTAACACAGACTGACTAACATTGTGTCATGAGTTCAGCTGCACTGTTATGTGCTAAAAATTAAAATTTCTTCTTTAGAAGAGAATATTCTATGAATTCCATGAGTTCCTCAGCCGGTATAAAAGAGCTAGTGGTCTTGTGAATCCGTGTGTTATTTCATAATGTACAAAAGTTGGATCTTATTGGATGAGACCCATTCCATGAGGGACGATAGTGGACGTTAACAGCACTGGAATGTTTAACTACACTGTATACGCATCACTCCATATTACACATATTCTTAAAAGAACTGAATTTATTCCTATAAGAGTACTGAACTTCTAGCCTCCTAACACACAGTATGACTGCAGATCAATCCCCGCTATCCGTTATCACCCAAATGATGATGGGTTCCCTGTTGGGTCTGGTTCCTCTCCTCAGTAGGTTTATTCCTAATACCTTCTCAGGGAGTTTTTCCTTGCCACTGTCGCTGACATCTTCTGGATGCATTGTCATCCTGATCTTGCATGACGATGCATGTCCACCCACTTCTAGACACTCCAGGGCACAAGATGGGGTACACACCCTGGACAGGGTGCCAATCCACTGCAGGGCACACACTCATTCACACACTTCAGCCAATTTTGGGAATGGCAATTAACCTAACCTACATGTCTTTGGCAACTCGGGTAAAAATGTAGAGGAAACCGGATTACCCGGAGGAAACCCACCAAGCACAGGGAGAACATGCAAACTCCATGCACACAGAGACAGATATCGAACCCGGAACCTGGAGGTGCAAGTGCTAACAACTACACCACCGTGCCACCCAGCATTCTCTCTATAGTCTTCATATTGTCAGATGGACCTTTACATGTTTGGACCTACGAGTACAAGAGTAGAAAGCTTGTTGGTGTACCAAGTGTATTGAAAAGCAAGGAGATTATGTTGAAAAATTATGTATTTGTCTTTTCCAAATGTTAATTAAAATAAATTCTACAACCAGAATGCAGACTCGCCTTCATACATCATAAATCATATTGGCTATGTGATTCAGTGAGTCTGTTCAGTGTGTATGTGTTGTACGTTTATGCCCGTCATGGGGTTTACTGCATGCTATAAGGCTTGTAATACTAACACCGACCTCCTGATAGGTAGTAGATTTATTCATCCCTTCGATTCAATACTGAGAACACTCGATAAATATGATTTTTAGTCCGTCCAAACTTGATGCCATTTTAAACCTGTCTATTAGCCTATACACTTTGACCATATATAATCATATACTGTATAATCGAATCGTGCCTGTCATACATGTAATGTTTCAAAGGTCAAAGAAAGGTCATATTTAAGAAGGTCAAAGAGAATGTGTACCACTGTCTATGCTCCGTTAGCTGTTGAAATCAGACAGGCGCTACCTCATGAATCAGGTTGCACACCGCTTATAATCACTTTTGTGTGACAAAAAACTAATTGAACTCAAGCTGTTTTGTGTACACGGGTATGACAAGAGCTAATGGGATAATTTGAAATACAAACGAGTCTTCACTTTCTCTTCATTAATTACCACTAATTATATGAACATGCGCGCACACACACACACACACACACACACACACACACACACACACACACACACACAAATATACACGCACACTTTTGTTGAAGCAGCCACATCTGTATTTGAGTTTTGGGTTTTATCCATACATCAGTCTACTAAGTGTGACCTTCAGCCTGTTATCAGTGTTCGTAGTCTCCTTCTTACTTAAAGTTCACTGTTTACTGTCCTTCTTAGCTCAAGTTCACTTTGAACAATGTTTTTTCGTTCCATGCGCGAGCCCAATCACACTGATTAATTAAGTAAGTAGAAGTGTCTACAATTGTCGGCAATCACCGGTCTACAGTTTAAGGAGAACATGTTTGTTCAGCCAAGATTTTGGAACCTCATACTGGGTGACAAGTAATAATATTAAAATTAGCCTGAAATCGCATTGTCTATAAAGCAAGATTCATCTGCTTAATTAGCTACTTATATATTTGTGACTATTAACACAAGCACAGTCATTTCCTTTTATAGCAGCAAGCCATGTAATTTATTTATTTATGTATTTGAATTTTTCCTACTTTCTCTCTTAATTTTAAGTCCTAGTCAATTCCCATCCATCACTGTTGCACTCTCTCATCAAGGCTACAGCCACCAACCAGGAAAGGTGAAAGGTATCACGCATTTCCTTTAAGATACATGATGCCAACCAGCCACATGTTTTCAAAAAGCTTGCTCACGCACCACTGGGAGTGGCATAACACACTCGGAGGACAGCGTTATTCGTTCAGAGCACCTTCAATGCACCTTGTGATAGGATCTACAAATCGTTGGAACTGGAATTATGTTGGAAGTACATCATTCTCCCAAAAGATATTCCTTCTGTTGGTGTTTTATTGATGATGTTGTAGAGAGCTGTCTTCAGTACATGATGGGTGCCGTATCATCCTGGATGAGACCATTCCCATCAGGATAGAAATGTTTTATCATAAGATAAGTCAGAAAAACCGTGGAGTTGCAGTGACAGTTTTCTTTAAGGACATAAGTGGGCCCAAATCACAGCAGAAAAATCATGCCACAGCATACAGTAACAGACGTAGTGGATTTCTTCACTGTAGGGGTTCAGGGCCTGCACCATGTTTTTGGTGTTACGCCACACTTGCACTCGCCCACATGTCGAAAATATGGCGAAGGATGACTCATCTGTCCACATCAGCTCTTCCGTGTCCTTGTAGACTGGAGCTTGCACCACTAGTCTTACAAATATGTGTTTGTAATTTAACCCTATCTATCAACCCTTACCTACTGTCTGTATTTATTATTATTAAATTGTATTTTAAATAGATTTTTTTACTTTTCATTTCTTTGAAATTAATTTTCGACTTTCAATAAATTTTTCATCTTTCATTTAATTTTAGCTTTAAATTAATTTTTAAGATGGTTAAGTCCTAATATTCCTGTTAAAAAATTTTTTTTTCATACACATTCTTGCAGTAAGTAATTGTTACATGCATGACTTTTTCAGTCTCTCACATCGTTTTGTTCCATTCTTCTTTACAGCATTGCTTCAGTTCATTGAGGTTTTTGAGAATTCACTAAACCACAGCTCTGTTTAGGTCCTGCAGCAGCATTTCAATTAGTTTGAGGTCTGGATTTTGATTAGGTCATTCCAAAACCTTGACTCTTTTACTTTTCAGCCGTTGTGTGGTAGATTTACTGGTGTGCTTTAAATCACTGTCGTGTTGCTTGACTCAATTTCAACCAAGCTTTAGCTGTCACATTTGGCCCCAAAATATTTTGGTATACAGAGGAGCTCATGATCGGCTCAATGTCTGCAATGCTGCCAGGTTCAGTGGCTGCAAAACAGAATGAGCACTCTTCCACCAGCATGCTGGACAGTGGTGTTTCTCCTGAAACTATGTTTGGTTTTCCTCAAACGTGCTACGCATAAAGGCCAAACAACTCCCCCTTGGTCTCATCTGTCCATAGTTCCAGAAGTGTTGTGATTTGTTCAGATGTAGTTTTGCAAATCTTAGTTATGCTTCTGTCTTCTTTTTAGACAGAAAAGGCTTCTCCTAGCAATCCTTCCAAACAAACTGTACATGTTCACTCTTCTTCTAATTGTGCGGTCATGAACATTAACATTTAACATGCTCATTGAAGCCTGTAGGATATGAGATACAGCTCTTGGGTTATTTTGTATTTCTTTGAGTGTTGCATGGGCTGACCTTGGAGGGAATGTGCTGAGACATCCAATCCTGAGATGATTAGCAATTCCGTCGAATGCTTATCACTTGAGAATAATCTTTCTCACTGTAGAATGTTGAACTCCAAATGGTTTGGAAATTGTTTTATAACCCTTTGCACATTGATGTGCAGCAACAATTGCTTTTCTAAGAAAATTGCTTATTTCTTTCCCTCTTCACATTGTGTTAAAATTAATCAAGGGCTGATGATTAGCAGCAACTAGCTGCAACTTATTCTCTTTAATATTATGGACGCAATAAGGGGTACTAAGTATTACCCATAAGTGTTTTCTTTCCTCTTGGCTTAATTTTTGATAAATAAATAATGGCATGGATAAAAAAAGTTATATGTTGTTGTTCATCTGAGGCTGTATTTGCCTAAGACTAAGACCCAGTATGGTCACATGATTTTTATAATATTTTTACACAAAAACACATATAATTAAAGGAGAGGAAGAGAGGGCACTAACGTTTTGCATTCCCGAAGAGTCTCCCTCTAGAACTTAACATTTAGATACAGTAGATAGATATAGATAACTTGTTGAGCCATTTGTTAGAAAAAAATATTCAAAACCTTCTAAATAATCAGATTTAAGATGGCAATACTGGTGTTTTATTTTGCAAAAGTCATATTGTTATTCTTTAATACACAAGGTTATCTAGAACAAAAGGTTTAATTTGAAAACTGCTATATAACCTTAATGTATAAACCTTAACTTTAAATGTTTTGGACGAACCAGGACACGTAGAGGAAGATGTTCATGCAAAAGCAGAAAAAAGCCAATCGCATTGCTTCTTTCTATCAAGCGATCAGTGGAGGGAAGATACTTCCTGTGCAGCACAGCGACTGCTGGGAGTGGTTTAAATGTGTTCAAAGGTTGTTGTTTTTTTGCTCAGTTCAGTTTGCAACACTTTTTGCTTCATTTGAATAAACTTTTTTTTTTTCTAAACAGCAAAAGTGGAGTTATCTCATTTTGCTATCAAATTGGTCAATTACGAGTACTGCAAAAGACTTACTGTAGCATATAAGAGATTCCCCAAATTTTGTTCATTATTCAGTCACCAGAAAAAACAGAATTTATTATTAATAAAATTTTCTCCCTGAGAAGACATAGATAGTCAGGAATAACTATATAATAATCCATCCATCCATCCATCTATCTTATATAGATAGATATAAAACCTCTCTTGCTATAAAATGCATACATGTCGGATGAAAAAAAAACCTGTACACTTGTGTTGACTTTACCCGAGGATTCCCTGCTATATATACAATTTCACCAGTAATTAAATATCTCTCATGTGTTTAGAACAGGTCTCATTGACTAAGGAGTTACAAAGTTCAATAGCAGAGTCTACAGACATCTATCATTTGTCATACAACACATGAAAAAGCAACCCACGTCAGGTCACGGAGAACTGGCTACTGTCATTTTGACAGCCCACAAACATACGAATCAATAAATCAATGAAACATGCAGTTCACTGTCTGATTATTCTTAGGGTTTCATGCTGAAAGTGCACTGGATCTGAAAGAAAACACTGAATATTATTAACACATAGTGCGATGATTCTCTGCTGAAAATGCTGTTTTTGTCAACACTGCAGCTCTTCTTGCTGATTTATCAGAAAGCCCGTATTTGCCAATGTGAATCAATAAATCAGGCCAATGTGTGTTTTATTGTCTGGTTATTATTAATACCTCAAGGTGCAATCATACTGACTATGAAACAAAAAGAAGAATTCACATAAAGCTCCTTAAAGCTCCTTATTCAATAACCCACTAGGACTCCCTATGTATGTCAGAGTGTTTAATTGTTGTGTTTTTCTCCAGAGCCCGTCCTCCGGGAGTGAGCCCAGGCCTTCTGAGTTTAGTGCTACCTGATGCAACCGCTGCTCTGGATTGCACATAATGTCGTGTCCTCCTCGGTTAGCAATTTGGCCTTGGTTAGTTATGTAGTCACCCAGCATCAGCCTGTCCTGGCAGTGGTATGCAGAAATTAAAGGGAAAATGAGATCCCCTTTCCAAATAAATAAATAAATAAATAAATAAAATATAGCTGAAAGAACAAAAAATGTGCTTTTGCCAACGTTTAAAGAGTTGCCAATAATCAAGGGTTATTTTCACAGCCCAGTGAAATTGCATGTTAAAATCTCTGTTCATAATAATTAAATCTGTCCAGTAATACACATTCTTTTTGTCTTTGTTCTTCATTTGAGATTATTATTATTAATAATAATATTAATAACAACAACAATTATAATAATAATTATTATTAATAATTTTTTTTATTTAATCCCTCAAATTTCTTTTCCTAAAGTATGTGCCATTCCACCTTCACTGAAGACAGGTAGAGTCTATCTGAAAATTACAACATTCCTGACCTGAGCGAAATGACAAAACATCGAAAGAGTGAGTGAGAAAGGCGAGCAGAGAGGGGAAGGGTTAAGAGAGGAAAGAGATTCCACATAAAACTCAGCAGGAGCGCAAAGAAAAACTGACATGTTCTCTCTCCCCCCCCCCCCTCTCTCGCTCTCTCTCTCTCGTTGTCTTTCTATCTTTTATTCAGGCAAATGGAATCTGAAGATTTGACCCTGTCAATCAGCCCTAGTGACAAGTTTAATCACGGAGTGCCCTCCACAAAATCATGGCTAAATAGGAATGCAAATAATAGAGCGCCAGGGCCTCTTATAAATGCTAATCAAGAGGACTAATCAAGTGACAAGTCCACAGATCCGGCTCTCTCGACTAGTCACTCAAACTTTTCTCTCGATTCTTTCTCGCTTTCATTCTTTCTGCTCCCAATTCAGGTCATATCCCGCATGTTTACAGATCTCTTCTGAGTGTTCTTCAGTGCCATGGGGTTTGATTTCCTGAAGTCTCCATGAACTTAAGTCCTTTTAAATGTATGTAATATATACTTTTTTTCCTTTTTTTTGTAAAAGTGTGTTTGTTTGTTTTTTCAACTTAGCTTCCCTGTTTAAAAGAAGAAAGAAAAGCATTTTCCAGTCCTGTAATGGCTATCTGATAAAGTTCCATTTTCCCCTCTCAGAGATGGAATGGCAGGCTATTTCACAACCATGTAAATGAAGCCATGCCAATCCATCGCTCTCTGATCTGCCATGAAAGCACAGAGCTCTGTAAAGACTTTGAAATGTTGATTTAGGCCTGGTTTGAGGATGGCGAGCGTCTCTCTACTGCACCTTAAAAAATACAATTGATCTAAGTTTTATGTGTGCTTCAAAGTTGTGATGGTTGCATCTCTCTCTCTCTCCACCAATTGTCTAAGATGTCAAAGTTAAACGTGAAGTTCCGCACTGCCACGTCTGCATCAAAAGTCAGCCTTGATGGTTTGAAGACCATAATATAAAAAAAAAAGAGTGGGGCAAGTGCTTAGATTCTCACTGAAGACTACAGAACCCGTGTTTTTTTTCTTACTTTCTTAGTTTTAAGTTATTAATTCTTTTAGTTCATTATTCTGTGCAAATTTGCTTTGATCAGTTTCAGTCATTCAAACTCAATTTTGATGTTACATTTGTACAGATTATACTATACGGAAATATACATTGTTAAATGGCTCGATTTAAATACAATATTGATTGTACAATAAGTAATGGTGCAAAATATGAATTCCATTCATTTATTGTGTCTTGTTAAAATTTTTGAAAATCAAAGCTGTTTACATGGGTTTACTCCATGTTTTTTTTGGATGATTCCTATGTTCCATCATGACCTAACCAGGATAAAGAGGTTACTGAAGATGAATGAACAAATGAATGAATGAATAAAGGTTTTGAGAATTAACTATTTTTTATTGGTGTCATTACAACATTAGTCCCAGTATTTTCTGTTATAATCCAAAATGACTCCTTCTGGGTTGAATTATCAGTCAGAGTTGCATCTTGAAAACCCTTGATGGCAAAGTCTATTTATCCCCCTCAAAATGATGGTTTACAATGAGGCTGCACTGCTCTCCATCATGGGAAATCCACATAACTTAGTCTGTCAATGCCAAAGGGAAAAACAAAGACTTCCTGTGAGAAAAAGCACGGGGAAGCTGCCATGTGTAAATCCTTCTCCAATCTCCATATAGGAAAACGGATCCTTGGATGTACAGTATGCCATTTAGCTGTTAACGTCATGTTTTAGAATTCCTTGCCAGTTCACTAAAAGTATACGAGATGTCATAAATTTGAGGCCTTGTGGAATCCGGTGTAAAATGTAATGACTTTACCATTTGGCATTGTAATGTGAAATAAAAATTTTTAAAGTTCGTGGATTAAAGCATTTGAAATTTCATGAGTACTAGAGAATCTTTTTTTTTTTTTTTTTAGATTTACACGATTCTTTACAGTGTGGCTGATCTACATTCTTGACTGATAGCTAATAAGAGGCCTTCTGCTTTCCCTGAGGTGAACACTCACATAGTGGACCACCCACATAGTGGTGCATCTCTCCAGGCATCAACAAAGCATGACTGGTACCCAGCCTGCTAATGATGTCCTGAGCGAGGCCACTTCATGGGGTCTGTTTGATCAGGTAGTGCCCATGTACAACAGCTTAGTGATCTCCATAGATATTGCCCCGAACCACAAAGCCAACCCTGGGCTTCTGACTAGTCTGGCATCAGATCAATCATCTTTTCTTCATTTGCCAGTCAGTGAGGCTCTGGGAGGTCATGGGGTCTGAGGTTTTTATTTTTTATTTTTATGCTTAAAGGAGCAAATCTTTGTTCTCTGATCAAGCAATACAAAAAAGGACTTGAGAGAGAAAAGCATGATATATAACTAGGGAACGTTTATGCAGATTTCCTTTTAATTAGATTTATTTGCATTGAATGTAAGAGTAATTAAAAAAAAGGTTTTCTAGTTGCATTTATAAAAACGTACAACAAAAACGTCTAAGGAAAAGATAAAGATATAATTTAATAACATATACAAATGGAGACAAAGTAAAATTAAACAAACATGTTACTTCCATCTCGTTCTACTACTTTCTACACAGGTTTCTATCCATATAAAACTGAAATGAAGCTTCATACATACTTCGAATGTTAGCCATCTAGACTGAGAATGAAGCAACAATTAAAAGGTGCTCAGATGAATAATCACACATGAAAAAAGTTCAGGATGACTGTGCTGTATTTATAGCAGCTCTGATAAGATTCAGGTGGGTGGGGGGAATTGACAGGCTGGCTAATGCTGTGTTCCTGACTGGCAACAGTTGCAGAGGAAGGGGACCTCTTCACGCAGGAGGGCACCAGTGGCTGACACCAAAGATAATGGCAGCACATTGGGCCCATTGTGTGTGGCCCCCCACTCATGGCATTTGAAACAGGGCGCCTCTGATCTCCCTGGACAAATGATCTGTGCTCTGCCAGGGAATGTCAAACTTTCAATCAGCTCACCTGAAGGATGCTGGCTGAGCCGTTTCTCCTAACCCGTGAATTTATTAATAATTAGCCTAATTGTGTGAAGTAGCAGAGGGTGACCAAATCCAAGACATTATCTGAATTCCTGAATAGCAGAGACTAGGTCTGTCTGTCTGTCTGTCTGTCTGTCTATCTATCTATCTATCTATCTATCTATCTAGTTAAACGTTTGCAAACATGGCAGCATGTTGGCTTAGTGGTTATTACTGGCACCTCGAACCTCAGGGTTAGTTGTTTGAATCAAATCTCCAGTCTGTGGGTGGGGAGTGTGGAGCATGCATGTTCTCCCTGTACATGGTGGGTTTCCTTCAGGTTTCCACTTGGTTTGTAGGCTGATTGATATTTCCAAATTGCCCATAGTGCATTACAGTAGGTATATCCTGTGATGAGCTGGCACCCTTTCGGGGGTACTGTACCTTGTCTTGTTCCCTAAATTCCATAAAATCCAGTGATACTCCAGTGCTATTCCCCACCCCACCTATCCTGCAACCCCACACAGGATATGTTGTATGGATGAGGGATGGATGGATGGATTTTCAAACATTCTGGAAGAACACAACTGTTTTCCAGGAAACTGTCAGAATCCATTCTTCTGTCTATCTTGCTGTTTGTCTGTCCATCTGTCCGTTTATTCATCTCCGCCCTTACATTCATGACAGTATACTCTGAGGTTATTGCCATTTGACTCTCCGTTACACCCATTTGTTCTCCAGTCACACTGGATTCCTCAGAAATACTGTGGGCTGGCATGATGTATCTGTGCCACTTACTTATTTTCATTTTGCCAGAGGGCTCCAGGGGTCTGCCTGCCCATGCAAAACCGGAGTTTCAAACCAAATAAAGACCTAACCATTTAAGAGACAGAGCGATCAACTCCTGTTCTCTTCTTCACAACACATCAGGCCCAGTGATGCAAGAGTATATGTGCTAATCCACTGTAGTCACTCTCCCTTTCTTGGAAGGCAGTTTGGCTTTGAGCGAGGCCCCTTTTCCTGCCTGGCATGCAATCTCTGCCAGTGCAATCTCTTAAAGTCAATGATGTGGGCAGTGGCAGCTCAGAGGTTTTTCCACTATTATTGTGAGGTCAGACCCCAAAACCACCAAAGGGCCATGTTTAGCAAGGTCTTAACTTCACATGCTCAGCTACATGCTACATGTACTCAGTGTTTGCCAACTGAATGAATGTAAAGGTAAGACGATGATGTTTCTGTAAACTTGTCAGCAGGAACATTATCACATGCACCAAGTTCCCCCCTGGAATCCCAATTTTCATTTCCCCTTTTTTTCCTAGTGTTTTTTTCCCCCTCATCTTTTGCCCTTTTTTCCTTTTTTGGAATATTAAAGACGTCACCTCCCCTTTGCTACCACACCCTATTCCCCTACTTTCCCTTGATCCTTTCCCCAAATCCGTCTGACAACAGGACGCTCTTGTACATTAAATAAGAACTGTCACCTTGGGCAACATACAGGAATGAAGCACTTATTCTGCCTCACATTTCCTGGCACTCGGAATTACTTCCTTCATGCCTGATAACCAAATTACAATATGGCAGGTCTCCCCGGAGCCACTGGATTGTTAGTGCCAGCTTTGCAGCGTACTTTCAGCCGCTGTGGCATTTCATGTACAGGTGCCAATCAAAAGCCGGCAGAAGGGAGCAATGCAAATGAAGGGTGGGGAGTGTACAGCTGTGTGTGTGTGTGTGTGTGTATATATGTGTGTGTCTCAGTGTGTATGGGTGCATAATCCCCTGTCTCCATTGATGACAGACAGCTGCAGTTCTAATGCAGCTCCCCAGCCTTGCTCCAGCTCGCAGTACTAAATGTGGCAGTAAGCAGAAAGGCAGGTGAAGGGAATTAGAAGCGAAGCTGAACCTCATGCTTTTCCTGCTTTATGCACTATTGTGTGCAGGTGTCAGCTGTCCAGGCAGCAATGAAATGTAATGTAATTGTTGATGGAATCTAAAGGTGAGTAAAATCTAGGTGGATGAGAGAGATCCTGTTGTTCAGAAATATCAAGAAAAGATTTCGTGTGTGAACTTCAAGGCTAGAACAACTTCTTAGGCATTTTGATGCTTAAACACAGCCGGTAGTAATTGGGTCTATCATTATGATAGCAATAACCTGCCACAGCAGAAATTAAGCGTCATGTGATTTCCACATTGTAGTGTTCACACCGAATGCAAGCACATATACTGTAGGCGTTCTCTCAGGTGGCACGTCATACTGTAAGATTTCAGCATTGGAAGAATTGTCTAAATGTAGAAAAAGCATACATTTTCCAAACACTTTCTTGACTAGAACTGCACTACACATTCCTTAAATGCATTTAACATGTTTTAAATGATCCTGTAAAAATATTCTATAGATTTCACATTATATTCTTGTCATAGATAACATACCAAATACATTATACAGTATATACACATAATAGTAAAGTAAGTAAAAAGCACAAGATTTTTATGCAGACAAGGCATGAATCAGGGAAACCTCCATTCCAAAGTATCATTGTAGTTTTTTTTTTTTTAAACTGATTTACAATCATTTGCTATAAAAGAGGAAACCTTCACAGAATGCATCACAATATTAAAGTCATTACTTTGCTGTGCTGCATTTTTTTTTCAAGCCAGACTACATATTTATACTGAAAATAAAAGTTCTGGTCCTAAAAGGCTTAGGCTCATCTTTCTCCAGCTGAAGGCCTGACATTCATTCAGACTTTCTAATTCACATGTTCATGTTAAAGCATTGGCAAAGCCTTCCACACGCTCAAGCAAGATTAAATACCCGAGTAAAATTCACTGGATGAAGAAAAATGAAGCTGCGCCTTACCTGTGAGAGGGTTAATAGCGCAGCAAAACACTAGTAACACACTCTTCAGGCAGCGTGACTTTACTCCTTTAATTGTTTTTTTTTTCCTCCTCTCTCTCTCACATTCTCCCCTTCCTCTCCTGTCTCCAGGCGACACTTTTGTTGCATTCCGTGAGGTTGATAAATCAATCCATCAAAAAATTCTTCGCGGTGAAACTCAATCAAGAAAGGTCATGTCGGCGGGAAAAGAACAGATTAAATTAGCATTGAATTAGACATGGAAAGTGAGCTCTGTCAAAACCATCACGGTGCTCAGCACAATTAGAATATGTTAATTATGCATTTCATTAAGGGCCCGGGCGCTCTTTGAATGTGAGATGAAATGTCACTGGTGTAGGCAGCCGAAAAATGGAAGATTGCCAGGCACAACTTTCTTTGTGCGACGCGTGACACCTTCATTAACATCAGGGATTGCTGGTCTGATTAGACTTTTTGTATTAGTGGAAGCCTTTAGGCCTTCAAATGCTTTTCTTTCCTGCGTCATGACCTGCCAGCTGAAAGCCTCCATGGCTTCAATATATTCATATTCATTATGATCAAGTATTCATTCTGATGGACTCTAGTCAATATTGTAGAATTGACATGTTTATGCTGACCGTGAAAGGATTTTGGACAATTGTTCTCTGCCTCTTATTGATATTCTCAAAATGAGATTGATCTACTCTGGACATCACACTGCATTAAATCATGTAAAATAGTAATAGTAAAAAAAAAAAAGTTATATTGATGCCTTGCTTATATTGCTGACTAGAAAAACCCATTAGATATCCTCAAAAAAACAACAACAACAACAACAACAACAAAACAAGCTGTACTTTACTGTATAACAAGACATCGAAACAAATGAAACCTTTCCATGGTCATTGTTCTTTCCATATACAGTACAATCAACATAGAAAAATATTTAATTTATAAGCACACAAAAGCAAGATCCAAAACAACAACAACAAAAGTAGAGTAGAGAAAGTAGAGTTGTAACCACTCACTCAGTATCTGCTTGATCTCTGCAACTCTTCTCATTCACAGCCAGTGCTTGACCATGCACCTACCTCATCTTTAAGAAAGCATAAATATCTGTTACATGTTAGGGTTCTTTTTAAATTAGCCAGCAGCTATCAGCCAGGGGGAATTAGCCAGTTTAACAACCACAAAGGTAAATGCAGTCAGCCTTCCAAAACAAACAAACAAAAAAAACAATGGCAATCTAAAACCTTGTTACTCGTTAAAAGCAAGAAGTTAACTGTTGTGGGAGGCTTGTTCATTGTGTCTGTGACAAATGCTGTCAGTGACTTACTTTAGGTGACAAATACTCGTGAAAGTGGTTTGAATGTTTTGCCAGTACTACAGTACAGCATGTAGCCAAAAGGTGAGGAGAATAAACTCACTTTTTTCCCGTCTCCAGCTAACTAGCTGTTCAATCCCAATTAGCATAAAATGGAAAGCTGGTGCGCTATGTAGCATGTCTAATCCCTTGTTCTATAAATAAAGTAGTGCCCTTGTTCAGGGGTTAGAGAATGATATGGGACTCAGCCTCTTTTAAACTCTAATTAGCTTTGTAACTCACGTTAGCCATGAGCAAAGCGGTGAGCCGAGTCATAAACATGTCAATAAGTTGGCGAAAGGTTGTGCTTCCGTCATAAAGCTTGTAGCAGCAATGAAAGATTAAAACACAACGTGGACGGTTCAGGGACAATTCAGAATGACTTAAAAGCAATTCCTAATAGACAAAATGTTGTTTAAGATGATGTTACATTTTCACTCCGTGAATGTGGGTTTTGGCAGGAAGCTGTTTTTCCCTATTTTTGTATTAAACCAAACCACACCTGCCTTCTTCTACCATACTCATGGTGATGATGCTAATGCGTTGCCTATCGTAAATGTATACATCTATAAAATTATATTTTTACATGACTAGATTATATTTTTATTGTTGAGGCAGGGAATCTTGTGACATTTGAACAAAGTTAAAAACTTTAATACACTGTTTAAAATAAGAACATTATTCTGGGAATAAGATAATTTCATGCAGATCTCAAAATTATGTGTGCTAGAAAATGTAAGAATTTGATGAAGTGAAGAATTTTCCAGGTCAGTGCAATGAATTCAAGCCTTTGCCATTGTTCCTTGTAAGGACATAGGTGACTGGAGACAAAGTGTTAAAGCATCGGGCCTTAGCCACAAAGACAGAGAGGCCACTATCTTTTATTATATAACCCTGACAGAGCTCACAGAGAGAATCATAACGGAGAGAGGGATAATGAAAAAGTGAGAGAGCCGAACACAAATGGTCTGCTGCTCTCTATGACTTACACTCCAGCTCAGTCAAACTTTTAAAAACTTCATTAAATCGAAATGAAAGTGCTTTGCAGCACACTTCAATTTAATAGAGGACGCTTTAGAGCCGAAGCAGGCTGCCAATTACAACTCTCGCTGACTTTTTCAGCGCTGCTTTTTTGACTCGCAGCTCAGAATGACCGAGTTGAGTCAGTTCGTAAGCTCCTTTTTCAACACAATTGTGGTGACACTTGTAACGCTGAGTGATTGCTCTCTCAGCAGTTTGTGTCCTGTAAATGTAAGAAACTATGAAGAGGAGCAAAAGGGGTGTAAAGTGTCAGTAAGGCTGAAATGTCTAAATTATTTGCTGTAGTAAATATCATACAAGCGAAGTGAAATAAAAACCTGCATGACAATGGTAAAGGGAAACAGATGTGTGTGATAGCTGATGGGAGGAAAGTGCAAATGAAAGATGACATTGATATTATGTTTTTTATTATTGTTGGTATTATAATTTTACCACACCTGTGCATGTGTATCGAAAGTTGTCCTATCCTATCCTAAGCTTTTTGTATGTTTAAAGAAAATAATAATAATAATAATAATAATAATAATAATAATAATAATAATATGTTGTAGTATTATTGTGTATGTAGACCTTTTTTTCATGCCATATATATATTTATCACATACTGTTGTTTCTTTAAAGTTTGGAACCCTTTAGCATAATTTTTTGATATTGATACTGATATTGGCCCCTCCCCCTAACACCACATCACAAAAACCTACAATTTGCAAAAGTGGTGAGTAGACTTTTTTCACCCTCAGAGTATGTTTGGTTTAACCATTTGCTAGCACTGTGGATAGCAATGCCACCCCACACATTCACGGCTCTCCGTCCAGCCGGACGTATGGGATCTGTTTTGTTTTTTTGTTTTTTTTAATGGTTCCCATGTTTATTTTGGTTGGTGATTAAAGTATTTAAGTATCAAAGTATAGATCAAGGTATTATGAGTATCTGAAGGATATGTTTCAGTTTAGAAATGAAAAGAAATGCTATTAATAAAAAATCTAATTCTATTTATATTACATTATCCCAATGTCATGTTATCAACATCGGTGTAATGTCATTTCATCATTTTTTAAAAACAACCTAATACCAATGGTGTCCAAAACATTGCCATATTGACACTGACACAACATTTTGACAACCAAAATTTCCTGATGGGATGTGATATCTATGATTATTATGTTTTTGTAGTTGCATGATGGGAATGAAATATCAGCTGGTTTTCTTGTACATTTTCAAACCTAATGGCCAAGACTATTTATGACAAATATGCAATCCTTATTTCCACTTTTTTCACCTTTATTATAGTGCACATATCATTGTGGGGGAGAAAAAAATAATACACTGTATTATCTGTAAAATAATTTTTGCAATGCTTTGTGTACAAAGGATTAGATGAAAGAGGACTATATGAAAGCTAAGATGCACAGAGATGATTTTTATTATTATTATTTTTCTCTGGCAGTAATACCCTTACCCCCACCCTCTAATAATATCTGCCTTTATTTGTGTATCAGGAAGATTCATGTTTTGCAATGGTCTCTAAAAATGAACCCATTACATGAGCACAACAGATAACAATACTCTCCGAAGTCAGGGTATGAAATATGCCCAGTTTGATGGCAATGAATATCTGCGAAACACACTGCTGTGAAATAATCTACTTAGTCTGCAGGAAGCGGCCAATCAAAAGAGAAAAATGGAGACCTGTGTTTGCATTCAAAATGTATTCCTTGGCCTTAGGATGAACTTGCTGACCATGTGACACATGGTTTACACACAAAAGGCTGCATATTCTTTACAGTGACATATGTCTGTTTCAGTAAAGTCTGACCGATAATCATTCTCTTTAAATGCTGATGGATAATAAAACATTACACTGATTTCCCTGACATGTGAAATGCAACCTTATGTTAACCTTATGTATACATGTTCAACTGCTTTTTAATGCAAACTACTTACGGTAACCAGCCAATCATTCAACGCATGTAGGCATGAAGACATGGTTAACTCAATTTGCTGAAGTTCAAACCGAGCATCAGAATGGCGAAGAAAGTTGATCTACTGGGATTTTGAAAACCTTGAAGTAGATGGGCTCCAGCAGTCCACACAGAGTGCCACACAGAGTCCACACAGAGTCCACACAGAGTGCCACTCCTGTTAGCTAAGAACAGCTACAATTTCCGTCAGCTAACCAAAATCATACAATAGAAGATAGGAAATCTTTGTCTGATTTGATGAGTCTCAATTTCTGATGTGACATTAAGATGGTAGGGTCAGAACATGGTGTAAACAAAATGAAAGCATGGATCCATCCTGACTCGTATCAACAGTTTGGTGTAATGGTCTGAGGGATATTTTCTTGGCAGATCTTTGTACCAATTCAGCATCGTTTAAATGCCACAGCCTACCTGCTTATTGTTGCTGACAATGTCCATCCCTTTATGACCACAGCATGATGCACCATGTCACTAAGCTAGAAAAAAAAAAAAATGGTTTCATCAACATGACAATGACTTCACTGTACTCAAATGGCCTCCACAGTTACCAGATCTAAATCCAATAGAGCACCTTTGGGATGTTGTGAAATGAGAGATTCTCATCGTGGATGGGATGTGCAGCCAAAAAATCTGCAGCAATGCATGATGCTATCATGTCACTATGGACTAAAATCCATAAAAATGTTGAAAGAATTTTTGTTGAATCAAAGCAATGACAAATTAAGGCAAATTGGGTTCCAACGCAGTACTAGAAAGTTATACCTAATGAAGTGGCTGGGGTGTGTATACTGTGTATTATTATTATTATTATTATTATTATTATTATTATTATTATTATTATTCCAAAGGACACATAAATTCAGTACTTCTGCAAAAGTATCTGTCAAATAATTTTCAAGCAATTTATCAAAAGGTTCATGTTTATTCAATTCAGGTGCTTTCATATTAATATACTTAATCTAATATCTAACATGTCCTCCTTAATTACAGCCTTTCTTCCTCCTAGCCCTCATCAGCAGCAATCTGTGCACCGAGCATGAGACAAAGTGAGAGCACTCACATGAAATGAAAAATACGGCTACATATATATATATTAAACTTCAGATTGTTGTAGATAATAAAATATACAAATATGATGATATATGGTCTACAATATTTGTACTATATGTGTACAACTGTATATCCACAGTATTTGCATCAATGTACTGCTAATTCGTTTAATTCAATTTACATTGATTTTTGAGAGACCAGCAACAAAAAGTGATAAGTGCCATTCGGACTTTTTGATTTTGGAAAATAATTTTTCTCTGTCGCTTTTTTTTTTCAATCTTACTTTTCCCCCTGAAAGTGCATTGGCTTTAAAAATTGGTTTATGATAAGAATGAGTTTAGATTTCAATTGTAAAAGTATTAGGAAACTCTATGTTGCTTTAATTCAATAGTTTTGTATAAAAGTCAATGCTGATCACTTTCCCTGACCTCAAGCGTTATCATTGAGCTGATGGCCATTTTCTTGTTTCCTTGGGGGTACTGGTGCAGTGGTAGAATAGTGGTTGTGATGGGCTTTTGAGCAAGGCCCCTAACTATCAACTTCTCAATTTTATGAAAAATAAGATGAAGTGTAAGTCACTTTGGACAAGGGTGTCTGCCAAGTGCCATAAATGTAAAATGTAAGCCGCAGAATCACTTGTACCAGTTGATCAAGTTGATAAATCTCTTTTATGGGCAGCAATAACTTATCAGTTAAAATGTGGACTACCGATCACAAGGTCAAGAGTTCAGATCCCAGCACCACAAAGCTGCCACAGCTGGACCTTTGAACAAGACCTACTAAGATCATCTGCTCACGTGTACAAAAACTGGATAAAGTGAAGTCACTTAAGATAAGAGTGTCTGCAAAAAGCTATGAAGCTACAGTAAATTAATGTAAAAGTCGTGCACGGGAACTGCAAGGCTAATGTTGCTAACAAAGAAGAGCATCTTATAGCCTCCATTTCAGCATCAAGCAAACTGCATGCATCAATTATACCCTGAAATTAAACAGCATCAACACAAATGAGATATTGCACAATAAAAAAAAAATCCTCATATGCAGTATGTAAAAATGTAGCTGCCCTCTTAAATGTAAAATTATTCAATTTGTATTTGTCTATTTATCTGGTTTTAAAAAGGATTATCCTGCTAGCACATGAACTCTTTAAACTGAATTTAGAGTTGATTACATACACCAGTTCTCATTGGTACTTTTTCTTTTAAACAGGTGAATCTATCATACAGATGACTTTGCAAGTTCAAGTGATTGAATATGGCATGTTTTTTTTTTTTTTTTACCTTTTTACAGTGGCTCAGCCCCAACAATTGTATAATTAAGTCAGCATGAATATACCACAATATACATACATAAGTATACACACACACACACACACACACACACACACACACACACACACACACACAGATCAGCCAAAACATCCACTCATGGAAAGTGCCGGACAAACATGTCTAATCCATGGAGGCTCCACCCCGCCACCCACAGCACTCAAAGGATCCGCCGCCAACGTCCTTGTAACAAACATCATAGCACACCGCCAGAGTCTTGTGTAAGCGTGTCACAAGGGGAACCTGCAAAATACTGGGTTTTGTGGTGTCACTGTCTTATATACTGTGTATATAGATTTTTCGTAGGATATATACTGTATACTTTTTGACCAATAGAGGCAAATAAGTAGTTTAACGCTACCTACAACAATTTGAGGTGTGCTTGTGGGAAGGCAAAATAGTGCAATGCATTTTAAATAAATAAATAAATAACCAATGTATCACGATACTGTATAAATTCATTTGTCATGTTCTAAAAAGTGTATTAGGTTTGGTGAGTGATACAGTTACTGCACAGATTACATTTTAGATTCAGATTTTTTTATTTTTTTATTTTTTTGCAATAAGAAGCAATATCTTGCCTACACCATCACTTACTTTCTCTTGATCGGCAGAATTGTTCTGAAGTGTTTAAATCATGTGAAGCTGCTTCAGTGTCATAATTCTTATTATTCGTTGTCTGATGGCTTCAAAACATTAGTGTGACTCGAGCTGATTTTAAAATCCTACAAAAGTCCATTGCAAAATCAAATTATGCACATAAGCATGCTCACTTCACGGAGGGCCTGAGTTAGCAACATTCATGCCAGATTGCATTTGCAAAGTCTGTCAATCTATCGTTAAACATGTTATGAAATGAGGACAAATCCAGCGTCTAGCTTCTGTTTCTGATGCTGATGTGCTGTAATGGGACAAATAGGCATCAGATTTTTCCCTGGCTGGATACGCTCGAAACTTCCTGTCTGCCTCATTGTGGTTCGTTTCTGAGCCAGACGACAATGTGCTTTCTGGAGTTAACATGGCTTAAACAGTCCTCGCAGTTATTTAAGCTAAGGAATCAGGTTTTAAAAACAAGGGTGTAAAGAATATCAAAATGCCTTGTTACATTTTAAATGACAGTTTGGTGTATTAGATGTTGTTTAAACCATATAGCCAGTGCAATCTTTTTCTCTCTCTCTCTCTCTCTCTTTTTTTTTTTAAGGTTCATTTCCTCACTTAATCTGCAGAATCTTGCACTAGAAGCACAACTGCCATCACATAACTATCAATCTAAAACCCACCCAAATCCCTTAATAAAATGTTTCAAATTCAGGAAGTCTCATAATGGCAGTGCTGAGCTTCAGGTTCTTCCTCACAGCTCTTCATCATACTATTTTAAACCGTCAGGGTGATAATTTACAGGGCAGTTGCTATTTTCCTCTTGCAGCTTCCTCTTTTTATGTCTCCATTTTGGTGAGTCTGACACGTAATGGTGATCTTTAAATATTCATCACGTTTCATTTCGATGGTCGTCACGGGCAGACCCAAAAGGACACGCTTGATATTGTCTACCTGTGAGAAAAGTGTTTGAAAAGCTTAGGCAGGGCATCACTCAATTCGGGAAATCTTTCAAACGTGAGACTCTGAGAGTGTGTTGCACAGTCAGCAACAGAGTGCCATGCCAAGGAGCAGAGACAGCAACACAAACCAGACAGGAAATATGTGTGCAGACTTAAAGCTCTTAGCGTATCCTTAACACTCAGACACCCAGTCTGATGAGGAAATTCTGATGAGAATTGATTCTAACGCTAGTTCTTGAGAGAACCTCTTGTTTGGTGCGTTCCCAGGGAATCATTATAGAACAATATCGATGCAGCCCGTGATTTGGTCCTCAAATTGGCAACCATTATACAGTGTGATGTCACAACAGGAAATACGGTAGAGCAAGCTAATGTATTATGTATCAAAAGTTATCAACATATGCTAAAAAAAAAAAAAACCTTCAGCCAAGCCTAAATATAGTCACAGGGCCCAAACAAATATGGGTTTTTATGCTAACTCTGCAGGTTGCATTTCTTAGTATTAAAATTGATGCTTGCTTGCGGTGCATGTGAATTTTTTTTGTGTCTGAGTGAATGTGAACTACTGAGTCATCAAGGAACTAAATGATGGACAAAGATGTAAGAAAATATCCTATAAGATGATTTTATGCATTAAATTGTTTTAAACCTTTGCTCAAATGACTGACATTCTAGGTAGTACACTTCCAGTAAATACATTTAGTGTAACACCTTCATGTTCTTGCTAATTTGTTGGCTTTTGTGTTAATGCATGCTATGAACAAGTTTATATTATTATTTTTTATGTACACTGCTTGCTAAGATTCCTTTAATAAATACCATAAAGGTAGAAAGTTTTCTCAGTATGTCGGAGCCATGATCGGATTGCCTCCGTCACTGATGTTTAGTTTGAAACGCTGGCCTCCCAGGAACTCCTTTAATGTGGAAATGCTCAGGACTCTTTGGGGGATGTGATGAATAATGGGATTGGTGAATAATTGTGTGTACAGTTCCCACAGACAGCGACGTCTCTTTAGCAAGTCTGACAACAAGTTATCCGTTGATTTTCAAGGATCAGGCGTTCCACTCACTGAGTGTTTACAGGAACAACTGCAGTGGGCTCTGAGCCACCTCGGCCGGGATGCATGACCTTCTTTAAAACATCTGCACCATTGAGATGTTTTACTGCAGCTAAGAGTCTCATCACCGTACTTAGCTTGAAGTCTCCTGTAAATGTCAAACAGTTTTCATTCATGAGTGAGCTCATCCCAAGTCCCAGTTTGACTTAGATGCCTCTTCTACTGTATATTGTGGCTTCTTTTTCAACGTGAAACTCTCAACTCTGGTCGTTCATTGTCAGCAGCAACCCATGATCATATGTTTCGTCATGGGGAAGGACAAGATTAAGAGCAACATTACCCTCAAACAAAATTAAGCCTTGAGTAAAGCTATAGGCTTCTATATAGTATATTGACTATTTTGGAGTAACCCTATTAAAGGTAGTTGAGATTCTCCAGACACCCAGCATTCAGTCTACTAAGAAAACAGATCAAATTGATTTCTGATGCATCGACATGGTGGCTTAGGGGTTTACTCTGTTGCCTCACACCTCCAGGGTTGGGGGTTCCAATCTTACCTCTGGTCCGTGTATGTGGAGGTTTTATGATTGATTTTTCCCTTGAGCTTGCCGAGTTTCTTCTTTGTACTCCAGTTTTCCACCACAGTTCAAAAACATACTAGCTGAATGGACACTAGCTGTGGTCGATACACACACACACACACACACACACACACACACACATATATATATATATATATATATATATATATATATATATATATATATATGTGTGTGTGTGTGTGTGTATAGAGAGAGAGAGAGAGAGATAGATAGATAGATAGACAGATAGATAGTTTTGATCATCATAGACACACTTTGCAGAAATTGACAGATTCACAAAACTACCTATAAAGCAATGCATCAACAATGCCACATTTTTAAACAAGCCCAATATTTTCATGACCCTAGCAACTACTTCATGCCCTCTTTTTGAATGTTGTAATTCCTATTCTTGGCCACTAGGTGCAGAAATAACACTATGTTGCTAAATGGGGCTATGAGTTGCCACACAACTGTACAGCATCTAGAACGGCAAGTAAATCAAAGGAAAATTTGATTATATCTAAAAAAAATAAAAAAAAAATAAAAAAAAAGTAAGCAATACTTTTAATATGTTCAGACACTCCATGTTAATAATAATCATTTCAGTTTAATTTAAAATGGTGTGATGGGGCTCTGCATTACCTGCCACTTTTGACGACCCATAAACAGTAATGCTCATTAAACCTTATATACCAGCTTACGTCTTGCCTATTCTGAGTATGGATTTATATAATGTTTTCTTTAATTTTGTCATACTTTTATTTTTAATTTGTAACAACATTACCAATAATACTTCCCTAATATTATATCTCATCCTGGCATATCAGTCACATCATGTTTCTGGGGACTTAATTTCTGCCTTCTATGTACTGCATGAACATAAGTATGGCTGAAAGAAGGTTGAAAGTACTCACCCTACTTGGGAAGAAAACTGACAGGAATGATTAATTTAAAAACGTGGAAAAGAACTGGATATGTATATGATTTTTTAATAAACAGTGGTGTCAGGAGTTGTTAATAAGAACATTTTACTGCACTCTTGTACTGTAATCTAGCTCATCCCATGCACAGGAAATTTACGTTCGAGTATGGTATCGGTGTTGCACACACTACGTTATTGCTTGAGTTGATACAGCAAGGACAGATCTCAAATGCTACATTTTATCTGTTGCCATTGGCAGTTGAAAAGGGTCTAGTCAGGTATTGCTGCACCCAGCAGACGGGTGCTGGTACTGCAACAACCAGTGGCTTCCCATAATCATTTCAATTGTGAGTTATACGTTTGCACTGTGCTTTCCTTTTCATCTAAGGTGCTGAAACATTATTACATCAGTTTGTAGGAGGTTTAATACTCCATCTGGAAAGCAGCACAGGCATGCTGACTCTATAGCTGAACAACATTGCGTGTGTGTGTGTGTGTGTGTGTGTGTGTGTGTGTGTGTGTGTGTGTGAGAGAGAGAGAGAGAGAGAGAGAGAGTGGAAGTGTACTCAGGCTGGATAGCGCAGAACTCACAATTGATTGCCAGCAGTTCATCAGTGCGTCTCTCAGATGTGTCAGTGTGCCTAGCCCGAGGCACAGCACTACCTCCGATTGAAGCTGACATCGCCCAAAATATGAAAGCAACAAATCATACTCCTTGGTCGGGCCCTAATCTCCCGGCCGGGCCCCTGTGCTGTCGTCAGCACAATCATGACTGCCACAATGAGCTGTGCCGCCAGCCTGCAGCTCTCCAGATGCCTCTAGCTAGCGGAGCGCAGAGCCAGAACGCGGCCTGTTGCCACACACAGCAGTGCTTCAAAACACTCCCAATACAATACTTACTTTATCGTTTAGCACAAACTCTAGAATCATTCAATTATTCACATTCATTTTGACTGATTCCTAAAGTGATAGTGAGTATTTAAACGTGCTCTGTCCACCCTTATAATAATGTAATAATGTAATACTCTACAGTATGTGACCGTATATACGCATGTTTAAGGTTATGGACATTTAAAATGCACATGTAGCCTACTGGAGATATTGAGTCAATTCATTCCACCTTTTCCTTCCCACTTGTGTATTGTATCTTGTGGATTTGGTTTAGGCTCTGCAACACACTGCATGTTTTTTTTGTTTTTGTTTTTTTTAATGCACCAGTCACAGTTTCTGAATTACTCAACCCGGCCATGGTCAAAGTCACTCAGAAAGCTCTTGAACTGTATCTGCATGATTTTATGCATTATGCCGTTGCCACATGATTGGCTGATTAGATGACTGCATGACTGAACGAGCAGATGGTGATTGTATATTACGGCTATTTTCAAAGGTTAACTTGAACATGATGTATTAGAATGAGCATTTACATTAAAGGTCCCGTATTTTGCTATTTCTTAACACAGGTCTCAGGGCTCGCCCCAAAGTGTGTATCAGTGCTTCAGCTGCACTGGCCTTCAAATTATGCATTTTTATCATATCTTGAACTCCCTTTATTTTTCTCCTCCGCAAATGTGCTTTTTCGGTGTCTATGTAAATGAGCTCCTGCTGAGCCACACCTCCATCCAGACAACAGCAGAGCTGAGCAACTATTTTGAGTTCGGGTCTGTGCTCGATGCCATACATGATCTATCCTCCTTGCATCTTCTGGCTTTGCTGTGGCACACAGGCAGGCAGGCAGGCAGGCAGGAAGGCATTAGGGCGCACCAGAGGGATGTTGGTCTTATGTGGGGCTGTAATAGCTTTGGCTGTCAGGCTCCAGTCGCCTCCAGGTTATCTGCCACTCACTGTGACATGAATCAGCGGCGACTCCAACAGATTTCAGCCGTTCCCTTCATCCTGTAAACACAGCCAGAGTTCGCTGACCTAAAGCTCAAACATGGCCCATCTGCCAAGGTTGCAGCTGCGTTCCTCGCATTTTCCACCTCCGACTGCTTCCTAAAGACTCCCGGCGCCATTCTATACGTCTGAAGTGCTTTCACATCAGGACAACTGGCTGTTTTTATTTCGTTGGTTTTCAAGGAGACGAAAATGATTCATTTAAAATACTAAGAGCTGTAATCTTAGCCATGATGTAGGAGAAAATCTTCAACAGCTAGTGAGACTGTGATGGGTGCACGCTTAGATTGGAAGAAGAAGAAAAAAAGAAAAAAAAAGATTCACAATAATTGACAGCCAAGGTTAAACAATATGACCAATTTTGCATCTGTCTTGGGGAATATGTAAAACCCACCGAAATGTCCTAATAAAATAATTTGTTTCCTACATTCCTCTCTGGGTTCTTCCTATTATTTTGCTGCTCGTTTGACATGTGACACTTAACTGCTCCATGACATTTTCCCCAATAAAATTCGAGTGTATTTTCAGTCCCGTTAGTGCAGTTAAAATGTTTTATTTCTGCGTGGTTTTAAATCAGTGTCTAGATGCACACGGCCCTTTTCCAGCACGGTGACTTAATTAGGTGGCGGACTGACACTTTTCAAGTGGCAGTCTGACAAGCTGATATACACAGGCCTGGAGCGCAAAAAAAAAAAAGAAGAAGAAGAAGAAGAAGAAGTGGAGCCCATTTGCTGGATTAAGCATTTGAAAATAATCTGTCGCTGTTGATCTATTTGCAAGAAAATGAGACAAATGCACGGGTACGTACTCTCAAACTGCTTACATATGCAAAGTTTAGGTTCTCGAAATGCAACATTAATAAAATTCATAGATTTCTTAGGCATGATGGTGCTTTTAGTATCATAATCAGCACTTTCATTTATTTGTTTAGTTCCTTTTTTTTTTTCTCGCCCCCTCTGCTTTGTGTGCAAACTTACAAGGCACAATTAATTGTTGGGTTGTTTTAGCTCATGATCGTGCATCCGATTCGAGCTCGCCTTTAATGTGGCAATAAATCTCGAATGACTTTGAATTATTGGCCTGAATTAATATTAGAAACAGCTAATTTCCTAGCCCTGAGTACGTTGATGAAAGGATATTCTTTCTATGGCTTAATGTGAATCGCTGACATTGAGCTGCTACCTCCAAAAGCCATTTCAAATGCCCTCATGCCACAAATGCCCATCCACTAGCGTGGTCATTTAAAATTTCCCCATTAAGCGCAAAAGGCTAAATGACTCGGCTGTGACTTACTGCAGTCATGGCACACTTCCATTTGACGAGCCACTTCAGAGACTCTCGGTTTTAATTAAGGAACACAAATGGCCGAAATATCGCATTTATTTTGTCATATTATTCAACCATATCTTAAATCATCCTCTGGCTTCCATTTGAAAAGAAGTTGCTAAGCTGAAGGATAATGCCTTGACAGAGGGGAATTGTGGATCCATCGGCGAAGCAAGGCACTAAATAATTTATGGCTTTAATCTGTGCACTGAGGTGTGGGATCTATGCCTGCAATTATAAATGCAAGGTGGAATTATTGCTGAACACTAGAACTGCATTAGGAGTCGTCTGATGAACGGCGTGATTGCCTCGTCGTTTTCAGCAAACGGAGGCCGAGTCGGTGTCAGAATGCTCAAATCACCAAAGCACAGATGCTTCCTCCCATTTGCCATCAAATGTCAGTTGCTAGTTATAAAACAGATATGATAGGGAGTAGTAATTGAGGACTTGACTGCTGGGGGGGAGGGAAAAAAAAAAAAAAAAAAAAAATAAAAAGCATAAAGTGTTTATGTACTTAGACGGTAATTATTCTTTAATAGCTCTGAAACGAGAGAGGCTGAGGGAGATATTTTTAATTGTTATGATATAGGCACGGTTCATAGCATACGCAGTAATGAAATGAAGGTTCATTAGCATATCTAAGATATTAGTAAAAAAGAAAAAAAAATCTATGGAAAAGAAATAACTACAAAAATTTCAAGTGCGCATTTAACCTCGTAGCAGTAAATTTTAATAAAGCAAAGATTTTCTTTTAGTTAATAGCGGTAACAGACCTGTAGCTTTTAGCTTTTTTTCAAACAAAAAATGCATTAATGGACTGTCATTGTGCCACACAGCAGGCCAAGAAACCAGTCAAATGTGCTAAAACAACACAAAAAAAGTCACCGCGCCATTGTTCAAACTATTTTCCTAATGACTTGGTCTACTTCTTATGAAAACAACTCATAATATTGTTGCCATGCTTAAAATAAATGCAGGAAGGCAGGTAGAAAAATGTTAATGATTTATTTTTACTGGTATAAAAGGTGCAGTGTGTTCTGTCTCGCTATCCTCCTTGTGATGAGACACGTTCTTTCTGCAGTGCTATATATACATTGATGTGAGACATCTTTATGTCAAAGTTGTCTAAATCTGTTAACTCACATACCGAATCTGAGCCTAAACCAATGATTAAACATTTATTAAAGTGCTTTTCTGTTCTATCATTGCAACACAAATATTTTACAGAATAATGAACTGTACATTTATTTTTCTCGCTTTTTTTCTTTCTTTTTTTTCTCGCTTTTATTATTCTCTTTTTTTATTTGCAATCTTATTTTATTTTATTTATTTTTTATTATTTTTTTATTAATTTTTTTGGGAAATGTATGTTTGGCTACCTGTTCAGGTCCATTCAGGTGCATCATCAGAGCTTACAGTTAATGCATCAATCAATTTGCTGTTAAAAGTATTACAATTAAAACTTGCCATATCATACAAATAAATAGTCATAGCAAGAGCTACCGCATGCAAACATCTGCAGTTGTGTTTCAAGCAATAATACAGTTCATTACTGGTGATGCAATTGAGCCGAGTGCAAAGATTTATGTCAATGGATTCATTGGAGAATTTACTTACACTTCCTTCTAATCCAGCCAGTGTGTCCATTTTTCCTTAACATGATGAAATGTTAAATGTCATTTTAAATTTATGAGCATACTACATAATGCTACATGGAACATGGAAAAAAAAATAATTTCACCCGTTATCTTTTTTTCATATATATAAAAGCAGAGCAATTACAGTTATTAACAAGAAAAAAAAAAAAACTACATATAGTAATAAAAGTCAGCCAAGCTACTCTTTGTCCATTTCAACAAATTGTGAATGGTTCTCTGGAGATTTGCTATGAGTTTTACTCAAGTGAAGTTTGACTGCGTGGTTGCTGGCGAATGTCCGACTACAAAGCTTGCATTTGAATTTGGAGTCCATGTCTTCCTCTGTCACCAGTGCTTCTGTCACTCTAACACTGAAAGTTTTTGCCAGTTCAGGCTCTGCGACCTTTGTCTGGTGCTCGACTGGCAGTTTGCTCATGTCTTTGATCTGAAAACCAAGATGGGATTCAAGATGGGAAATGAAAGCTGATGGCATTCGAAACTGGGACGCGCAGTCGTTGCAGTAGAAGACCGGATGGCCCGTATCCATGTTCTTTAAAAATTTGGTCCCTCCTGTTTTCCTAAGCTGGTATTTAACGTTGGCTAACCAGTGGCTGATGGTAGTCATAGAAAGTCCGGTAAACTTCGAGATGTGCATCCGTTCCTGAGGACCAAGATCAGACAGAAGATACTTGCCCTCAGAGGTCTGAAAGAGGCTGGAAGCAAACTGGGCTTGAAGAATGAGCAAGTGCTGAGGGTTCCAGTTTGATTGCCTGCCTTTACGTTTGTGGACAGAATAGACCTCACTGGATACATCTTCAAACCGCCTCACGTCTGACTCCAGTTTCACTGCAGGCACTCTAGATGTTATTGAGGGCTTTGGCGTCGTGGCTTTGGGAAGAACCTTTACCATGTCGGCAATGTCAGACAGTGCATGTTTCTGAGGCATAGGAGTGGAGGACTGTGATGAAGGAGAGGAACTCGATTTGTTATGTTTGTTTTTTGTTAAGTCTATTGGCTGGTCATTATTTGTGAACATGAAGTTGGTGCTGTTTGTCCTGATGACAGCAGATGACGTGAGGACCGAACCTGGTTTCTCAAGACCTCGGCTTAATTCCGAGAATATAGGTTGGATGCGGTGAGACAGCACCCCCTCCTGTCTTGGCTTATTTGCCTTTCCCAAATGATTGTTCAGGACAGACTGTAGTGCACTTAGAGGGTTTATAGTAGGGACTTCCTGAGAGTCACTGACAAGGTCTGAGGAACTGCTGTGCCCATTGCTGGCAGGAGGGCTTGGTGAGGGGTTGGCTGTGTCAGAAAAAGCTGGGCTCAACTTCCCTTTGATCATGTCATTCCCTTCACTTACACAGTCTGCATCCAGCTTTGAAGAGGAAGAGGAATCATCCTGACAATCACTGTCATCATTCTCTGCGAGATCAAACTTGCTGTTCTGGCTCTCTTTGTCATCAGACGCACCACCCCTCTCCTTTTTGATGTCCAGATTGTGATGTCCCTGGAAACTCTCGTGTACTCTAAGTCCCTGATAAAACTTTCCTTTGGGGGCGATGAGCCTCAATCTGTGGTTGTGACTCTGTTTCACGTGTATGGGGGTAGAGGCAGAAAGAGGTGCATTCTTAATTACGCCTGACAGCTGATAAGCTGCATGTATGCTGGGGTAAGCACTCCAGCTAGGTGTCCCCGTCTGAGCCTTATTAATTGCTGTGGCCACTGTGTTGGCTAAGGATTTCAGTATGTCACCCCCACCACTGGCTCCTTGTTCCAGGTCCTCCTCTCGTAGGTATGGATATTTAAAATTAGCATCAGTACCCTTCTGATCTGCCCCGTCTTGTTGGTTATCTTTATTTCTCTCGTCTTCTTGGTCAGGTTTCTTGTCCTTTGGGGACGACTTCTGAGAATCCTCAGAGACAGTGCACTTTGAGGAGGCCTTTTGTCCCTCAGATTCATTAACAGCAGGTTCTGCTAATGTCTGCATCTTCTCAATTGCTAATGGATCAAGAGTTAGTTGTTTACCCTTTTTGGATGCTGAATTTGTCACTTTGATGAAATGACCAGTGACCATCATATGAGTTGTCAGCTGTTGAAGAGTATCATGTGAACTTCCGCATTCCATGCACTTTAGAATCTGGGATTTGCATGTTTCAAACTGCCATGTGTAGCTAGCACCATTCTGATAGCCATATCGGTTGTTCGGAGTGTTTGTAAGACCAGATGACCTTTGGGCTTCACTGTAGCCTATTGTACCGGTGGTAGAATCAGGAGAACATGGCCTTGTAGATTCAAAGGCACGTTTCTTTGCTGGTGGAACTAATTTAGGAGTGATTACTGGAATAGGTTCTTTCAAAGGCACTTTCTGGTAGTGTTTAGTTTTAATCATGTGGACGCTTAGGTCTTGGAGAGAATCGAAAGAATGGCCACAAAACATGCATTTCAGCACTTTCTGTGCATCCTCCTTGCCTTCCATGTCTTGCAGGTTCCTCTTCCGACTTTTGGAAGATGAAGTGGAGGCAATTCCTTGCCTGCTATGGTTGTCATCTTGGTAGTGTCCACTCTTGTTCATGTGCACTGTCAGTTCCACCAAGGTGTCATATGCCGCACTGCAGTCTTTGCAGCGGAAGCGACTGGCCCCTGTGAAGACTGTACCACATGCTTTGCTGCTTTGCCTGTACAGGTGCACTGAGCTGAAAAGGTTTGGTTTTGACACAGGTTTTGGGGACAGTGTTTGCTGTAAGGTTTTGGATAGGGCATCCTGATGCCAGTCAAACTCGCGCTTAGATGCTGCGTTAGAGCTGTCGCAGTTGGGCTTGCTGCCGGTGTTACCAATCTTAAGGTCTAGTCCGATATTTGTCCAGTAGGAGTCTGAGAGGAAGTTGACATAAGTTGCTCTCATTTTCTCAAGGCTGCCGTACATCTCGTCTTTTGGTTTCGGTCCATGATTTTCATTGTCCCTCAGGCTCTCTGGTGGGGAAGAGGCCTTGAAGTCAGATAGTCTGTCGCTGCCATCACTCAGTCGGGACTCCAGTTCAACTTCCTGGTTGGACAAGACGCTGACAGGAGAATTCTGGAAGCTGTAGCTGCTCTTGTTGTCTGTTTCCTCAGGAATTTTAGTGCTGGTCTTCTCAGAGCCCTCATCTTCATTTTGCAAGTCATTTCCTCCCTCCTCTTCAGCAACTGGCCCAGGGGCACCAAGATCATCATCTGGCTCATACACTGAAAAAGAAAAAAAAGAGAGAAGTATTTGAGGAATTAGTTTATTTATTAGTTCATTAAATTAGTTGGAAAAGTATATATAAACTAGGGATGGGAAATTAAATAAAACGTTTTATTTAAGTACTTTTCACTCACTCAATCTAATTGACTTATGCATACACGCAGTCTGTTAACATTGGTGCCCTGTGCTCGTTCTGATTGCTACAGTATGGCAAACGTGTTAAAATAACAGCCAATCAGAGAAAGGAGAAGGTTTATTCCAATTGCCTGATTCAGATAATATTTCATGCACACACACACACACTCGATGCTGTGGTAAGGCAGCATTTCGCTTTCCACACTGATTCATTCCAACCTAAAGAAATCACCGGAGAGAGTGATGTATATATTGTGTAGTGGAGAACGCATAATTTAACTAACTAACTAACTAACTAAATGTTTTTTAATCAGAAGATTCATATACTTTAGAAATTTTATTTACACTTTGCTGCATTTCTGACGTTTTCTTTACATGCTCAATCAAACCAGTGCCAGAAGCGGGGAAAAAGACCAACAAAGCTCAGGTATTCTGCAGTAATACATTGTTGTATCATATCGCAACAGTGTCGTAAAAACACCATACTGGGTATGTCATCCCTGACAATTCACCCATTTGTCATTAGATACTTTTGAGTTCTGGTTGTAACAAAAGAGATACTAGGAGGTACAGTATGTACTGTTGCAAGATACTATTTGTGATTCAGTGCTATAAATGATGTCTTGTGTGCATGACGAGATTGGTTGAGAAATGACCTGGCAGCAGTGTGAAAAAAAAAAGCAACAAATTTGTTTTTGGCTTTGCTAAATATTACTATTTAATCTGTTCCCCACTGATTAAGATTAGGGTGCACAGCAATCTTCTACAGCACTGCTTTCCGCTTAAAATCTCTTATAAAATTACATTAGAGGTGAACAGCAACGATCTAAAATGAATAAAAGCAAAGAAGAATTTTTCTTAGGCTTTTTTAAATCTAAGGACTGTTAAATGTACAAGAAAAAAACAAAAACATTTTGGATTAGTGGTAAAACGCAAGATTCTTACATTTTAGATTTCGGACATGTATACAAGACAGTACGTATATCTGTGTTACAATAATCCTACATTTGATTGCCCGTTCAACATTCAAAAGTAGTTTCGAGCGTAAGAGCTTTTAGTGAAATATACGGCATCAGACACTTGCATTTCCTCTGGTTAATATTCCATTTCGAGGTTCGACTCGACACATAGAACTGTCGATTGTAAGCTTTAAAAGTACTACCCTGTGCCTACCCTCTAGGCCGTCAGCATTCGGACTCTGAAAATAAGACTTTTTTTAATCAATATTTTACAGGCGCCTCAAGAGGAAGCCTTTAGGTGAACTGCTGCCAGCTAATGGATGAAGATGGAAACGGGATTCAGACTCTGAAAACAAACATGGAGAACGCATGGAGGCCCTGCGCACGGGCAAACAGACTCCCAGTGTGTGGTGACCTCGATCCAATATCATCAAGATTTTACATCCAGCAGACACAAGATGAGTGAATGCATCATGGAATACTTTCACCATCTCTTGGTGCTCGAGAAGGAAGCCATGTTTTATGTATTGACATGGGTGTATGCTACTTATATGGACTTCACATAGCTCTGGGTTAGAAGTGTTTGGTCTCTTTGCAACTTTATACATATAATGGCTTTATTATCAAATTGCACAGCTGTAGACATATAATCCAGCTAATTCAGTCGTTTCATGGAGGATTTCAGGTCTTGAAAACAGAATGGCATACAGCATTTTTAGCACAAGAGACTTCGAACTGTATCGTTTTTTCTTGAGCTACACTGTGGCTCAGATGGAGAACATACAGTATACAAGCGGGACATATAGTTGAACCTACATTGTAACAGAGATACAAGGTGAAATCTCCCCACTAAAGTAAAAAAGCTTTTGATATATATTTTATTTTTATATATAGACGCAGCTATTAATTACCCGAAATCTCAAGCACTTTACATTCTAATTCTTTCCGATGAATTGCAATTGTTTGATCTAAAACCAAACAGGTTAATAATTATTTTCTAATGCATTTTCTTTGGCGCGACTTAGATTAGGTTTCTAACTTATTATCATGATTTTATACCAAATAGAAAACCGACCCTCTATTTTCCGACACTGTACCACTGTTCTAAAGCGATTATTTATAATGCCATTAAAAGCACAAATTAACCTCAAGCCTCCCAGATGTCTTGAAAGAAAAAATAAAATCCTTTCCTCCCTAAGCCATTTGTAAGAGTAAGCTTCTTTTTGCCGGGCTCTGATCTCTGCCAAGCAGCAGGGATCCAGAATACAAGATCAAATGCAAGGGCACGGGCCCTCAAGATATTAAGAGGTAGGCCAGTATGCCGTGCTAAACCGCTACGGCAACATCGGGACACAATACCACAGCCCGGGCAATTACAATGAAATCCCATGCTCCCACCATCAATCACTGATGTTTAGGTCAATAAAACAAGTAAAGCATAACTTGAACTAAGACAGGGACCATTTGTATTCGTTTTCATTAATGTTCACTAGCCTATATATTATTTTCATTTACCCTAAGCGGTGCATGAACGCGGCGCGCACCCGTGTTTTACCCCTCTTTGAATTTAGGAATAGCCATCAGGTGAACTGATGATATGAGGCTGTTTTGGTGCTCTGTGCTTTTTAAATCTCTTGAAGGCTGCGTCCGATTTAAATAGGCTCGCAAAATAAGGGCCTGGCACGCTGATGCTGAGATTTAGCATGTCATAAACTCCTGTAAACCCTCCAATCTGTGTCAAAACAAATTTATATCTTCAGAGTGAGATATGCAAAGGTCAAGAAACCTAAGGTGTCTGTCATAAATCAGCCACTTGAAGTGTTTATAACATTAATCCATTGGAACGGACTCTTGGCATAACAAGACCTCGATTTCAGGAGCTTGTTGGTTGTCGGCCAAGCGGCTGTGCAAAACCGGAGAGCAGAGCATGTGGGCTGGGCGGACTACGTATCATTCACATACGCACATCGGACACACACCTATTTTAAAGCGGACCTGTTGTGCAAAATTCACTTGGTAGTCATTTTTGGAATTTTAGTTGGATTTAGTTGGTAGTGTGCGCACAAACAATAAAACATTCGCTGCTTTTAAAAAAAGACTTTTTACATTTTTGTCCTGCCTTTTGATTCTCTCCCATTGTGACCTCATATAAGAAGATACCCTCCCCTGGAATCTCTGCCGGGGTGTGGCTCAGCAGTAACCAGTTTACATAGACATTGAAAGGGCATGTGGAAAAGGTTAATTGGCACCCCATCCACGTGCCCCGAAGTCCTCTTGTACAACCTCCAGGCCTCCCGCGACCCTGTACAGTATAAGCGCTATAGAGAAACAAAAGGGAGTTTGAGCGATGAAAAATGCGTCTGAGGAAGATTTCAGCTGGTGCATTTCCACACACACACACTACGAGGGACATCTGTGACTTATGTTAACTTGTTCAAGAAACAGTTAAATGTGGGACCTTTAATTGTTATCAAACAGAAAGCATAAGGCTATTTCCTTTGGCTAAAAATGGCTAGAAGTTCTCTGGGTTTTAATAGCTAGGTAGTCTTAAACACCCATCCTATACTGTAAGTACTCCTCTTTATAGCGCCATGGACAATGCTCCCAGGAAGAAAAAAAAAATACATATTAGGATTAATCAGCCAACAAAAATATTGTTCCTTGAATACAATGTTCATCACAGATTCAGGAAAAGCATTCACAGTGTTTTGATGAGAAATTCCTTGTACACGGTAACTACCAATGCAATGTTTGAATCATTGCGTTTTTAATCCAAAACAGGCATAAGAAATCTTGCTTCACTCCAAGCGATTGTTTTTAGTAGGATGCAAAAGTTTTTGCAATTCAGTCACACATTTTGGCACAGGGCTCGGCGTTAAGGGTGGTCAATATCTTAATTCTCGGTGGAGCCGGCGTTTAAGAATTACAACCTTGTGGGCTATTCGCTGTTGCTTACACTGTCCAGGTTGTGTATGGAGTAAATCTGTCAGTCAAAGGTCTATGAGGGTATAAACCTCTTTTTTTTTGCTCCTAGGTCTGCCTAATTACAAGTGCTCTTTAATGCTCTCGTAGTAATACTGCTAGGATTTCACACTGAGAGCGTGTTTCGGAACAAGCGGGAAGTAAATCTGTCAAAGGCTCGATCTGCATTCATTTAGAGAGAATTTAAAAGTATTGTGTCCTTGCAGTTCATGTAACACACTGCAGCGAGCGTACTTCCATCACTCCCAGGGTTCGGCTACTTCGGTAGCAAGTTAGAGTCGACCTTCCGAAGTGCCCTTCTGGTAGTGTTACCAGCGCTTGCCACATCAACATACAGTATATCGCTGTAGCTGTAACATTTCCATCAAGCGCGTGTTTGTGTCCGGGAGACAGCGGCTGCTTTCAGGGCCCAGGAGGTAACACTATCTTCATGTGAGACGCTCTAAATCCGAGGTGCCGCTGACAGGTCTGTACGTCTAGGGCACTTTCGGCAAGCTCGCTTGCCCGTCTCAGGCTACAAGTTTTCTTTTTCTTTTTTTTTCCCTGCCCCACGCCAATCGATAGCTCTTTTTACTTCTCATTGATTGCCTAGCAGTGGGAGCGACCTAAGCAGAGGCTGTTATGACATTTCTAGATTTCCTCCTGTCCTTGGGACAATCAATTACACGCGCATGGCAATCAAAACCTCTTTGCAAAATGAACCTGCTCCATGACATTTTCATCTCCTGGATTTATGCCATGCTTTAAAAAGAGAGAGAGAGAGAGAGAGAGAGAGAGAGAGCAGACAGACAGGGTTGTCGTGTCTCACATAAGAATGCAGTGTGCACATACGCAGACACGGCATGTACACAGAGCCGTATGCTAATGACCCGGGTCAGGGGATTGCTGAAATCTCGTGCTAGACTCGGCTATACAGAGGCACACCTTTGTTGGATATGTTGGTTTGGTTATTGATTTTTGTCATCAGCTATGACAGCCAAGTCCACTGTGGATTTACCTGACGGTGCCCTATATAGAGTTCAAGAGTCTTACAGCCAGCAGAGTTGCAGTACAAGGAGACTTTGATAAATCGCACTAGCATCAGGAGGCTCTCATTTATTCTGGCCTGTTTTCTTTCCTGCTTTGTAGCCCAAAAACTTAATAAATAAATAATATATACGGCAGACGTGAATATTCGTGGGTAAAGTTCTGATTAGTCCCTGTGCACTAGGGATGGGCAATATGACAAGAATATTATATCACGCTCATCATTGTAGGTGTTTCTACGATACACCAAAAAAAAAGTGCAAATTTCTTGGTTTTCCAACCAAAACCACATTTTCATGCAATTCACTAACTATTCAGCCATTTCACCAACAATTAAAGTTAGCCGGAATTCCGACTGTAATGGAGCGGCCAGCACAGTCTCCGTATCTGAACCCTGTCCTATATGAGCGGTTGTGGGTGCAGCTAGAATGAATATGGTCTGCAAAAGGTGTTTTTTATGAAGGCAAAGTTTGAAGAACATATTCATCATTTCCATCAAAATCATTATTTCTAACTCGGACAATGTCAGCACGTCTCGTTCTTTTGCCATATTGTCTATTCAGACTAATTTCGTGTGGGTTTCCTTGGAAAACAATTACATTTCAAAGTGATCCCAAACTTTTGAGCGGTAGTGTATATATCTTTTATGATGCTTTATTTAATGTTTTAAAAATGTACTTTTTTTCTCACAATTAATTAAATATAAATGAAAAAGAGAAAAAATTTTATTAAAAAAAGTTTTTATTTATATTGCATGGAACATTTTAATGAAGCAAGGCTGTCTTATCAGTTTGCATTTACTTTTTGTTCTAGTAATTTATCACAATATAGACATTTTCTGGGAAATGTACAGCAGGCGTTCAAGTCAACCCAGAAGACAATTATGAGTGTAAAAACTACTTGTATTTCTCTATATAATCCCCTCCTACAATAATGCACTTATCTGCTCAAATGCCTTTCTATCAAGGTTGCTGCTTGCTTAACGTCTGAAACGCTGGCCTCCCAGGAACTCCTTTAATGACCCAAATGTGTGGAAATGACTTGAAAAGAGGCCAGGCCTCTGTACAGGGATAAGGCAAAAACGTCCAGCTAAGTAACGGGAAGGACTGCAGTGGACAAACAACTTTCTTTAAAATATTTGCACCATTCAGATGTTTAACTGCGGCTGAGAGTCGCATCACCGTACTGTGCTTGATGTCAACCTATAAACTTAAAATGAGAAAGAGAAATGACCATGATCAAATCAAATCGAGACCTAAATCACTTAAAATCATACCCTTGATTATTTAGTTACAGTTTGATTACTTTCTGTAATTAACAAACCAATCTCAGGTATTTCACTTTTCAGTATTTAAAAAAAAAAAAGTAATCCATACGCTTTGTCTGCTCCCACTTCTCCGAGTTAATCCGTAACAGGCTCAATAAAACCATTTACCGATCTCGAGCAGCCGGCGACGACAGAGCTCTGCAAACGTTTGCCAGCTCTACTATGTGTCAAGATGAGGTGCGAACTGCCAGAGCTACTGGTTAAAAAAACTCATAATCACTTCATGGCTGCCAAAAACATACACAAGGCATTATAACCTGGCTGGAAATCAGATCTAATACACAGCGTAACGTTATATTCCAGGATTTTTGCACGTCTTTCTCTGCGGTTGTATTTTTATTTTTTTTTTGTAGCCTAACGTGCTGTTCTGAAGCCACACAGTCGAGCACACGTGCAGACGCTACAGCTGATTTCTGCGCTATTGTAGTCTGTAGGAAGCCCTTTTTTTTCCCTGTCGTGTTATATCTCTTCCAGGTTGCGGGCTCGAAAGTGGACGGGCGCTAGATTAGAGTTCGTTTTCGTATGCATGAAGGAGACGTTACTTAAAGTGCATTACGTCCTTCACTAAACACGAGCCGTTCATGCGGATAAATGCCTGGCTTTCATACAACCGCACGTTAAATATTTAATGCTCTAATATAATCGACTTCAGGTTCCCGATTCGAGGAGGACACGGGGAGAATTGCAGAGGCGCGCACAATCGTGGAACTGCTGCAGTCCTCGTGGACGAACGCCGACTCCAGCTGCGCACTTTGCCGCATCCCAGGAATGAAGGATGCTTCTTATGACTTCTCACCTGGGAAAGGTAGAGCGTGCGAGAGCAGTGAGGTACGCCTCACTCCTGACTCCCTGTTGTACCGCTCGCCATCTGTGGCTCAAGAACTCTTATAATCCTATATTCTAATTATGAGGAGAAAGTTGGCCCCTTTTCCTCTTCCTCAGACCTGGCATGGAATCCGGAAAGGATGCTCCAGTGGGAATGTGTCGGACTGATACGTCGCTCCACAAAAATCCACAAAAAATACGATACTGTATGTATGTAATATTTAATAAATGTACAGATTTACTCTTGTTGTTTACTCTTTTCAGAGGCTCTGTATAACGTCTGTGACACGCAAGAACTCACAAATTCTATTACAAAAGAAGAGCACGATCTAGAATAAGATACCAGATCGATACATGATCAGAATCTGGTTCCGAATCTGGATTAGGCCAAAATTCATTCAGGAAGGATGATGACACGGAGAAGAAATATTTTACAAGTATCAGAGCTTTTCCGGAATTACCATCGTTACATCGGTTAATTTTAATCATTGTCTCTTAAATCCCTGCATTGATCCCGATCGTCGGATCGTTAAACCCCTAGTGTTAACAGGCGCACTGCACCAGCTGCCGATGTGACGGCCCTGCGCGATTCGAAAAATGTTTAACACGATGAGGTTCGAAAAGCTAGCACCGTGATGCCGGAAAAACAAAAATCCGAGTTACTCAGCTGCTCAGATGTTTTTAAAACTCCTGCTGAACCTCCCATAAACCGTGCCACAATCAGTTTCAGTTCGACTCTCAACCCGAGGCCTGTGCTGACACACGTCCTTCTCATCGCAAAACTCAGTGCGTAACTGTGATTTTAAACCATGAGCCATCGGTTTCCGACAGACATTAATGACCTAGGATTCCTGTAAACTCACCCGGTATCAGACTGAAAATCTGGATATATGGAACACAGTTATTACTCATGATGAATAATGCACCACTCAGGTCACACTTCTCATGATCTGCTCTCCTTCCCACGTCACTCCCAGTGTCTGGGGTCGATTCCTGTCCAACATAAACTTTTTATTTTTTATTTTTTCATGTACTGGGTGAAAGAACAGAGAAGTGCCTTCTTTGAGTACTTTATCAAGCTTAAAAACCCCAAAGCCCACACGGTACCCCTTTCTCCTCCTCCCTCTCACACACCTGACCAGTCAAGCAAACAGGGGCAGCGCTAATAAAAGCCCATCTTGCTTCGCTTCCAATTTCCCTGATCGAATGTCACTCAGGAATGTTTGCATGGCTGAAAGACAGAAAGCACTTTTTCCCCCCCCCTTTCCTTTAAGGCAGCAGCCGTCTCCTCCTCTGAGCCTGATTAGCCATGCTTTTGTTTAGCCTCGTTTTTTTTTTTTTTTTTTACGAGCTGAAACGAGAGGAGGATATAGCCCGTGTAGCCTGGCTGAGCAGCGCCGAGGTTTACAATGCACCTCACGGCACCTGCAGAGAGGATTAGACAAACACGAGCACCCCGGCATAGGCTAACACACTTTCCGCTGTTCCACTTGATATTTACCTATGGATTTCTCGCGACGGCCCGCTAACGTGCGAAGTTTGACTATATGCTTTCGCAGTGTTTCATAAACGGATTTAAACATCTAGCGCGCTAAGATATTCTGAACGGATCGAGCTAGTACTAGATCATGACATTATCAAATGTCACACCATGAGAGGGAAGAGAATGGGAGAACCTGTGTATTGTTTTTCGTTTTTCAATGCTCACCCCTGTGCTCCACGCCGAGGCATTGTGCGCACTTGGCAGTGTCCTCGGCGAGCACCGAGTGGAAATAGGCGAGAACTGCTAGCGGAAGCAGATCCGCTGGGACTCCCGAGCCTGTCCTCTGTGCTTGATATGAAACAAAGCTCTTGTGTGGCCTTTGTCTCAGTCACCTTCGCTGACACACATAGCAGCCTGGACGTAAAGATGACTTTCAAAGACAAAGAAGTAGGTCCGCCGAGCATGTGGCGAACTATTTTAAATGTGTCAGCCTTCATCCGCCTGAGGAGTTGATGTTTAATTTTTCACAGATTTTGTCTGGAAGTGTTAATTGATTTCAAACTGACTCGGTGGATAGACAACATGTTTGAGCTGATGGTCGCCACTTCGGAAGCCTCTATGACAGCTTACACAAATTGCTTTGACAGCGCACGAGTGACTGCGGTGACATCCGCACCATTTTCCTCTCACGCAGTTTACCTTAGGACGCTTCTGTATATAATGTTCCCCCCCGCATAGCCTCTGAAATCTCTCATTAAAGTCGACTCATGGCGGCTTCTGGCACTCGAGAGGAAAAGACAGATTATAACAATTTGTATTTTTCCTGACTCCCCTTCCCTCCGAACCCTCCCTCTTGCCCTCGGTGGATCTTTCATTAGATTCTGGCCAGGCTCCAGACACCACTTTGCCTTATACAAGCATTTTTTTGTTCGGTTTTCAGCAAAGGAGGCATTTTTATATATATATATATATATATATATATATTCCAAGTTCATTAATAGGAGATTGCCACTTTCTCCCGCTTTCATTAAATGCAATGAGGCTCGCAGGTAAATCTGCGCCAGAAGCGTGGTGCTGTCAGTTTCTGGAGAGACCAAAGGCTGTTTGGTGGCACGAGTGAAAAGAAATGGAAGGAAGGCTGTCCCGCCAAAAAGCTAGTGGGGAGATGCACTGAAGGGGAGAGAAAATGCCTCCAAAACATAGTCCTCTCCATTGGCATTCATTTTAATGGCAAATTTGTCGCGAGCTGTTGTCAGGCACCCTCGGCGTAATGATTAGGCCCGCTAGTCGCTGCGAAGCACTGACTTCAAGATTCGCCTGGTGAGCATTGTCAATCCGTGACAGCACACAATGGCGGCCCGAATTGTGAGACGGGTTGGCAAGCTTGTCCCTGTGAAAAAAAAAAAAAATATATATATATTATATATATATATATATATAAAAAAACACACGCCTTAAAGCTGCATTTCTGCTGTTAGTGAATATTTTGTCGTGTTGATATCGAGTTGATTAGAATGAAAAAGGAAGCCAAACCACTGAAAAGATGCCCCTTAGTGAAGTCTGGGAGACTGACAGACTTTCCTGGAGTTAAACTATTCACTACTTTCTGAAAGCGTAACTCCCGCACGCGCTCCTTAAAGAGCGCGCAGCGTTTACGGGAACGTTTGGGGACCCGGGATACTCGGTGTTTAGCAAGAGATGTCAGTCCCATCCGTGTCCATTTTGCCTGATCCCTCAACACCCAATGAAATACCATGAGTCATTTCCTTAACTCTCATTCTGACATGCTGGATAAATCAGTTCCAGCACATGAATGACTAATCCACTTCGGAGATGTTTTGGCAGCAGAAAAACACATTATTTGTTCGGTGCCTTCGATCTGCATGGTGATGAAAAAGGTAAGTAGTCACATTTGTAAAGGACATGTGCTTAATCAGAGTTAAATTATGCTACGGTGAATAATCCATCACGCTGGAGCTCTCCCTCTGAGTGAAATCAGACACTTAGCCATTAGTAAAATTAGACAGATGTCTAATTTTGTAAAGCCGTTTTTGTTTAACACGGACTCCGTGTTTGTTTAATATGCAGTATATGCGTGCTTAGCCTCATTATGTCATGCGGACGAATCGTTTTCTTCCTCCGAACGCTCCTTAAAGTGCCCGCTCCTGTCATATCTTGTCCGTTCTATGTATTGAGAGCTAAGCTGGTAAAGCCGGTAAGGACGGCATCATGCACTCAATGTGTTGCTTCAACCACGTCGTTATTCAAAAGAAGAAAGGGCGGGGGGAAAAAGAGCATAAAATTCTCCTTGATGAGATTTTTTTTTTTTCTTCCATGTGTGTCCATATCACCACCTTCTCAAAAGAAACCCAAGCATACTGTATCTACCCGAAATCTCTTTTCTCGTCCATCCACACTCTGACTCTTATTGAGTTGCATGGTTGCCCATTAGCTGTAATGGAGTGGGAGGTGGGACGGAGCGCCTCTCATTAAACGAGAGCGGTGCAGCCCTTCTCAGGCTGAAAACGGTTAATTTATGGAAAAAAGAAGGAGGGCAGATGAGGCGCTGAGATGGAACAGATATCCCGCAATGGCTCAAGGCAGGGGGGAAGGAGAGAAGAGAAGAGAAGAGAGAAAGGGTGGAGAGAACCCGAGCAAAAGGAGGAGAGAGGAAAAGTGAGAGAGAGAGAGAGAGAGAGAGAGAGAGAGAGAGAGGGAGGACAGAGGAACGGCTAATGGAAATGAGTGACAGGCTTTCAGAATGATTTACAACGGGCGGCTGGGCGGCGGAGCTGCGGCGCTTTTGATGGATGATCCTGAAAGACGGCGCGCGACCATAAATCATGTCTTTGAATCATTGACAGAGATAAAGGAGGGGGAGAAAAAGCAATGGCATTGATGCTCATTCTTCCAATAATGTACATTGACGAGTTACACTAGCGAGCCTTAATTAAAAAGTGAACATGTGGTCCTCTTTCTCCCTCACTCTCTCTTTCTCTGTCTGGCTTTCTCTCCAAGCTTTGGGTGGTGATATCAGTCATGTTTAAAAATGCAGTTTCGTACCGTCCTCGCCTCTTACTGCACTCCTTAGTGGACCGGATCCAAAAAAAAAAAGGAACAAGCTAAAGTTTGGAAAGTGGACGGCTTTCTGTTCTGTGAAATATTTACACACCTTATTTTGTTTTACCTCCCCGTCATGCAACAATAAAAGCCCATGTTTCACATTCCTTCCTGATTTTTCTTTTTCGTTAATGCCCCTGGACACACACACACACACACACACACACACACACCCACACCCACACACAAAATATTTGACTCAAATATGGTCATTTGTCAGTCCATTGTTACGGTGACAAGTGCAAACAGCAAACACGACAGGTCAAACTTTGGGAGGACAATCGCATCCGGAGCATCTCCTCTTCTGCCAGGTCCTGATGGATGTCAGAAGAAGGGAAGCAGAGAATAAGGAAAGATGGAGAGAGAGAGAGAGAGAGAGAGAGACGAGCACGGCGGGAGAGGTGGCAGCCTGAACGTTTGGCATTCTGCATCAGCTGGGCTCCTCCAAACTGCACACAATAGAGCAGCGAGGTGAAAGTAATCCAGAACATCTGTCCTGGAGCTGAACGAGCTCGGCCTGTTTGTTCTGTTAGAGGAAAAAGAGGCTTTGGAGAGATAACAATCCCTGCGCGGAGAAAATAATGGAGACAAATACAAACAGAGAACAAATCTACAGATGCAAATATTACAGATTCGCTAAAGACGGACTGGCACCTATGGGCAATCCGGCTACTGGCATGTTTCTGTTCGCTGGGAGGAAACCTGAGAATCCAGCCGAACCCTGGAGCTGTGATATCAATGTTCAATCAAGTTCATTTTTTCAAGTTCATACTGTATATATATATCTCAACAGATCGTTTGTGCCAAAGCATCCACGGGGTGAAAGAACAAACTGTTTCGTTGCGTGTAGGAGACTGTGAGAGAGTTTCGCTTCGTTCCTTTCACATTTCTCTCTCAAACTCGTGATGATGGCTGAAAGTCAACAATAAGGCATTGACTTTTCAGATGCCTCGTTCACGCTGGCTGCAGTGTTCCTTATGTCACAGCTTGTCTGGCTTTCTAAAGAAAATGACATGAGCTTTGCGTCAGAGGCCAGACCTCCCCTCGACTTGGCTTCTAGTTGTTGTGTTTTAGATTGTAACCTTGTACCATGGTCTTGGAGGCATGCGTATGTGTGTGTGTGTGTGTGTGTGTGTGTGTGTGTGTATATGTGTTTGCTGAAACACATAAAATCCACCTCCAGCTGGACGATGACATTTTGGCTGTTCGAAATGAAACCCAGGCAACAATAGTGCTCCTGCTGTGCAATGCTGTGGCACACACACACACACACACACACACACACACACACACACACACACACACACACACACACACACACACACACAAGGCCTAGTGTGAGGTATCAATGCCACACATACAAACACCATACACACACACATTTTTTTTCTCCCCTGCACCGTTGGGATGAGTAATTATTTTCTGCATATTGTGAAGTTGTACATCTATCATGTCTGATCCCATACTGACATTTTCAAACACGGCTTGATGGACACCTGAAGTAATTACTTGTCATTCTTCCGTTTGAGGATTTTCATGTCTTGCTGCTACGTTCCCCGCAACACTCTGCTGCCTGCTCTTCTCCGGCGCAGCCGTGCGGTATTTTAAGAAACTTCATCTTAGGGGGGGAAAAAAAAAAGTGCACCAAAATCAACACACACACACACACACACACACACACACACACACACACACACACACAAAAAGTGATTGAGACAAAAAAAAAAAAAAAAAGAAGATTTGAGGATGAGTCGAATAATGATTCGCGTGTCTGCTGCAGCCTTTCCAGCCAAATGAACCGAGGAGCTCGATAAACTTCAGAGTCGCTTTGTCTTGGAGTGCTCATTATTTACTCGGCTCGAGACCCTATGATCTTAAATGGTCTTAAAAGATGATCCATATAGTAATGAAGTCAGCTCCCCCGCTGGCCGGATGCCCAAATACACAACATAATCAAAACAAAGGCGCTGGGGATTCTGAAGCGCTGCGTTTGACTGACAAACATTACTTTTATTCCTTTGTCGTAGCCCCTTTTCTGGTAAACAGATTAATGCTTATTGAACACTAATTGATGTATATACTCTGCAAATGGCTTGAGGATGGGAAGAGTGCTGCAGCAGATCATCATCGCTTTCGTTTTTTTTAATGCTTCACCGTGGTCTGGAATCGGCTTGCAGCTCACCCTTAATTGAAGGGACAAACATTTCTGCAATATGTGTGATGTGTTGTACTCTTAAGCATGGAGCATGACAAAGGGGTACAAGCTTTTTTTTATTCGCTCACCACTGTACAGCAAGGTTCAGTGCCGTATTAATCAGAATTCGAATGTACTGTATGGTGGTCGCGGCACGGCGGTGTAGTGGTTAGGACTGTCGCCTTGCACCTCCAGGGTCCGGGTTCGATTCCCGTCTCTGTGTGCATGGAGTTTGCATGTTCTCCCCGTGCTTGGTGGGTTTCCTCCGGGTACTCTGGATTTCTCCCACAGTCCAAAGACATGCTGATTGGTGTTCCCGAATTGCCCATTGTGTATGAATGAGTGTGTGTGTCTGTGCCCTGCGATGGATTGGCACCCTGTCCACGGTGTACCCTGCCTTGTGCCCTAAGTCTCCTGGTATAGGCTCCAGGCCCCCCCGTGACCCTGAATACAGGATTAAGCGGTACAGATGATGAGTGAGTGAGTGTATGGTGGGGGCCAAAAGTATGAATTTTGATGTTTAATGACATTTAAAAAATTGTACAATAATGACAAGTATACACATATAATTGGTCATTTTATGCAATGAAAACTATACAACGATCAATATTTACTATGAAGTGCATTATTCTGCTGGATTCAGCTGGGCATAGAGTCAAAAACACGTCTGCAGTACTCTGGTGTCAGTCGCTCAATCCATGCCTGCTTGACTGCTTCCTGAAAATCATGTACAGAAGAGCTTTCCTTCGTTCCTCACCATTGCCCAAAAGTTTTCTATTGGGTTTAGATCGAGAGATGACGTGACATTCAGACCCTGAAAACCACCGTCACACAGCGAGATTTTCACTCGTTTTTCAGTAAATTATCACACCTCTTCAACCAGATAGGCAAAAACGAATTACTAAAAACACTTTTTTTTGGGGCGTAGACAGAACTAAAATACATGTCATATGTTGTCGTAATACTTTTGCCCACCTGAAGACGGGCGCGGAAGTGGACATTAAGTCGCTGCTCGGCCAGTTAGCTTTCTTACGGCATGACAACCTTTTGATGCTGTTGATAGCCGCATTCGCGTGAAAGCTGGACTTTATATCCGATCAGTTTTATAAGAGTGTCCGGATGAGGATGTGAATGACATAAGTCGAGCTCAAGTTGACACCACTGGCACCCGAACATCCTTGTCATTAACAGACTGAGATAAAAACCAACGTGAAAATGTAGCAGCGCATGTTTAATTAATTCCACACGTTGTTTTTTCAGGTTAGGTTTATTTTTCTTGACTGTTACAAGAGCTACAACACTTGTCATGTGACCATAACCTTTCCTGTCAGGCTACACATTGTACAGTAGGAGCCCATTAGCTGACACCACAGGGGTGAAGCCGTGCTCTCGGACCCTCGGACCCCACCGCCTTGTTGTTTTTGGAGGATTGAGAAAGCAAATAGCCACTTAAAAAAAAAAAAAAAAATTTCGGTCAAAACCAAAACGCCGTCGAGCCATTCATCAAAGGGCTAGACAACCTGCTCCTCTGCCTACCCCCTCCTTCCACCCGTTGGCACTGGCCATCTCCCTCATCTCTGGGTTTTAACTAGGGCTCCGCAACATTCCAGAAATGACAAATGATACTTATACCTCTGGCCTGTACCGAATCAATAGGCATGCAGAACGGCTATCCATCTTGCTAGCTATCGACAGCTGCTGCTTGACATCTGAAGGGGGGCAGGGGGGGGTGCCTGGTGGCTTTATTCAACAGCAAGACAAGGCTAATGGCAACGTGTATTTTTTACCCTGAAGTTTGTTTGAACCGACTGTCCCATTGTCTAAAATGTATCGCCCAGGCTCTCTCTACTACAGAGTTTAAGAGTGCAAAAATATATGTCTAATCAGCGGAAAATCTGCAGGTAATAACTAAGCTTCTGTAACACTCATCCAGCATCACATTCAGCTACATGAACAGAAACAGGAACGCCTTCCCAATTCAGTCTAAACCTATCCAGATGACTGTATTTGGCATCGGCGTAGAGCGATCAATCACCATAACACGAACGTCACAGTCTCGAAGAAAACGAACCGACCGAAACATTGCATCTCTCATGCTAAGCTCCCAAAGCATTATCCCAGTGACCTCCTCAGCAGGGATGCCGCTCGAGCGCTAAGCTAAGCTCACACCTGCGCGTGTTTACACGGCCGCGGGTGCTGCTGGAAGCCGATGGCGGAGAGATACAGCTGCGTCTGTATCTCAGCAGCTGACAGATAGCACTTCAGTCCAGCTTTAGCTGCACCTCCCTCAAGGGGACGTGATTGATGACTACTGCTGCCACCTAGATCCATTCTCTCTCACTCGTTCTCTCTCTCTCTCTCTCTCTCTCTTTCCAGAGTCCTGCTGCACTTAGAATGAGGGTGACACTCATCCCTCACACCACTTTTAAAGATGCTGTTTTGCAAACGGAGAGACTTTACAAATACCCGTGTTTGCACTAGAAAAAAAAAATCGTTAAAGATGGATGACGGGTGAATTTCACAATCTGTTGCTAGATAAAGGAACAACACAGCGTGAGAATTAGAGAATACGATTTCATCATGTCTACATGACCTTATGGGGCAGGGGTACCTCAATGGACTAGTCAGAATGTCCGCGGTTTGAGCCCCAGCGCCACTGAGCTGCCACTGTTGGACCCTCGAGCAAAAGGTCCTTCACCTTCCACTGCTCATATACAATAAGGCGTCAGGCTGGCAACCTGACCCCATAAGAAAGGGGCGCTGAAATGATCTCTTCAGGGGGAGGAGTATTCGTGTCTTACCTTACGCGATGTGATACCGCCATGATTTCCAGTGATGTTTAACGTCGATAATACGACATTAACAAGGTTCAAGATTACAACTTTACACGACTTTAAAAACATGCGATATTCAGCTCAATTTTGATTTTCCATTCAGTTTTGCATTTGATATTAAAGTTGAAATGACTCGCCTGTAGCCGCTTTTCTCTTACCATTCGTTGATCAAACCGCACGCACACTTTTACAGTAACAACGCTGAAAGCAACGAACGAAAATGGCTGACCTGGTGTGAGCGAAAAACGTCACATCAATCTGACTTTTTTTGTTTCAATCTTAAAGAAAAAATTGAATCATCACAAAACACGACAAATCTTCATGACTCAGACGTGATATCAGACAGATATTGTTTTATGCAATCCTAATGACACTCATCAGTACTGCTCCGTGGCGTTAGGTTGAATCTGTTCTAAACGCTTAAAATCATCAATCAAGATGTTTTTCGGTCTTAAATGAAATATGGCCCAAGCCTAGCATGGAGGATTTTTTTTTTTTTTTCCCCGATTATGTCAGCAACGCTAATGCCTTTTTGTTTTTATTCGCTTTTCAAAAGTTAGAAGTTTGACGCCCTGTGCCTTTTAAGAAACCGGCGCCCGAGCCATCCATTTTAACGACGCGACCGTAAACGTGTTAATGAACACTTAGCCCAGCCATCTGGAAGACAATTACACGGGAACAAACACACCAGCTCAGCAACTAAAGGTTGGGTCATCAATCACAGACAATTGTCACAAATGAGATGACTGTTTTCTGCTGAGGCTTTGGCCTCATAACCCGATGAACTGCTGCGTCCAGGGGAAAGCGAGCTCCTCGTTCCAAGGCTTAAAAGAAGAAGACAAAGAAAGACCATCTCTCGCCCACTTAACCGGCGCGTTAAAGACAATCAGCCTCATTAGCGGTATTGGCTGCCAAATCTGGGTGTGATCTAAGAGTGCAGTACATCATCCAAAAATAAACATCTCGCAATCTGTCCACATTAGGTGACAAAAAAGTGCGAAATAATTGTGCATCATAGCAAATGCAAATGAAATGCGTATGAAAAAGAGGTTATTTTTAACTAGAACGCATAGAAAAGGATGTCTATACAGGGAAAGAGAGAAAAAAAAAAAACTTGCTTAATAAAGTGCCAGTCCTCAGAGGTGTCCTACAGTCAGGCTTAAGCCTCTCCTCTATGAGTAGTCTAATTAATTAACATTTCCTCCCTTTTTCTAATTGTAATCATATGCCCCTTGGGGAGCCATCACGGACTGTAATTGCAATTAAACATTTGGATGAGTTGGTAAAACAATGTCAACACGCGCAGTTCATCTGCGGAGCCGCACAACGAGGGTGTAGGGTGGCTCGAGCGTCACTTGCGTACGTGCAAAATTCACATTCAGCCATTAACGTTAGCATTATTATGCGTTCATGCTGCCAGGATTTGTGTCTTCTGCATGCAAGGAAAAAAGGGATACAATGACAAAAAGTATTTTTTTTTACTGTAATTTGTCTCTGTTTTTAAAATGCTTAGAGATGTTGTTTTGTTTATTTTCTTTCAGTATGGAGATGAGCAGACTTCACTGCTTTCTCCTGGCTTTCTCTGTTTTTCGGTCTTCCCATGAGGTCCGACCTATTCTGGCAACATCCTAATATTTTATTTTACCTCAGGAGCTGGGACTGAGTCACAGCGAGCCCTGAATATGAAAATCTTGCAATCCTGTGGTCAGGTTGTATATGTTTTAGAGATGGGGGGGGGGGGGGATAATCATTTCAGTTATGTATCACAATTCTTCTATGTGGGGGATTCATGTATCCGAAATAGATTTTTAAAAATTCATTAATTCATCTTCTATACCGCTTATCCTGTACAGAGTCATGGGGGGGGGGGGGGGGGGGGGGGGGGGGGGGGGGGGAGGGGGACGCCAATCCATCACATGGAACACAAACACATTACGGGAAATTATGGAACACCAATTAGCCTAATCTGCTTGTCTTTGGAAAGTGGGAGGAAACCGGAGAACCCGGAGGAAACCCATCAAGAACATGCAACCTCCACGCCCACAGATCTGATGTGGGAATCGAACCCTGGATGTGTGAGGCCACAGTGCTAAACACTACGTCATCAAGGTGCCTGTTTAAGATATAGTTTTTAATTAACACATACGTTTGCATTTGAGGCGGTAATATGGTGCAGTTCCTCTATAATCCTACAGGTGGTGCATTCTAAACTATTAACAAGGGCAGGCAGAAGAGCATTCTGTGTGGTATTCGTGCATTAGTGCTACTATAAGTTTGATTAGAATTAGGTCAAAATCTAAAATATATATATATATATATATATATATATATATATCAAATTTGGGATATTTATAATATATTGATAATTATAGAATAGCAATAAGAATCAGCACCTAAGTATCATGATAATATTGTACTGTGGTCCCTGGTCATCCCTATCCCTAATATATTTCTCTCTTTTTTTTTTTTTTTTTGGCCAAACAAATAAAATGTGCCACTTGAATGAAGGTTATTTTTAATTCTTCACTTTTATATCCTAATAAAAACCTTATAAACATTGCATGCGCCCTACATGTACTCATGTGCCACAGTTTTGGGGTGAGAATGGCGAGTTTTTTTTTTTTTTTTTTTGAGGGGAAAATCAAACCTCAACATTTTTTCTTGGCAAGATGAGGATGAGCTGATGACAGTGCATCAGAAATCATTTTACGTGATCAACATGTATGGAATGTGAGAAATCGTATGTTGATGACAGGGAGTGTCAGCGAAGGAGCCCGTGTTTGATAGCGTCTGCTGTTTCTCATTAGGCAGATGCTACTTCACGGAGAGCCGTGCAAACTGTTGGATTCACAGTATGATCCTCGAATGCTGATTTAATCTTAGCACAGATCTTAAACCAACCCTTTAACTGTGGCTTATTCGTCGACAAAAGAACATACCAGGATTGAATGTGTGTGCATGTCATCTTCTATTAGCTTTAATTAAAAATGGATATCCATGAAATAATAAATACCCCTTTTATTCATATAACACACACAAAAAAACACTAGACCCCTCTCTCTCTCTCTCTCTCTCTCTATATATATATATATATATATTTGACCATTAAATATTCCACGGCTGATACATTTGAAAAAACAAACAAACACGCGCACACACACACACACACACACACACACACACACACACACACACACACACACACACACAACACAAAAGCCTAAGCAGTCTCTTACTGAAAAACCCCCTTCATTTAATGATCCCCCACTAAGGAGGATTCAGCGTACGCACACACCTCCGAAAGAATTCAAATCCCTTTTCCCACAACCTCTTTCAGGCCGCGTGATAAATGACACCCGTCATTCCACCGTTGCCAAACAGCTCAGTGGGGAATTGTACTGATATATGATTCACAAGAACAGGAAATAAACTCTCCCTTTCTCGACTGCACACTCACTCACCAACTAGGGCGGACCTGGACAGCGTCAGGGCTCAAACGTCTAAGAAAGGAGACAGCCCAAAAAGGCATAAAAAAAGAAAAAGACACCGGATTTCAAAAGCGGCTTCCACCCTCCGCCGAGGATGGATAAAGAAAAAGAAGTAAAAAAAAAAAAAAACAGAGACACAGAGCAGCGCTGAAATACGCTGATGATGACGTTTTTGTTTTTTTTCTGAGAGGAAATCAGCAGGCCCACTTGGGCAAGGTAAAAGTATGCAATTATCGAAGGGGGTAAAAATCTCAGCGAATGAGCAACCTTCCCCTGCCCCCAATTATAATAAAGCAAGTGAGGCTAATTACTGGCCCTTGATTATCTGAGATTTCTGTCTTTGCCTCTGAAAGACAGACTGAAAGATGTAGAAATGAAGGAGGGAGGAAAAACAGAAACAACGAGAAACTGTGATTTGGCTCGGCAGACAAGAATTTGCCCTTTATAGACTCCTTTACTTTCTCACACTCATTTTTTTCTTCCTCTATACACTGCGCAGCTTTTGTTTCTTTACATTTCGACATTTATCACTACATCACTTCCAGGTTTTTTTTCTTCTTTTCTTTTCATTTTTGGTTCCTGGATGCACTGTTTGAGTAGGAGTAGAGCAAGTCCACTTCAATAAGAAGTATATATATATATACATTAAAAAAACAACACTGAATATGAAACAAAAATACACTTTAATTATAATCCCTAACCTAATGCTTTCTGCTGTAGTCCTGACGCCCTTTAGGATTCATGCTTGTTTTGGACAACTTACTCACTGATGTACAGTATCCTGAAAATGTACAAATATTTTATATGCTTATATATAAAATGATTTTTTTTTTCATAACTATGGGTATATGTGTGTGTGTGTGTTTGGCCTCCCACTCTGGGATATGCCCAGGGCCAGGACGAGGGTCCTTCAATCACTCCGACAGCGACATCCTTTCGCCATCACCGTCACAGAGGCCCCAGTGAGGAGGGGACGGAGATATTTATGAGCTGCGCGTTTGCACTGGCATGATATACGGCCTTGTAGTTCATCTCCTGCTCGTTTTTTTTTTTTTTCAGGCTCAGCGAAGTACTCCTGTGAGCTTTTGCTGGACGGGGATAATGCAGGCAGCAGACGTGAGTCGCTGTTCCTGAGGCACCCGGTCTTGTATTTTATAATCAATGGTTAAGTAGCGGGGGGGGGGGGGGGGGGGGGGGGCTGGAGGGGGGGTGTTGTTCATTACTGAAGCGGCTCTCTCGGAGCGTCCTGTGAGAACGTGGTATTGTTTCTGGACACACGCGTGGATTTGAGTGCACCATGTACTCTGCTGGCAACACAGCTGGAATGTAGTGATACTGTACGTCTCTGTGGAATGAAATATCAAAGACTATGTTTGGACCTCTAAAGCCAGTCATGCATGAGCACGAATAATCCTAGTTGTACTAATTATTATAATAATAATAATCAAAATGGACTGTTATTTAGCAGCGTCTAAAATAGCACATGATCCAGCACATGCTCGTATTTTGCATTTTATACTGTTTTTTTTTTTTTAATCATGTGCTGATACAGTATGATTAAATGGTGTACAACATCGCATAAAAAGCCCACAATGACCATAAAACATACTTTAGACGAATAATGTTGACGAAACGAATGTGGCACAAACTGCTAAATGTTCATCTTTCTTACTGTACTTTTTTTTTCTTTTTTTTTTTAAATCCATGCTGACCGTTTTAAATTGAACATCATGACAGTTTGCAGGCTGCTCCTGTAGTATTCCTTCATCTACAGTACAGTCATTTTCTTTCATGTGCTAAGTGACGTGAACGTCACGTGAACGTAAACAGCCAAAAGCCGGGATACTGCGAGTATTTTTTTTTTCTCCTGCGCTTCCACCATTTTGTAACTAAACAAAATACACATACATGCCTGCAATGCGTTTACCTGAGTAGAGTGACTTCTTTTTTTCCCCCCGCTTTCTCCTTAGAAATAATAATTGCAAAGGAAAGCTTGCAAAGCCTTATGGCAGATTAGGAAATGAATTGGAAATGGCTTCAAATTGTCGCTCGAAAGCAAAGAGGCTGCTTTTGCACCACAAGGGGTTCCTTACCTCAGGCAGGAAGAGGATTAAAAGGAGCCATAAAAGAGCTTAGTAATGGCATCGGTAATGTTTCATCACCATTAAAATGGCTCAAAAAACATCTGCTTTGCATTTTTCACTCCCTTGCTACTCATTTGTCTGTGAAACTTTTTTTTTTCTTTTTTTTTTTTTCTAGTGTGCCCCAAACTTCGTGAGTCATTCTTACCTGTTTTTCCTCTTAAAAGTGGGGCATTTTAAAACGTAAAACTGTGCTGTCCTCCCATCCTGAATTAATCATCATGTCTCGTCCCTGATCCGATGATTTAAAGACCGTTTTAATGCAACGTCTGAAATATTATGCCGACTGGGTCACTGTTCGACCGTATTCTAAAGCTGCCTGTTCATAGTACTGTAACTCCCTGGCTATTTTTACGTGGGTGAGTTATGTTTTGACTTTCCGGTTAGGGGGATTTTTTTTGGGACTGCGCAGAGAGACATAAAAGGTTTTTAGCACACATATCAACACGGTGCAGTCCTGCTACCTGCTGAAAGAATTATGTGTAATTCAGCCAAACATCATATCTTGGTTTATCTTACCCTAGGCAAAATGTCTTTCCCATGATGCAAGTCAGACTAAAAGATGTGAATGTCATGTAATGAATCTATTCTCTCTCTCTCTCTCTTTCTCATTAAAATTAAATTTTCTTTTTCATGTCGGTTCCAAACCACATTCACATTCCGGCAACATTCCTTCTCTACCGCACACAGTTAATAAGAAGGGCTGGATCGCGTTCATGGACATCGCATACAGGACAGTAAGTAGCGTTGCATAAACAGCGCGGCTGAAATCCTGCGCTCCTTCCTGAGAAAGATCCCGCAGTGATTTGGGCCACGGCTTCATTAGGTTATTCCAGTCCGAATGACTGATTGCTGCCAGTCAACACGGCCCATTCACAACCCGCGGTCAACACCCATCAACACTGCTCAAGGGGAACATTCAGCGGGAGCCAAAAAGGGAGTGGTGCAAGGGTTTTGTGGCATGAACGCTGGATGGCATTGCAACAGTGATCCTTTTGTTCACACCTATTTAAAGACGGAGATTATATAGACTTCAGTGTGCGACAAATGAATCGCTCATTAAAAAAAAAAAAAAAAAAAAGGCGATAAAAGAAGAGGGAAATCTCTTCAGGTTCCAGTAGTACATAAATCACACAGAACCCTCACTCTTTATCCAGTGCTTAAGTTTTTGGTACACGATATAACCTACAACCTGCTTCCCAACACACACATACTGTACACACACATGGACAGGTAACCGAGTCCTTGGTGTCAGACGGTCCACTACATAAGGAGGGTTACAACCTCTGGGTTCATTCTTGCTTTGTTTGGGTCCTGCAATGCATGGCATCCGTTTTAACATCTAAAAAATCTTAATCTTAAAGATGCTAAAAGACCTCAAAGATCTTTAACTTAAAGATCTTAAGACCTTTCTTGCTGCGTGTTCTCTCGTCATAGTTCTGGCATTACTTCCTGGTGTTGACTTTTGCCAGTTTTTCTGGATTCTCCTTGTGCTGTTGTCTGCCTCTGTTAGGAACACTACTACAGGGAAAGACCATCTTAAAACATATGCAGAGTTTTTATGCGCTTGTTACGGTACCCTAATGTGGCTATTAGCTCAATTATTTTGGGTAAAACCATTCATTTGCCTATTAACTACTGGTGATTGAATATTATATTTTGACCATAGACGATTATTTTATCTAGATCCCCCTGGCTATTGAGTATATTGTTCTGGCTAAAGATTCTGGCTACCGCTATAGACCACTATCTTAGCTAGAGTCCATTATCTTGGCTATTGACCAATGGCCATGGACTAAATCATTTGGTCTATAGATCATTATCTTGGCTATCACACACATCAGACACAGTTTAAATTATTTTGGCGTCAGGCCATTGGCTAGAGACCATTATTTTGGCTATAGACTATAGAATATTGAATAAATAATTTTGGCTATAGACCATCATTTTACTTATAGACCATTATCTTAGCTATAGCACATTATCCTGGCTAGAGACCATCTGACATTGGCTAAATCATTTTGGCTATAGACCATCATGCTAGTTATAAATCACTGACTATTGGCTAGCAACCATTGTGAAACAAAATACATTTTACAATGGTGAGACAGACTGCGTCACTACACACATCACACATCTTACATTTTGTCTGACAAATTAGTCTGCATGGATAATATACAACCCAGTATGTGAAAATACTGACAAACGCCAGCGTGTCATATAATCCCAATGCAAGAAGATTACAAAAGTCACCTGGCCATAATAATAATAATAATATTAATAATAATAATAATATCTTTCATGAATAGAGACATTGGCAAATGCTGGTAAATGACAATGCTGAGCGTTAACCAAGAAGACAAACAATGTGCTACCTCTAACCCTTTCTTGGAAATGGACTGGGCAGTACATTGGAGTTTTTTTTTTTTTAAAGCCTGCTAATAGATTTATGAATTGCCCACCCTTGATTATTACTGTAAGCGCTGTTATTTTTCTTCTAATTCTATTTTCAGACTTGGCATGGTGAATGTGCTTTTTTCCTACCCGAAATTGAAATAAATAAAATACCGCAATATGCTGATCTTACAAGAAGTCCAACATTTCAGCAAATCAACATCTCAACTAGAACACACTGTCAAGCTGTCAGCCTGATGCAAAAAATAGTCTAGGACTAAAGGCCTACAAGGTAACAAATTGAGCTCATTTGATTCTTCCAGGATATTTACGCATACAGACAGACGTTATATAAAAATACTCTCATCTTCAACATGCTCTATGACTATTGAAAATGTTTACTGTAACCCATTGAAATAATAGCTGCAGCTTATGGACTTGCTGTTATTCTACTACACTACCTGGTTTGATAAAAGACGGGGGGAAGAAAAGAGATATAAAGGAATAGAGAGACAGCGATACAAGGAGGGCAAGGTGCCGAATGATGTTGGGCTGCAGTAATAAAGTCAGTAATATCACTATCTCACCCTTCTCTCCCAAGGATCGCCATAAACCTATTTTGAAAATTGCACCCATATATTTGGGCGAGACAGTTAGCTCATCCTGGTGACAGTGCAAACTTTTAGGCTGAATTATACCCGCGTCATTCAGGAGCGTTTATCAAAACGGGTCAATTACTTGAGGGCCAAAATTTCAGATAGCGCCCGTCTGAACTGACTTACATAAAGAAGCAGAGACAGCTGAGCCAGGCACGAGACCAGACTAGGAGACTCTCTACCAGGTTAAAATTAAATTAATTTATTCATTTATGATCTATTAATCAATATAAAGGAATACATGTTACATCAGGTCATTTTTTAACAGATATGGGGAAATAACATCGACTCAATTACAAATCAAATTGCATTTGTATGTCAATTCTTGTATTGCCACAATTGACTCTAAAATCTTTATTATTATTATTATTATTATTATTATTATTATTGTTTATATTTACACATTTGCAAGGTTATAAAATGTTGCTGTTCCTCTATAATCCTACAAGTGGTGCAGTTTAAACTATTTACATATTGACAGGCAGAACAGCATCCTGCATGGTAGGAGTGAATTATTTGCTAAGTTTGCTAAGAATTGGAACAAAATATTGAAAAAAAAATTTTTTTTTATTATATAAAATTGGGGTATTTGTAAAATCATGATACTAACAGAATCGCAATACAAATCGAATCTGCAGCTAGGTATTGTGATTATATTCTATTGGCTGATCCCTGGTGATTCCCATCTTTATTTTGGAATAATTAACTAAAGGTTTTGGGGCAAATTGCTGCCGAATGATCAGAATAAAAACGGCGCAAAATGTGCTGTCGTATAAAATAATAACTATTTGCATTGGTTGATTATAACAGCACACCCTGTCATGTTTAATTACTTGTATGAAACCCAGATTTCCGTGTCATGTGCGTGCTGCGTGTCTGACTGAAGCATTTCTTTCTTTTCATCGCTACAAACACATTCGGAGAGAAATAAGGCTGAGCCTTCATATGACTGCCTTTCATGAATAATGATCAATGTGGGCTGTTTGCAAAACCACACACCCTTTTCCCTCATTGTGCCTGTAGGCAGCTGCACATTCCTACCACTCATGATCTAAGCCCGAGGTTCCTCGATATGTGTGTGTGTGTGTGTGTGTGTGTGTGTGTGTGTGTGTGTGTGTGTGTGTGTGTGTGTGTGTGTGTGTGTGAGTGTGTGTGTGTCTGTGTGTGTGGCTTTGAAACAGAAGAAACATGTTTAAAATAGACCAACGTGAGCCTAGAGTTAATACACCGCACAGTTCCCAGTTCTTTGTGAAAGCTTCTGGAGAGGCTTAACTAATCTCAACAGTGGCAGCCTTTAAAGAACACGCGCTCAAAACCGTACAGCATCATCAAAGCGCTCTGGTAATTACAGAGTTAAGTCATCTGACTTCTTTTTATTACTGTCAATTTCCTCGTGTGGAAGAGCAAAAAAGATACACCCACCGCTTTAATCACGGGTTTGATTCACTTTGGTTCGGCTAATGCAACGATATCATCCAGCTCCACAATGCCTTGCCATGTCTCCTCTTTGTTCGAAATGACAGACACTCAGAACGGTGTGCATCAAAGACAGCTCAGGGACAAAACTCTTTCCCAAAAAAAAAAAAAAAAAAAAAAGGCACGCCAGGATAATAAGCCCGGAGTACATACATGACTCATATTAACTTACCTCAAACTGTTAAAGTGTAAACGCCTGTGAAATGGATCTGCCGCACAGTGAAATACGATTCCGAAATACGAAATACGTTCCGGTTTAACATTTGAATTTACGCTACCAGGATGTCCAGTGACGTTTACTCTGATTGCATGACAATACAAGACCTGGTGACCTGTACCTGCATTTTCTAATGCAGTTTAACCCCATAGTCTACTAGCACAACTTGTCATGGAAGAATATGTCAAAAAAAATATGGCAAATTGTCATGTTGAGAATCCAACAAAACCTTTTTTTGTTTGTTTTGTTTGTTACCGCAGAATCACAGAAAAGAGTTTTCGTGATTGCCCCTGCTATGCAGTTCCTGACCGCACAGTGTTAATAATATTATTGCAGCACCCCTTACACTCCTCCTTTAACTTCAAATGGAGAACATGTTTCATTTCCTGTCCTTTTTTAAGCCTATGGGTTCTCTATGACTGAATCATTTAACACATTACAAAAAAATTAAATAGGGAACCGGGAAAGCTCAACAGAAAGCTTTGTATTTTATTAATATGACATGGGTGAATGCTTGCTCTTACATCGATAAAGAGCGGCTTGTGGCTTTTGATGAAGACTGTGATTCATCACAACAGCTACAAACCAAAGCCGCGTATCAGGACGCACAATAGCGAGACTGAGGAAAACACAAGGAAAGAAAACACAAGAGCAAAATCAGAACTTTAACTGAAATTGGAAAGCGGAAGTCCTTGTTGAACATTGAATACCTCTTGCTGATTGGCTACAGCGTGGCAGTTAGAGAATCTGTTTTAATTACTATTAATATTAAGGTTTTCATACTACATCGGGTGTTTGTCGTTGCATTTTCTGATGTGCTGCTGTGATTTTATTAATTTATTTTTTTTGCTGTTGTGTTTTTCCAATTTGCTGATGAATTTCCAAAACAGCTATTTTAATTTATTTCTAGCTAGAACACTTTTGTTGTGTCTGTTTTTTTTTTTATTTTATTGTTGTGTCGAGCCTTTACAGCTAATTTATTTGTTTTGTTTTAATGTTGTTGATCGCTTTCTGATTTAGTGTTGATTAATTTTAGTTGATTTGCTTTCTGATGTTTTTTTGCTTGCTTTGTGATTTTGTTTTCTTAATGTTTTATGATATTATGTTTTCTGAATTACTTAATTTTTGCTGATTTAATAATTATATTTTGTTTTTATTTCTGATTTATTAATGACTGGTTTTGTTAATTTGCTTTCTGTTATAGTTCTTATTTGTTATTTGTTGGTTTATTTCCTATTTGTTTATGTTTGTGTTTGTTTTGTTTGTTGATATTTTTGTGATTTTTTTTTGTTCATGTGTTTTTGTTGATTTGCTTTCTAAATGTTTTCTTGTTCCTTTGTTTTGTAATCATTTGTTGATTAGTTTTCTGATTTTTGTTAATTTGTTTTGTAATGTTTTGTTGTTTTTTGATGTTTTTTTCTGATTTGCTTTTTGATTTTTTCATTTGATTTCTGATTTTTGATTTGCGCTTTTTTCTTTTTTTTTGCTTATTGATTTGCTTTTTGCTTTATCGTTCATTTGTTTTCAGAAGTTTTTCTTGATTTACTTTCAGATTCTTTTTCACTGTGTTTCAGATTTTTTTTTCTTTCTTTCTTTTTTTAACGCTTTCTGATTTTTGTTGCTGTTGTCTTTCACAACATCCTGGTGCTAAAACCTAGCCATGTGTTAAGTAAGTTCATTTGCATAATGCAGCTGCTGGCATTATCATTATACAGGTATATGAATAATATTAAATACTTTAATTACACAGACTTTGTGTCTGATTTGTGTATGTTAAACCAAGGCTTTAATTTGAAAAATGCCATTGATGTTAAAGTCACTGAGTGGCAGCGCAAACACTGTAAAGCTGCTCTCATTTGACGTGGCTCTACTGAACTATCATATTCATCCAACACAATTACTATGTTGTCATGTGAGGTAGCAAAAAGGAAAAGGCAGACGTAGGAAGGAGGGAGGGGAAGAAAAGCCAGCCTTCTCTCTTCATCTCGACTAAATCAGTGCAGGAAATGAATATGGATGGCCCGAGGCGCAAGGGGAAGGGAACACGAAGCCTGATGAGCTCCCTGAAGGAGGCGTCTGGACAGTGACTGCTACTTCACACACACACACACACACCGTCGACATGTGCAGATGTTTCATCCTCAAAATGTGATAAACACAACATATATTCAGACCAACATGAACAGAAGCACAAAATACACTCGATGTGGAACAACAAATCATCAGTGCATGCAAGCACATGAACACACACACACACACACTGTTGATATACATATAGGACTTAAACAAAATGTGCAAGATACACTCACACACCAACACAAAAGTTTCTGCTGCACATACACACTCTGCGGAAATGCAAAATGCTTCTTCTTTTGAATGTGCCCCGAATTGTGACAACCAGTACATTTGCAAAATACATCATTCATACTTGGATGAACGCTTGAATGCACACACACGCACAAAAACCCTTAGTACAAGTCAAAATAGGCAGATTAGTCAAAGGCAGCCAAAGTGACAGCACCTCAGTGGAGGGGCATCAAGCAGGTGCTTTTTGGCGCAGGCCACATGTGTGCGGTGACACACACACATACATCTGTGTGATTGATCAGCGTGAGCGGAGCAGGCAGGAAGCAATGAGTCATGAATCGGGGCTTCGGGGGGTCCCGGGGGTCCCGGCAAACCGAGGGCATGGGGGCCAAAGCCGGGTCAAATGCAGCACACATATCCAGTCTGCATGAAGTATGGCAGGTGTTTGCTCTTAAAGGAAAATAATTAATGACAGGGAGATGTAAAGCAGTCTGCTTTATCTGTCATAAAAAAAATATATATATATTCAAGTCAGCGTGTTTAAGGCGACAGTTAGATAATCTTATACAATGACTAACCATGAAACAGGGACATCCTAATAACCCCGGCTGAGAACGGACCATGAAATGACATGCTTGTGGTCATATGATGGTTTATTTTCAATGACGGTTGGAAATTTTACTGAACAACAGATAAGCCACAGTAAGTAACCTTACACCTACATAGTGCACCTGTATGGTAAGCATATCTGACAAAGGAATGTAATGAAATGAATGTAGGCGTAAGGCTGGTGTACCTAATAAACTGTCTCCCGAGTGTATTTAAAGGGATTATGAAAACAAATGTTCTCAAACAGGGAAATAAAAGAGAGAAAAATATTTTAAAATATTGTCTGTAATTCAAATCACACGTTTCTATGAATGCACTCGTTTGAACACATTATGGTTTCTATGGCAACAACTAATTCAAAAGGACTTGAATGGCAAAGATTCCACATAATCTAAACTTAACAATGAACCAATATTTCACAAATAGAGGGAGCAACTGTCACAACGTACGCACTGACAGGAACTAACTTTCACATAAATCCCACAATATTTTATGTAATTATTCATATTTTTTATATTATTTCTCTTATTATCGTCTAGCTCAAAAAAAAAAATAAAAAAAAAAGCTTTGTTTTGACATAACATACGCTCCAGATGTCATGCAACGGGGGTCGGGTGGGGATAGAACGAGAACATCGTTGAACTGCACTAATAAGCGCACATCATCCTCGGGCCATCTGCTAGCAGGTTGCCGCTTGGCGCTGTGTATCAGAGTAACCACCAGGAAGTCCCTCTCTAAAATAGAACACACCTCGGCCACATCTTCCTCCCCCGCCATCTCACGCAAGCGCTGCGCCGGTGCAGATATTTGCATGCGTTTTCACTGACGCAGATGAATTTCATAAATCCATGTTAAAGCTCTCTACCTGCTTTACTGCTGCAGTTAATCCTAATGGAGCTGCACAAGGCTGTGTTCTATTGATATTGAGCTGCACTTATTGGTTTCAATAACTCATGGTGTGCGCATGATAAGGAGCGTCCTGCGCCAAGGGACACTGGTCTGTTCAGCCAGACGCCACTGGATGGGCTGGCGTCACAGACTTCCAAAATGCCATGCCCTGATACTTTTCTTCAACGGCCCAGTTTTGGTGAACCTGCACCCAATATAGCATACAGCAGTAGAACCTGATGTGGTTTTCAATGCCGTGGAATGCTTTCATGTTCTCCGTGGCTGTTAAGAGTGGTCACTGTAACGCTCCTGTCAGCTTGGCCATTTCCTCTGACCGTCTCTGATCAACGACCGGTTCAATGGATGTTCTCCACATCCCCCCCCCCCCCCCCCCCCGCCTCCATCCCCCAGACCATTCTGTGCAAACTTTAGAGCCTCAACAGTCTACAAACTACTTAAAGCAGTCTTTCTGGCACAAAGCCACCGAGATCCCATTTTCCTGTTTATAAAGATTACCTGAAACGCCTGATCCGGATCTGCATGTGCAGGTGGTCATAATAAAGTATCCGTATACTCTATACAGTATATAAGTAAATGTTCTCAAGCACTGGATTTTCCCATCCCCTATCTAATAACTGTGTTTCCCAAAAAAATGAAAATATGTACAACCTGCATCTTTTTTTTTAACCGAGCAAAATCAGCAGTGGGAAAAAAAAAACAAAAAAAAAACGGGTGTTTAAAAGCAATAATCCACTCAATATTTAATGTTAGTACGCTGGCAGAATATACCCTCACATGACTCACACGTGATTAGAGTGCCGGTAGGAGAACTGTTTTGTGGAACAAATATTTTTAGGATTTGTACCAGAGGGTTCTGGAAGGAAGCGGCTTACACTCAGGGCACTCGCACCGTCTCACTGCTGGTCTTACGGGAGTTGTCCGGAACCGGACGAGCGGCAGCATTCATTTGCCTGTGATCTGCAACGAATCGGCCGAGCTCTAATGACTCCCTCTGGGTGCGTAATGGCAGGTATTAGAGTGCTTATCCCAGCAAGCCCTTCAGCTTTCCCAGGACAGGCACACATGGCTCCACTCAGAAAAAGCAGGCATCCACGGTGGCCATTCCAACTCTGAGAGGAACAGCTGGTAGAGGGGAAATGAGTGAAGGGTCAAGAGACGAATGCGAGCAAGCCTTGTAAAGGGCGAGGGCAGGAAGGAGGCGATGCCGGGCATAACGTAAAGAGTTGAGAAGCCGATTAAACGTAGATGATAACCTCAGCCATGGAATACAATTAGCAGTAATGAAGCATGGCGATGGTGGGATTGTTGTAATAACTGTTGGCTGTTTTTATTAATGTTGTTACTGATGAATTGCTTTACTAACATCTTTTTGCATTTCACTGCCTCTGATTTCTTAATTCAAAATTCTTTATGTTGAGAATTTGGATACGAAATGAAAAGTCCTAAAACAACAGGGATAAAAACATTACTTATTATTATTATTATTATTAGAATGACTTACTAGTGTAAGTTAGGAATAGCAACTGCCCTCTTCTATTTGATTTTTTTATTTATTTTTATTTTATGTAATGCAATTAAGGTTAAATGTAGAAGTTGGACATGTTCAAATTTAGCAGATCAATGAGCAAAAATATAACAGAAAATTTAATGCAAATGAAATTTGTGTGTGCAAACTCAGCTGTGAATTACCAATTTTTTTCTTCTTTTAGCAAACAGCAAGTGAAAGCACAGCACTAAAATACTAAGATATTCAACTATTTTGCAATTTCACAATGGACAGCTTCCTACAAATTACAAAGCTATATATATATATATATATAATTTTTTTTTCCAATGTAATGAGAGAATAAAAATGAATATGAGTTTCCAAAAATAGAAATACAATCCAGAATATGTTTGTAATGGGGGGCAAACAGGCCCTGGTGTTCTGTCACCACAGAATGATGCCTGGGAATCTAAATAAGGCACATGATTTGATTATTTAGGATTTGATGTAAGACAACTCATGAGAGGTCAAATCTTGTCCCCTACTAAAGTGCCAAAAATGATACACTTCTACATTCATACACTTTAGGAAACACTTAAAACACTTCACAGCTAAGACTGTGAAAAAAAAAAAAAAAAAAACCCTCTGAGTCAGGCTAAAGTTGAAATCCCTACCTACTACTTCCTGGCTAGACCTTGAACACGCCATGTTAAATGTGAGTTTCTCAACACTTTTACCCTTTCATATCCAGAAAGTCCACCCACACAGAGGTTACAGGAACCCTCCTCTGGCTGAGTCAACCCGAGAGCGTGCTGAAAGGCCTGGCATCGTGTTTTGTTTCAGACAGATACAGTTGGCCCACATCGAGGCATGCATCATCCTGTACAAAGGCTCCACTGTGCGCTATCAATCATGTGAAGCCAGCTCGGAGCCATAAATCCCTCCTTTGAGGAAATTCCCCCTTTCAAATTTACAAAATGGTGGTGGTGGGGAAGAGAGACGTGCTCGTTGAAATGTCAGAGGAATGATGATATTGAGGGATGAGGCCAGATGTGTGTGTGGGGGGGGGGGTTTCGATTTGGTACGCAAGCAGTTCTTGATTTTGTGCCATGCGAAGTTTCACAGAGCGACTTTTTAAAGCTGATATTAAGCAAAATGGGGATAATTATATTTTGGAAGCCTACCAATATTGTGTATGTATCTTGCGTTCTGACTGTATAAATAATAGCAGCGTCTGTTTCTCTCATCGCATAGATTTTTTTTTTTTTTTAGCATTTATAGCATTTTTGCAAGCATGGCTATAATATCTTAAACAGCGCCTCCAGTGCAGAATCAGCTGAAACATTCAAACTAAAGTATAACAATGTTCAGTCCGGGAACGGTGTGACGCGTGTTCGGTTTCAGTTGGCCATTAGAAAATCTGTTGGACTAATTTCCAATCTTCTAACCGGTTGCTAAATGACTGAATCTTTTGCTAAGCTGGAGAATGTTTCCAGAAACCCAATTAATTGGAGAAATTACATTATTTTAGATCTTTAGTGAGCTCATTTTATCAGCTCAGTGTAACCCTGCATAATTTCATAATTTCTCGTTTGCCCACATCCTAAATTACAATATTAGTCATATACTCATTATAAGGGCCATCAATTTGTGGCAAATTCCCATTAGCCAGATAAAAATATCAGTTAGGCCTATTCGTCAAAATACCATTCAGTCTATTGTATACAAATGGCAGCAAGATAGACGACCAAATGCGTAAAAAAAAAGAAAAAATTAAAAATGTTGTGAATCACTCACTCCTTTCTTAACTCCGCTAATGCGGTATGACTGCGATATACGTAGCTAAAATTATCATGATAAATGCTTCTATATACTCGAGCCTCTGCATCACTGAAAATACTGTTTAATGTTTAAACAACTATTTAAAAGCAAGAAATTACATACTGCACATGCATATAATATGCAAAATGATATTCAACTACACTTAATGACACTTAAACGCACTTTCGCTCTCCGGAAGTATGGACAAATCAGAAACTCGTTAGCTCCAGGCACGTACCATTAAAATAAAAAATTATGACATCAGTTTTAACAGATATGGGGGGTAATCAGCGCAGTTATGTATTATTTGTGATTTAGTGAAAAAATTATTTGAAAATTTTTAATGTATATATGATATGTTTGCATTTGAGGTGGTGAAATGAAAAAAAAAAATTGGGTATTTATAAAAATCTGGATACTTACATAATTCCAATACAAGTTGAATCGGCACCCAGGTATCGTGATAATGTCGTATCGCCTCGCCCATGGTATGTAAATCACATCCTTAATATGTAATGAAAAAACATTTTTCTTTGGCAAACTTCTGCAGTAAATGAACAATTCTGGATGTGTTGCTATACGTACTACAGGGTAATAATGAACTCTGACTATTTCTTTATGAAGCATTTTATTTAAGATGAATTAAAGAATGACACGTCAGCCATAAATTTCGTTTTTTTTTTTTTTTTTTTTTTAATAGTTCCACAAAACGGAACGTCCACGGAACAAGTTCCAGTTCTCACTCACATTATAACAGAGATAAACAGTCACTTCTTTTAGTAAGACGTGCAAATGCAGCTCAGATTGCGGAGAAAAGCCTTTCGCTTAATGGAAAAAAATCAAGCTTATCAAACTGAATCACTGAATCTCACAGACAAGCTCAACTTTAAGAATGACAGAACTTTATTTACACAACGGTTAGTTCAGGTCAACTAATTTGAGTGGATTTCAATTCAGTTAAGCATTGCGATTATTTTGTGTGAGTGATCATGGATTGCCACATTGACTCCAAAAACATTTTTGTTGTTTAAATACATTTTTAATTTATATATGTTTGCATTTGATAGCGCAAAACTTTGCGGTTCCTGTATAATTCTCCAGGTGATGCGCTCTACACTATTCACACTCTGTGGTCTGAGCAAATTACCTGCTAAGATTGTTTTTCGAGTTGTAACAAACTTTAAAAAAAATATTATTTCGATATTTATAAAATCGTGAAAACTTTTGCAATACAAACCAAATCATCATTTAGGTATCGCAATACTATTTTATCGGGTAGTCCATGGCGATTCCCATCCCTAATATTTAGTTGAAAATGAAAAGGAAGAAGTGAGACTCATTTGACTAGATGCACGATTAACAGGACTCTACAAACAGTTTGTACATTTTGTAAGCAGCATACAAACTATTTGGTCACGTTGTGTCCAAAATGTCAGTTGCTCAATATGACGTCCTTATTTATAAAACTGATGTACAAACGTAATATCACCCATGCAATGTTGCTGTTATGCTGAATATTTTCATGCCGTTTTCAGGATAACTGCACTCTTGCCTGTAAGATAGGTGTCATTTTTTGTGTAAACTGATATGGGGATAGTCATATGTCAATAACAGGTTAAACGATATAAAGTAAACGGTGATTGGATGTTTATTCTGAACAAGGAACTGGAACAATAATCATGAACAAGGCTTTACAGAGATGAATTTTATGTTTTAATCTTGCATGTCTGTAAATATATAAAATACATAAAATGACGAAAGAGCCATGTAGTTAGTGTTAGGTCTTTCTGCTTCGCACTGGATTAGCCCTGATGCTCCCAAGCTTCCTACATACAGACAAACACAATAATCACAACCGGTTCCCCTACTGTATGATACATTATGGAGAAATACTTAGCCAGGGGTGCTTGGGATCATTAACATAACCTGCACTTCAATGCATATCGAAGATATTTCACTCTGCTCAGACAAGTCATTTCCGATTAATATGATTCCTGGAATTGTTTGTAATAAGTTTGCCTACTTATTGTACAAACTGAGCAGTTTATTCTCATACCTGCATGATTACAAAAGCAACATGTTCTCTGGAGGTTTCTGTTACAAATCCAAAGTACCTGCATGCACTAGTGTATGATGTAGTGTGCAGGCACTAGTGACGTTAGAGTAGAGACTGCTCAGAGTCAATGCTGAAGACTAGACGATACTGGCTAGCTCAGGTATAAGATGCAGAACGTATAACCAGATGTGTGAACCTCTGCACCTAATGCATTACGTGACACTTTTAATATATCTATTGTTGACATGAATCTGTGTTTGAAATTTACACAGCAAGTCGCATGGGAGGTGTCATAATTATAGTGATAAGTGTCCAGCTGCTGATAACGTGGGCGTGTAGCAATATAAACATTTCAGGAGCATGTTTAATGGTTTAGCATGAAGTCTTTATATATATATGACAAATGAATCTGTTAAGCAGACAATGTTCAGCACTGCACAAATAGTATTGTACATTTGAGTCCCTGGATTGCGTTAATACTTAATTATGCAATGCCACATTAACAAGCCTGGAACACCTACAGCAGTTGCTCAGTATATATTTACTGCATTTGTATGTTGTATTTATATATATTTATATGTATTTATATATATTTTTTCATAGGAACAGTAGGATGAATTTCAAGGGGTTCCTGTTTTTAAGAAAAAAAATTTAAGAGAGAAGACATGTGCAATGAAATCACTTTTATTAATCAGCTGCATCATTCAATTCAATTAAAGAATCGATGGATTCAGAATGGACTTCACATTTTCTTTATTATTTGGGTAAACGTGCAACAGTTAAAAAGGCCAAAATCGATTAATTTCCTGAACACACACCACAGGAAACCACTTCAATCGTCCGCAAAATACTCTCGTTTTTGCCAGATGTTGTTTCTTTTCTTCTTTTGAATTTATATGCGTTTGGTGTAATACTGCCACCTACTGGACTGGAAGTGTTGAGCTGAAACCTGATTTAAAAAAAAGATTATCACTTTGTACTAGAACAATGAATTTACATATAAGCATCCAAGGCTTATTAACTACTTTTAGAAGATTTTAATACTCAACCTGTAAGAATGATCGGTGCTTGAGACATATCAGATGGTAAACAACGTATTGAACTGAATGGAATAAATTAATTGCAATGCCCAAAAATAGTATTGAATGTAATCAACAGTTCACCTGTAAAACAACACCTAAAATGACAGTCTAACATTCTAAAGTATTTGCATAAAATTTGTAATCACAATAAGGACCAGTGCAATAATTGAATTGAAAAAGGCTGCAATTTATTACAGGTAATATATGCATAGTCAGGAGTTTATGTACAGTTTGTCAATAATTGTATTATTTGTTTATTTTTTTTACATCCTTTTGAGGGATGAATAAATATTGGAAAAGATCCTCTTGAAGGGATCGTTTGTAACATTATTTGTAGTTAGCCTGGATAAATACATTTGCATACAAAATGGTATATTTAATATATTGCAGTTCAAATCAAAATTGTCGCACATGTCTAAATAATCACAATGCGATGTTTTGATCAATTCGTGCAGCCATATATAAATAATACAATCTAGCATCAAATGAAAAATAAAACTCTGCATTTAAAAGAACTGTCACTTGGAGAAACGCAGGGCTTAATTGGTTTTCCTTGTCATAATTATTAGAGTTATAAAAATAGATATCTGCAGGTAAATAATCAAAAGCAGCAGCATCAGTAATTAAAGTAGGCATAAGAAATCACGTAATAGCCTATAAGTAATAATAAAAATAACTAATATTGATAATCAAAATTTATTAAACTTTTAATAAGAATTACATCTTTTTTTGCTCTAGTCTTTGTTAACATGAAATAAGAACCTGTTGCTTTGTTCAGGGTGGAAACTGCCCTTATCTGTATTTAATAAATGAAGCTCAAATTACATCCAGTTTAAAAAACAATCTGATCTAACAAACCTAGCCATAAATAGTAAATAGAGTTCACGACTATAAAAAAAAAAAAAAGATTCTGCCACTACCTGCAGGTAAGGCTGGAAAATATTTCCATCTACCTTCACTCATTTCAACCTTAAACCGCTTCATATTAAAACAGATTGCACACTCTACATTGCCTAGATTTCATTTTATGTCATCGAATTTAAAGTTTTCGCAAAAGAACAAGAATAGCAACTTTATTTTTAGAAGTCCCAGACACAAGCACCTTTAACTCAGCTTCACTGAAATGTTTTTTATTTAATACTTCATGTACTTCTTCTTACGCTCTTGGACAACTGGATCTTAACTGGAACTTAATGTTTCCCTTGCATGGTTCGCACTCGCACGATTAGTCAAATGTTCATTGTGAAATTTGATTTGTGACTTTATTATGTAGTTAATTGCGAGCTGCTGGATGCGTACAAGGCTAACAAGCGAATACCTGCAGCTGTACACATTAACTCACAGTTTGTGTTCAAGTCTACTGTATATTGTACGACTGATGTTTCGTGACGAGGACGTTATATGGATTTGTGTGAATTGGACGTCGTTCTCTGTGGCCGAATCAGTGGAGCTTTTCAAAAAGTGTCTGAAATGAACGCAAACTCGATCACAACTGATTTTAGATATTAGGGATGTGTAGCACCTTGGAACACTCGATACGACATCATCGCGATACAGTACCTAAGTGCCGATTCGATCTGTAATGCGATTCTGTAACATAATCCTAATTTTCAGATTTCTTTTTACAATTTTAAACAAATTAGCAAATAATTTGCTCCTACCACACAGGATGCTATATTGTCTGCCAATGTATGAGTAGCTTAAAGTGCACCACCTATAGGACTAGAGAAGAACAGCAAATTTTTCCACATAACTTACAATGTAATTCCATACATCAGTCACAATGCATACATATATAAATAAAAAAATTTAAAAAAGATTCCGGAGGCAGTGTGCCCCCCACCCCATCTCTAGTAGATATTCTGCTTCATAATTAAATCTTGACTTTTTCAATCTAATGAACTGAATCATATACAAGGCTTTCATATTCAATCTAAAGTCTCTAGAACTGTGCTTGTGAATGTCATTAAATGGTTAAACTTTTATTCACTGCTGTTAGTGTACTAGCCATCAAACCGTTAATATGTTCATTGAGTTCCCTTAATCAAGTTGTAAGTACAACCGAATTATTCTATATCCTACAAGGACACCTAAGCTGTCACTGCTTTTTAATGAGTTTCAATTAAGCTGTTATTTGCAGAAGAATGGCGCAGGCGAGCGCTCGCAGCCCAGCAAGGACACGCATAAACAAGAGGTTTTTATAATGGCACGTATGCGATTTAAACCTTTTGTATGAAGTTCTATAAGTTCGGGCTTGCTACCTAGATGAAACGTCGTATATAGAAACAGCTTCTTGGTTATTCCGCTCACCTATTAATAATGCGAAACAAAAAAGTACAATTTGTGTGCCGTCCTTAAGAAGTATTGAACGTACTGTAAACGGACAGAAAAGCCTTTCTTTTATCACATTTATCGCATACGTATGAGCTACACTGACATTTCGGTTGTATCACGGCTCAAGTATGCTGACATTTCATGGAGATTTGTACCAAAGAAGACCGAACTTAACGCAGAGGAAATCCGCGCTACTACAAAATGTGAGTTCATGTCCATTCTTAGGGTTGTGGAAAGGTTGGAAAAATGGGTTTCAAATAAACCTCCTGTTAAACATATATATGCATACATTCAGTACTGTACATACTGTACCTCATGCATTCATCTCTAGATACTTTTAAGCTCTATAAAAGGTCATATAGTCATTATGGCCGAACGTGCAGCGGCTGCTCGTGCTCTCTGTGACCTCCGGGGGAAGAAAATGAACGGCGGGGTCGGACAGGACCGCCGAATATCAAGTTGATCCATCAAATTAGCTCTCGTGTAATTGCGCGGCACAACTCGTCATGAAACGTGTTGGCAGTAAAGCTGTCGAGAAGCCATCAGCATCCATGTTAAATGAAGACACAAAAAGCACCGGGGGTTGGAGCTGTCTGGACGGCGGCCAGCGAGGTGGCCAGAATACTTGCTGGGCGAAGATTTAGTCTGAGCTCTAGAGATACGGCTTCTTCCTTTTTGCTCGGTGCAATTTTCACAGAAGCTTTAATTAAACGTCTTTGCCTCTTAGTCGAGGCTGAAACCTAACGTTTGAAATCCTACGTCAGATAGAACCTCGTATCAAATTTGAAAATCGCCGTGGATAGCCTCAAAACGCACACGCACACTCAAATCCGTAACGCATCCGCAATCAAATAATCAATTCTAACAGAAAATGTGCGCGAACCTAATTAAAGAACAGGACGCCGAGTTACATGATGAATATTCCGGAGTTACCTGTGTACCTTCGCTTGCTTCTTCATCGGTGTGTAGCCTTGTGAAAGTTTTCTTGTCTAATTGTTACAGATTGCATCATTAGCAAAATATTGTCATAGCTCCTGCACCCGATAGATAGTAGCAGGCGAGGGTTAATTTGCATAATAAATCTTAATTGAGACTCATTAAACACTTGATTGGAAGCAAACCAGGTACACTGTGGATCATTTTCAGATTAATGAAGTTTCTATCTTTTCAAGCAACGCTATTTCTCAGCACTGTGTGGCCAGTCAGCGAGGAGAAGTCATGATTTGTTGCAGAAGAACGGAGGGCTGATGCGACGGGGGGAGGGGTGATGGGGAGGTAAATTTTAATGAGAACCGGAGCATGGATTAACAACACACGGACAATGATATGTTTACAACTGGGAGCATGAGAGAAACAAAAAAAAAAACATGATTTAAGTGCGAGTACTACCACTGACAGTTTGGGACAGTTTGCGCTGAAAAGCAGGATGCTGCATTTTTGTTTTGTAGTTTAAATGACATTCAGATTATGTTATGAAGGAGAAAAATCGTCTTGGGTATTAGGTAATGGGTACAACATGTTCCTCTTGTCCCCTCGTGACCGTGACACGTTTTTAGAGCGAATAAAGCTTTGTGTTTGTATGAACAGGATCCTATCACAGGGAGCCGAGGTAAATATGACAGAAGTTGGAAATTTGATCTTAGCCCCCGGCACTTGTCCTGATACAGCCACTCCATCTGAGATCCATCTGGAGGTAGAAACATGACCCTACACTGATTGTTTTGAACAACTCCAGAGCCATATGGCCTCCTGAGGTGGGCAGACTATTAGCCTAGCGCAATATCGAATGTCTCCGGTTTCACACCAAATCTTTGTTCCTCTCTATTTTCTCACCGAGGATGGGCGGGTTGGAGGAAAAAGGAGTTCCTCGGACAGCTGTTAAGGGCGCGGAGGTTTTTCACTTGCAAACGGCACAGGTGTGTTCAGCGCTGATCTCCCTGGCCGCAGTCGTGCAACTCGGAACGCCCCAAATTCCTGCCAGTAATCAAATAACGGCAGCACAAAAGTGTTTTGTGTCATTGTTAGGCCCTTTTCACCCTCGTCTCATTCTTGCTCGAGGAATCGACTTCTCTTCCTGGCTGCTGATCCTCCGACCTCAATCTCCCAGGCTGGCTATCTAAGGAGACGAGGACAAAACGTCGTTTTGTAATTTCTTTTATACTCCGGATGTCTGGTGCGAGTAATGAGTTTTAGTCCGGGCGCAATAAAGTCTTCCCCATCACCTCACCATTGTCACACTTAATGAGGAACAAAAAAAAAAGAAAAAAAGAAGCACACCAAGAAATAGCCTTTTCTACTTTTTTTTTTTTTCCAGGGAAAAAAAAAACATTAGCTGGCCCAATTGCCCCCGCCGGCGTATCAAATCATGTCATTTGCCTGGAAACTGGCGCAGGTCTCTGAGGGAAGGCAAGGTGGCACGGGTGCGAGGCGGCACTACGCCCGCCTCGGGACCAATCGTGGAAGAACGGAGAGGAGAGAACGGCGCCTCCAGGGCAGACGACCGCTCTTTCTTCCTCCACTACACGCATACTGTAGCACGAACCTCTCCATCAGACGAGAGGAAATGCCATGACATCATAGCCACAGAACCGGATGACAGCCTTTGTGGTTAAACTACTATAGTGATATATATAAATAAACAAAACAGGAATTTGTGGGATGTGTAGTGGCGCAAATGGCTTTAACCGATCACGGCTTTGTAGCTTAGCAAAATCATTTCAAGATATTAGGTCCAAACAACACTTATTTAATTGTCTACGCAACTTCAACAAATAATCACTCATGGATGATTACCAATTCAGAAAACAAAAGGAAATTAACTAACCCGGGTAAACAAGGCGGACGTGTCCATGCTTGAGTATTGAG